>CM035411.1:107474493-107476993 GCA_020310875.1 Ceratopteris richardii | reverse complement strand
CCTTCATCATTTGACCTTTGATGTGTCTAATTCCTTGAACATCATTTCCTGTAATAATGATGTCATCAACATAGACACACAAGTATATTACCTCTGAATTGTTCTTCTTTATAAACAATGAAGTATCTGCTTTACTCATCACAAATCCTTGATCCAAGAGATATGTTGTCAACCTGTAATTCCATGCTCTGGGTGCCTGCTTCAATCCATACAAAGCCTTCTTCAATTTACAAACATGATTTACCTTATTATGATCCTCATAGCTAGGTGGTTGTGACATGTAGACCTCTTCAGATATCCATCCATTTAAGAATGCATTCTTCACATCCAATTGGTACATGTTCCAATTCTTGGATGCAGCTACACTCACCATGATTCTGATAGTTGGCATCTTGGCCACAGGAGAAAATGTCTCCTCATAATCAATGCCTTGGGTTTGTGCAAAACCCTTGGCTACCAACCTAGCTTTATACCTGTTTATTGTACCATCTGAGTTCCTCTTGAGTTTGTAGATCCATCTGGATCCTATCACTTTCATGGAGTCCTTCTTGGGTACCAAGTCCCAAGTATCACTCTCCTTGAGAGCCTCCATTTCTTCATCCATTGCTTCCTTCCATTCTGGTTTAGTAATTGCTTCTTCAAATGTACCTGGTTCTTCATTCAAGATATCCTTTGCAAGATATACAGAGTGCTTGGTTACAAGTGAAGTATCATACCCATACCTAATTGGTTTCTTCTTTTCTCTTTGAGATCTCCTCATAGCTTGAGTTGAGGATTCTGGATTGTCTTCAAGTTGCTTCATCTTCATCTTCCCTTTGGATTTCCAAGCCTTGAACTCTTCAATGTTGATGGTGTCTTCATCATCTGAGCTTGTGTCCTCCTTCTGAGTTGGTTCTTGCCTGACAAGCTTTGGAAAGTCTTCTTCCATATCATAAGGTAGGTTAACTTTCCTGCACTCATTTTCATACCATGAATCATTTTCATCAAAGATGACATCTCTGCTTACCTTGAAGCCTTTGTTTGAGGGGTTATAGAACCTGTATCCTTTCTGATTCAAATCATAACCAATAAAGATACACTTTTCAGCCTTAGGGTCTAGCTTTCCCCTTACCTGTGAGGGAATATGCACATATGCAACACACCCAAAGATCTTGCAATGATCCAGAGATGGTCTCTTACCATGCCAAGCCTCATAGGGTGTCATTCCATCAAGTGTCTTTGATGGCAACCTGTTGATTAAGTATGTGGCAGTAGATACACTCTCTGCCCAAAGATAATTTGGTAATTTTTTCTCATTAAGCATAGACCTAGCTGTCTCTACAATGAGTCTATTCCTCCTTTCAGCTACCCCATTTTGTTCAGGTGAGTACCTTGTGGTAATCTCCCTCTTGATGCCTCTTTCCTGCAAGAATTCTTCAAAGTCATTTGAGAAGTATTCTCCACCACCATCAGACCTTAGCCTCTTCAAATGTCTACCTGTTTGATTCTCAACTAATGCAAGATACCTTTTGAAACAATTAAATACTTCATCTTTATGTTTCATGAAGTACAAGACAGTCCATCTGCTATAGTCATCTATAAAGGACACATAGTTCCTTGATCCAGATATGGATGGCTCCTTGCTTGGTCCCCAAACATCTGTATGCACCAATTCCAAGTAATCTTCATGCATAAATCCTTTCTTGGTGTATGGCAATCTGTGTGACTTACCAAACTGACAAGCCCCACACTTGTATATCATGTGCTGCTTGGATACATTAGGTATCCCAAGCACACATTGATCCCTGCTCATTTGTTTTATGGTCCTTTCTCCAATGTGACCTAATCTCTTGTGCCACATCTCCAATTCTGATAGGGTTTGGTCCTTATAGTTGTACAAGGCAATATTCTTAGTATCTTCAAGTTCAAAGGTAAATAATCTACCTGATTTCTCTCCCTTGGCTATCCTTCTGAATCCATGTCTTGGATCCTCCACATATGCACCATGTTGAGTGAACCTGACCTGTAGACCTTTTTCAACAATCTGACCTACACTCATCAGATTCTTGGTGATTGTTGGAACATACAATACTCTGCTTAGTAAATTCTGATTACCATCACTTGTTTTGACATTGCCTACTTTAACCACTGAGTGTTTAGTGTCATCACCTGTCTGCACTTGGTGCTTGCCTTTAGGTTCTTCCAAATCAGAGAGTAAGGCAACATTCCCAGCTACATGGTTAGAGCAACCTGAATCAATATAGAACAAATGATCATCATTGATACCTGATTTAGATGTCATGTTCATAATCAACAAGGAATCATCTTGATCCTCTGCATAATTGTTGTAATCCTTTCTGTTCCTGTATCCACCTTGATAATTGCCATTGTGATTGTAGCTATTGTTGTAGTTATTGTTGTAGTTATTGTTGTAACCTTGAGATTGATTGAATCTGCCTCTGCCTTGAGAGTATCCTCCTCTTTGGTGACCTCTTCCTCTTTGGTTCTTGTAGTTTTTATA
>CM035411.1:107456993-107459493 GCA_020310875.1 Ceratopteris richardii | reverse complement strand
TATCTCTGTACTCCTTCTCTTTATGAATAGAGAAGTGTCTGCTTTGCTCATCACAAATCCTTGGTCTTGGAGGTAGGTTGTCAATCTGTAATTCCATGCTATAGGTGCCTGCTTTAAACCATACAGAGCCTTCTTCAATTTACAAACATAATGTACCTTTTTTGGATCTTCATAGCCAGGTGGTTGTGACATGTAGACTTCTTTAGATATCCATCCATTCAAGAAAGCATTCTTGACATCTAATTGGTACATATTCCAATTCTTGGATGCAGCTATACTCACCAAAATTCTGATAGTTGGCATCTTGGCCACAGGAGAAAATGTCTCCTCATAATCAATGCCTTGGGTTTGTGCAAAACCCTTGGCTACCAACCTAGCTTTGTACCTGTTTATTGTCCCATCTGAATTCTTCTTTAGTTTGTAGATCCATCTGGATCCTATCACCTTCATAGAGTCCTTCTTGGGTACCAAGTCCCAAGTATCACTTTCCTTGAGAGCTTCCATCTCTTCATCCATGGCTTCTCTCCATTCTGGTTTGGTAATTGCTTCTTCATAGGTACCTGGTTCTTCATTCAACAAGTCCTTTGCAAGATATACAGAATGTTTAGTTACAAGTGATGTGTCATACCCAAATCTGATAGGCTTCTTCTTTTCTCTCTGAGATCTCCTCATTGCTTGAGTTGAGGATTCTGGTTTATCTTCTAGTTGCTTCATCTTCATCTTCCCTTTGGACTTCCAAGCCTTGAACTCTTCAAGGTTTATTGTATCATCATCATCTGAGCTTGAATCTTCTTGCTGAATTGGTTCCTCCTTGGTGAGCTTTGGAAAATCTTCTTCCATGTCATAGGGTAGACTAATCTTCCTGCATTCATTTTCATACCAAGAGTCATTCTCATCAAAGATGACATCTCTGCTTACCTTGAAACCTTTGTTTGTTGGATTGTAGAATCTGTATCCCTTTTGGTTCAAATCATAACCAATGAAGATACATTTTTCCGCCTTGGGGTCTAGCTTTCCCCTTACCTGTGAGGGAATATGTACATATGCTACACAACCAAAGATTTTGCAATGATCCAGAGAGGGTCTCTTACCATGCCAAGCTTCATATGGTGTCATACCATCAAGTGATTTGGATGGCAACCTATTGATGAGATAAGTGGCAGTGGATACACTCTCTGCCCAAAGATAATTTGGTAACTTTTTCTCATTAAGCATAGACCTAGCTGTTTCCACAATGAGTCTATTCCTTCTTTCAGCTACCCCATTTTGTTCAGGTGAGTACCTTGTAGTAATCTCCCTTTTGATGCCTCTTTCCTGCAAGAAATCTTCAAACTCATTGGAGAAATACTCTCCTCCACCATCTGACCTTAGCCTCTTCAAGCTTCTTCTTGTTTGATTTTCAACAAGTGCAAGATACCTCTTGAAACAATTAAACACTTCATCTTTATGCTTCATAAAGTATAAAATGGTCCACCTGCTATAATCATCAATGAAGGACACATAATACCTTGAACCAGAAATGGAAGGGTCCTTGCTAGGTCCCCAAACATCTGTGTGTACCAAGTCTAGGTAGTCTTCATGCATGAAACCTTTCCTTGAATAGGGTAATCTGTGAGACTTACCAAATTGACATGATCCACACTTGTAAATCATGTGTTGCTTGGACACATTAGGTATCCCAAGCACACATTGATCCCTGCACATTTGCTTTAGGGTTCTTTCTCCTATGTGCCCTAATCTCTTGTGCCATATTTCTAACTCTGAAAGTGTCTAATCCTTATAGTTATACAAAGCAATATTCTTGGTGTCTTCTAGCTCAAATGTAAATAATCTACCTGATTTCTCCCCTCTGGCTATCCTTCTGAATCCATGTCTTGGGTCCTCCACATATGCTCCATGTTGTGTGAATCTGACCTGCAAACCTTTCTCCACAATCTGACCAACACTCATTAGATTCTTGGTGATAGTTGGTACATAGAGTACCCTGCTCAATAGGTTCTGATTACCATCACATGTCTTCACATTTCCAATCTTTAAAACAGAGTGTTTAGTGTCATCACCTGTTTGTACCTGATGTTTGCCCTTGGGCTCTTCCAAATCAGAAAGTAGTGCCACATTGCCAGCTACATGGTTAGAACATCCTGAGTCAATATAAAATAAATGATCATCATTTGTACCTATCTTGGAGGTCATATTCATGATCAATAGGGAGTCATCTTGCTCCTCTGTGTAGTTGTTGTAGTCTCTTCTATTTCTGAATCCACCTTGGTAGTTACCATTGTGGTTGTTGTTGTAGTTGTTGTTGTATTGGTTGTTGTATCCATTGTAGCCTTGGTGTTGATTGAATCTGCCTCTCCCTTGAGAGTATCCACCTCTTGAGTAGCCTCTTCCTCTCTGATTCTTGTAGTTCTTGTAGCATTCATCTGTGGTATGATTAGACAATCCACAAATGTTGCATGGTGATGAGTTGTAGGGTCTCCCCCTACCTGACTTACCTCCT
>CM035411.1:107441993-107444493 GCA_020310875.1 Ceratopteris richardii | reverse complement strand
TTGGGATACCTAATGTATCCAAGCAACACATGATATACAAGTGTGGGGCTTGTCAATTTGGTAAGTCACACAAATTGCCATATACAAAGAAAGGTTTTATGCATGAAGATTATTTGGAATTGGTGCATACAGATGTTTGGGGACCTAGCAAGGAGCCATCCATATCTGGATCAAGGTACTATGTGTCCTTTATTGATGACTATAGCAGGTGGACTGTCTTATACTTCATGAAACATAAGGATGAAGTATTTAATTGTTTCAAAAGGTATCTTGCATTAGTTGAAAATCAAACAGGTAGACATTTGAAGAGGCTAAGGTCAGATGGTGGTGGAGAATACTTCTCCAATGACTTTGAAGATTTCTTGCAGGAAAGAGGCATCAAGAGGGAGATTACTACAAGGTACTCACCTGAACAAAATGGGGTAGCTGAGAGAAGGAATAGACTCATTGTAGAGACAGCTAGATCTATGTTAAATGAAAAGAAATTGCCAAATTATCTTTGGGCAGAGAGTGTATCTACTGCCACATATTTAATTAACAGGTTGCCATCAAAGACACTTGATGGAATGACACCCTATGAGGCTTGGCATGGTAAGAGACCATCTCTGGATCATTGCAAAATCTTTGGGTGTGTTGCATATGTGCATATTCCCTCACAGGTAAGGGGAAAGCTAGACCCTAAAGCTGAAAAGTGTATCTTCATTGGTTATGATTTGAATCAGAAGGGATACAGGTTCTATAACCCCTCAAACAAAGGCTTCAAGGTAAGCAGAGATGTCATATTTGATGAGAATGATTCATGGTATGAAAATGAGTGCAGGAAAGTTAGCCTACCTTATGATATGGAAGAAGACTTTCCAAAGCTTATCAGGCAAGAACCAACTCAGAAAGAGGACACAAGCTCAGATGATGAAGACACCATCAACATTGAAGAGTTCAAGGCTTGGAAATCCAAAGGGAAGATGAAGATGAAGCAACTAGAAGACAATCCAGAATCCTCAACTCAAGCTATGAGGAGATCTCAAAGAGAAAAGAAGAAACCTATTAGGTATGGGTATGATACTTCACTTGTAACCAAGCACTCTGTATATCTTGCAAAGGATATCTTGAATGAAGAACCAGGTACATTTGAAGAAGCAATTACTAAACCACAATGGAAGGAAGCAATGGATGAAGAAATGGAGGCTCTCAAGGAGAGTGATACTTGGGACTTGGTACCCAAGAAAGACTCCATGAAGGTGATAGGATCCAGATGGATCTACAAACTCAAGAGGAACTCAGATGGTACAATAAACAGGTATAAAGCTAGGTTGGTAGCCAAGGGTTTTGCACAAACCCAAGGCATTGATTATGAGGAGACATTTTCTCCTGTGGCCAAGATGCCAACTATGAGAGTTATGGTGAGTGTAGCTGCATCCAAGAATTGGAACATGTACCAATTGGATGTGAAGAATGCATTCTTGAATGGATGGATATCTGAAGAAGTCTACATGTCACAACCACCTGGCTATGAGGACCCTAATAAGGTAAATCATGTTTGTAAATTGAAGAAGGCTCTGTATGGATTGAAGCAGGCACCTAGAGCATGGAATTACAGGTTGACAACCTATCTCCTAGATCAAGGATTTGTGATGAGTAAAGCAGACACTTCATTGTTTATAAAGAAGAACAATTCAGAGGTAATATACTTGTGTGTCTATGTTGATGACATCATTATTACAGGAAATGATGTTCAGGGATAAGACACATCAAAGGACAAATGATGAAGGAATTCAAGATCAATGATCTTGGATTATTGAAGTACTTCCTAGGACTTGAATTGGTCTACACAAATTCAGGTATATTTATTACTCAGAAGAAGTACATTCAGGACATAGTCAAGAAGTTTAATTTGCAGGAAGCTAAAGTCTCAAACATTCCTATGGAGGTCAACCACAAACTCAGTGCACATGAACGAGAAGAACTCAAGGATATTACAGGTTACCAAAGTTTGGTAGGTAGTCTTAATTATGCTACCTTAACCAGGATTGATATATCATATGGTGTTAGTGTACTTAGCCAATTTATGCACAAACCAAGAGTACCACATTTGGAGGCAGCCAAGAAGATAGTAAAGTACCTAAAGGGAACACAAAATCATGGTTTGTACTTTCCATATTCATCAGACATTGATATTAAGGTATACTCAGATGCAGATTGGGCAGGTTGCAAGGATGACAGGAGGAGTACATCTGGTTACATATGCTTTGCAGGTGATAAACCAATTTCTTGGTCATCCAAGAAACAACCCACAGTAGCTCTATCATCTACTGAGGCAGAGTACAGAGGGCTAGCCAATGCCACTCAAGAAGCCATATGGTTAAAGCTTTTATATTCAGAATTGGGCCTATACACAAGGCCACCAATCATATTTGGTGATAACACAAGTTCTCTTCACCTAGCAGCTAATCCAATTTATCATGCTAGGACAAAACACATAGAAGTTCATTACCACTATGTG
>CM035411.1:107422477-107427477 GCA_020310875.1 Ceratopteris richardii | reverse complement strand
AGGTGTAAAGTCGACTGTTTTTGATAACAGTTTCTGACATAGGTAACTTGTGAAATCAATTTCTCAAGTTATACTTAATCTTTTGGAGTAATTCAACTTGGAATAGGTGCGCAATCTCTAGGAGATACTTCGTACAAAGTTTCATCAAAAACTTTACAGATTTGATAGGTCAATGTGAATGAACAATGCAGCAGACTTTTCTGTGTATCATCTTCTTCACAGATTTGTTAATTTTTGATAAGTTAGAAATTGATCCTCTAAATTAGTGAAGTGTTTGACTTACTCTTGGTATAGAGGTGTTCTAATCACAAGAGTAAGTTGTTCTTTTGGAGAATAACGTTCTCCATCAGTGGTATCAGAGCAGGAGACATCAATTTGAAGAAATTTGAAGAAAGAAGGATCCCGACTGCTGCAGATTCAAGAGATTCAACACTTGAAGGATTAAGAAGTGAAAGCTTGGAATCAAAGCTTGAGGAGAAGACAAATTGACATCAAGAAAGGCAAAAGGAGTTCAATTCGAAGTAAAGGTACATACATTGTTTGTAAAGCTTGAAGTTTAAATACACAGGTGGATACAAGATGGGAGAAAGCTTGCAGATTGATAAGCTAGATAGGGAGAACTATCCAGCATGGTCCATGAGGATGGAAGCACACCTCATGAGCAAAGATCTTATATCATTTATTACAGGAGATGAAGAAAAACCAGAATTTGCAGATCCAAGTATTCCTACTAGGGAAGAACTTGCAATGTTGAAGACTTGGATGAGAAAGGATGCTCAAGCAAGGAGTATCATCTACATGGCTGTAAATGATTACCTTCTACCTCACATCAGAGGTTTGGAAAGTGCCACAGATGTTTGGAATGCCTTGGAAGAGCATTTCCAAAATACAACTAAGTCAAGGAAGTCCTCACTATGGGCTGAGTTCACAACCTTCAAGAAGAAGAGCTCACAATCAATTTCAGATTATGTGGCAAGGATGAAAGATATTGCAGATAGCTTGGGAGCAGTGGATGAAGATATTGAAGAGGAAAAGTTGGTAAGACAAATACTTACAGGTCTAAGAGGAGATGAGAAGTGGAAGCCTTTTATATTGTCCATAGAGTTGTCACTTGATCACTTTACTCCTGACCTTAATCAATTGCTAGGACACATGCTAACCTTTGAGCAGGATCTTAAAGGAGACAATGATAGAAGTACAAGTCAAGCTATGTACTCCAAAGACAAGAAAAAGAATGGCAAAGGAAAGCAATCAAATGATGATGAAGGGAATTCAAATCAAGCCAACTTCACAAAAGGGAAGACAAATTTCAGAGGTAAAGGAAGAGGAGGTAAGAACAAAGATAATGCTAAAGCTTGTTGGATTTGTGGCAGAACAAATCATTTGGCAAATGATTGTTGGTATAACAATCAAAGTGGAGGATACAATAATCAGAATTATAGTCAAAGAGGTAGAGGAGGCAGAAACCAAAGAGGTAATTTCAGAGGAAGAGGTGGTAGGACATCATATGGTAGAGGAGGTGGAAGAAACTTCCAATCTCAGTCCTACAACAATAATTACTACAATTATGCATCAGATCAGAAGGATGACATGACTCTTATCTTGAATGCAACTCATGAATCAATGGGAGAAGATCAAAGAGTGTTTTATATTGACTCAGGGTGCAGCAACCATCTGAGTGGGAATCTATCCTTGATGACTGATATGGAAGCAAGAGTGAATGGACATACAGTTCAAACAGGTGACAATACCAAACATAAAGTGGAAAGCATTGGATCAGTGAAGACAAAGAGTGGAAGTACACTTCTGAGCAAGGTACTTTATGTTCCTACTATTCCTAAAAATTTGATAAGTGTAGGGCAAATTGTGGAGAAAGGATATGAGGTAAGATTCACAAATGATGGTGTCTATGTACAAGATCCAAATCAGGGATATAAAACCATAATTGCAGGTAAAAAGGAAGGAAGATTGTTTACTCTCAAAGTCCAAGGTAATGTGGGACATGCATTGTTTACCTATGGAGGTCAAAAGGTATCTGAATTAGACCTATGGCATAAAAGGCTAGGTCATTTCAATGAGAGAGCTATAAAGGAGATGTCAAAGAATCAGGTGGTGCTTGGATTGCCAAACATTGAAGGGCAACATATGGTGTACAAGTGTGAAGCTTGTCAACTAGGTAAAGCACATAAGAGTTCTTATAACAAATCAGGGTACAAGTATTCAAACATGCTTGAATTGGTTCATACAGATGTATGGGGTCCCTCAAGGGACTATAGCATAAATGGATCCAGATATTATGTGTTGTTTGTTGATGATGCAACCAGGTGGATTACTTTGTATGTAATCAAGGATAAATCAGAAGTCTTCAAGACATTCAAACATTTCCATGTTTATGCAGAAAGGATCACAGGACAAAAGCTAAAGAGGTTAAGATCAGATGGAGGGGGAGAGTATTTCTCAAAAGAGTTTGATGATTATTTGTGGAATGCAGGTATCAAAAGAGAAGTGACTTGCAGGTACTCCCCTCAACAAAATGGAGTAGCAGAAAGGAGGAATAGGACTCTTGTAGAGTTTGCAAGAGCCATGATGAAGGAAAAGAATTGTCCAAATTACTTATGGGCAGAAGCTATTAACACTGCAACATACCTTGTGAATAGGTTGCCTTGCAAAGCTTTGGATGGAGGAACCCCTTATGAAGCATGGTGGGGTAAGAAGCCTAGTCTTGATCATTGTAAAGTATTTGGATGTATTGCATATGCTTATGTTCCTTCACAATTAAGACATAAGCTAGAACCAAAAGCAGAGAAGTATGTGTTTATTGGATATGATGATAGACAAATGGGTTACAGGTTGTGGAGTCCATCCACAAAGCAATTTCTTGTTACTAAAGATGTAACATTTGATGAGCAAAACATGTGGTATACAGGATCACCAAATGAGTATACAGGTGTTGAAGAAATTCAAAGGAAAGGAAAGGCAAAGGTAAAAGTATGTGAAGAAATTGTTGATGAAGTTGACTCTAGATGTAGAGTGCAGGATCATGTAGAAGAAGGGCCAAGATTTGATCCAGAATCAAATGAGGCTGAAACTTCAAGAAGTGCAGAAATCAGGAGGTCTACAAGAGAAAGGAAAGAGCCTATAAGGTATAGTTATGATACATCTTTCCTAACAACAAAAGATTATGCCTACATTGTGAAAACAGAAGAAGATCCAACCACTTATGAAGAAGCCAAAGGTAAACAGAATTGGGAGAAGGCAATGCAAGAAGAGTATGATGCTCTACTTGAAAATGAAACTTGGGAATTAGTACCAAGACCAAAGAATCAGAAAGTCATTGGATGCAAATGGGTATATAAAACAAAGAGGTTTGCAGATGGTAAGGTGTCTAGATATAAGGCTAGACTTGTGGTCAAAGGTTATGCCCAAACTTATGGGGTAGATTATGATGAAACCTTTAGTCCTGTTGCTAAGATGTCTACAATTAGGACATTGATTGCTATTGCTACTTGCAAGGGATGGAAATTATCACAATTGGATGTGAAGAATGCATTTCTTAATGGTTACATTGCAGATGAAGTATATATGGAGCAACCAGAAGGCTTTATGGAATCAATTGGATCAGATTATGTGTGTAAGCTCAAGAGAGCTTTATATGGGTTGAAGCAAGCCCCAAGAGCTTGGAATTACAGATTGGTCAAGTTCTTGAATGAATGTGGATTTCAAGCATCAAAGGCAGATAGTAGCTTGCTAGTGAAGGCAAGTGAAAATGGATATATTTACATGTGCATTTATGTTGATGATATTATTGTTACAGGAACAGATGCTCAAGGAATCAATGAACTCAAGAAGCAAATAGAGAAGGAGTTTAAGATAAGTGACTTGGGAAACTTATCTTATTTTCTAGGAATGCAGATTGTGTATACTCAACATGGAGTATATGTTTCACAAGAGAGATACTTGAAGAATCTTTTAGTCAAGTTTAACATGGAAGATTGCAGGACCTCAACTACACCATTGGAGGTAAATCATAAATTAAGCAGGTATGGAGGTGAAGAGTTCAATGATATGAAGAAATATCAGAGTTTGGTAGGTAGTCTAATCTATGCTACCTTGACAAGGCCAGATCTATCATATGCAGTAGGTGTGTTGTCACAATTTATGCATTGTCCAAAGAAGACTCATTGGATTGCAGCCCAAAGGGTACTCAGATATATCAAGGGAACCCTAAGTGAAGGTTTGTATTATGGTTTCACTTCTGACACAAGAATCAAAGTGTTTAGTGATGCAGATTGGGCAGGTGACTCAGATGATAGAAGGTCTACCCATGGATATCTATGTTATGTTGGAGACAAGTTAGTGTCTTGGTGTTCAAAGAAGCAACATACAGTTGCTTTATCATCCACAGAAGCTGAGTATAAGGGAATGGTAGAAGCTGCAAAAGAAGTCATATGGTTGAAGACATTGATGAAAAGTTTTGAGATTGATCATAGTACTCCAATAATTTTTGGAGACAATATGAGTTCTTTGTATTTGGCAGCTAACCCTGTTTTTCATGCCAGGACTAAGCATATAGAGATTCAGTATCATTTCTTGAGGGAAAAGGTACTTGATAAAGAGATTGAAGTGATGTACACTCCAACAAAAGAACAGGTGGCAGATATGATGACAAAGAGTTTGGATGGACCTAAGTTACAAAGGTTCAAAGACATGGCAAGTATCAAGAAGACAGAGAAAACCTCAATTGATGATTGAGGGGGAGCTGTTGGTGCATACCAATCACCAATTGAAGGCTTGGAAGATCAAATGATGAAGGAAGAATCAATTCCTAAAGTGTGGAAGAAGATTACAATCAGAAGACAAGAGAAGTGTACACATATGTACAGTAGCATAGTCATAGATGACTTAGATCTTTTGTTCAGTAAGAATTATGTACAAATTATCTATAAATACCTTGAGAAAAGTCGGGGCATGTATGAGAGCTTATGTGACATTTGTTAGAA
>CM035411.1:107412477-107414977 GCA_020310875.1 Ceratopteris richardii | reverse complement strand
ATTTACCTTATTAGGGTCCTCATAGCCAGGTGGTTGTGACATGTAGACTTCTTCAGATATCCATCCATTCAAGAATGCATTCTTCACATCCAATTGGTACATGTTCCAATTCTTGGATGCAGCTACACTCACCATAACTCTGATAGTTGGCATCTTGGCCACAGGAGAAAATGTCTCCTCATAATCAATGCCTTGGGTTTGTGCAAAACCCTTGGCTACCAACCTAGCTTTATACCTGTTTATTGTACCATCTGAGTTCCTCTTGAGTTTGTAGATCCATCTGGATCCTATCACCTTCATGGAGTCTTTCTTGGGTACCAAGTCCCAAGTATCACTCTCCTTGAGAGCCTCCATTTCTTCATCCATTGCTTCCTTCCATTGTGGTTTAGTAATTGCTTCTTCAAATGTACCTGGTTCTTCATTCAAGATATCCTTTGCAAGATATACAGAGTGCTTGGTTACAAGTGAAGTATCATACCCATACCTAATAGGTTTCTTCTTTTCTCTTTGAGATCTCCTCATAGCTTGAGTTGAGGATTCTGGATTGTCTTCTAGTTGCTTCATCTTCATCTTCCCTTTGGATTTCCAAGCCTTGAACTCTTCAATGTTGATGGTGTCTTCATCATCTGAGCTTGTGTCCTCTTTCTGAGTTGGTTCTTGCCTGATAAGCTTTGGAAAGTCTTCTTCCATATCATAAGGTAGGCTAACTTTCCTGCACTCATTTTCATACCATGAATCATTCTCATCAAATATGACATCTCTACTTACCTTGAAGCCTTTGTTTGAGGGGTTATAGAACCTGTATCCCTTCTGATTCAAATCATAACCAATGAAGATACACTTTTCAGCTTTAGGGTCTAGCTTTCCCCTTACCTGTGAGGGAATATGCACATATGCAACACACCCAAAGATTTTGCAATGATCCAGAGATGGTCTCTTACCATGCCAAGCCTCATAGGGTGTCATTCCATCAAGTGTCTTTGATGGCAACCTGTTAATTAAATATGTGGCAGTAGATACACTCTCTGCCCAAAGATAATTTGGCAATTTCTTTTCATTTAACATAGATCTAGCTGTCTCTACAATGAGTCTATTCCTTCTCTCAGCTACCCCATTTTGTTCAGGTGAGTACCTTGTAGTAATCTCCCTCTTGATGCCTCTTTCCTGCAAGAAATCTTCAAAGTCATTGGAGAAGTATTCTCCACCACCATCTGACCTTAGCCTCTTCAAATGTCTACCTGTTTGATTTTCAACTAATGCAAGATACCTTTTGAAACAATTAAATACTTCATCCTTATGTTTCATGAAGTATAAGACAGTCCACCTGCTATAGTCATCAATAAAGGACACATAGTACCTTGATCCAGATATGGATGGCTCCTTGCTAGGTCCCCAAACATCTGTATGCACCAATTCCAAATAATCTTCATGCATAAAACCTTTCTTTGTATATGGCAATCTGTGTGACTTACCAAATTGACAAGCCCCACACTTGTATATCATGTGTTGCTTGGATACATTAGGTATCCCAAGCACACATTGATCCCTACTCATTTGCTTTAAGGTCCTTTCTCCAATGTGACCTAATCTTTTGTGCCAAATCTCCAATTCTGATAGGGTTTGATCTTTATAGTTGTACAAAGCAATACTCTTAGTGTCTTCAAGTTCAAAGGTAAACAATCTACCTGATTTCTCTCCCTTGGCTATCCTTCTGAATCCATGTCTTGGATCCTCCACATATGCACCATGTTGATTGAACCTGACCTGTAGACCTTTTTCAACAATCTGACCTACACTCATCAGATTCTTGGTGATTGTTGGAACATACAACACTCTGCTTAGTAAATTCTGATTACCATCACTTGTTTTGACATTACCTACTTTAACAACTGAATGTTTAGTGTCATCACCTGTCTGCACTTGGTGCTTGCCTTTAGGTTCTTCCAAATCAGAGAGTAAGGCAACATTTCCAGCTACATGGTTAGAGCAACCTGAATCAATATAGAATAAGTGATCATCATTGATACCTGATTTAGATGTCATGTTCATGATCAACAAGGAATCATCTTGCTCCTCTGCATAATTGTTGTAATCTTTCCTATTCCTGTATCCACCTTGATAGTTGCCATTGTGATTGTAGTTGTTGTTGTAACTATTGTTGTAGCCATGGAGATTGATTGAATCTGCCTCTGCCTTGAGAGTATCCTCCTCTTTGGTGACCTCTTCCTCTTTGGTTCTTGTAGTTTTTGTAGCATTCATCTGTAGTATGGTTAGACAAGCCACAGATATTGCATGGAGATTGATTGTAGGGTCTCCCCCTACCTGACTTACCTCCTCTGCCCCTACCTCTAGAAGATCTACCTCTCCTTGCATAGTTTGCTTGGGAGGTAGAGCCTTCTTCATCAACCTTCTTGCTTTTACCCTTGTCTTTAGTCTTCTTATCAGTATATAGGGCAGAGGGATTGTTACCTTTTGATTGCTCTCCATTCTTTGTGATCTT
>CM035411.1:107399977-107407477 GCA_020310875.1 Ceratopteris richardii | reverse complement strand
AAGAGAGCTAGTGTTATCTCCAAGGATGATTGGTGGTCTTGTATGTAGACCTAACTCTGTATATAGAAGCTTCAACCAGATAGCTTCTTGAGTGGCATTGGCAATCCCTCTATACTCAGCTTCAGTGGATGACAATGCCACTGTAGGTTGCTTCTTGGCTGACCAAGAAATGGGCTTGTCTCCTGCAAAACAAATATATCCTGAGGTGCTTCTCCTGTCATCCTTGCATCTTGCCCAATCTGCATCTGAGTAAACTTTAATGTCAATATCTGATGTATAAGGAAAGTACAAACCATGACTTTGTGTTCCCTTCAGATACTTCAAGATCTTCTTTGCTGCCTCTAGGTGAGGTATCCTTGGTTTGTGCATGAATTGACTAAGCACACTAACTCCATATGCTATATCAATTCTTGTCAAAGTAGCATAGTTCAAACTTCCTACCATACTTTGGTATCCTGTAATGTCTTTGACTTCTTCTCCTTCATGAGCACTTAGCTTTAGGTTAACCTCCATTGGAGTAGTAGATACCTTAGCATCCTGCAAACCAAACTTCTTGACTATATCCTGTACATACTTCTTTTGAGTGATGTAGATACCTGAATTTGTGTAGACCAATTCAAGACCTAAGAAATACTTTAATAATCCAAGATCACTGATCTTGAATTCTTTCATCATCTGTCCTTTGATATGTCTAATTCCCTGAACATCATTTCCTGTAATAATGATGTCATCAACATAGACACATAAGTAGATTACCTCTGTACTACTTCTCTTTATGAATAGAGAAGTGTCTGCCGTACTCATTACAAATCCTTGGTCTTGGAGGTAGGTTGTCAACCTGTAATTCCATGCTCTAGGTGCCTGCTTCAAACCATACAGAGCCTTCTTCAATTTGCAAACATAATGTACCTTTTTTGGATCTTCATAGCCAGGTGGTTGTGACATGTAGACTTCTTCAGATATCCATCCATTCAAGAAAGCATTCTTGACATCTAATTGGTACATATTCCAATTCTTGGATGCAGCTACACTCACCAAAATTCTGATAGTCGGCATCTTGGCCACAGGAGAAAATGTCTCCTCATAATCAATGCCTTGGGTTTGTGCAAAACCCTTGGCTACCAACCTAGCTTTGTACCTGTTTATTGTTCCATCTGAATTCTTCTTTAGTTTGTAGATCCATCTGGATCCTATCACCTTCATAGATTCCTTCTTGGGTACCAAGTCCCAAGTATCACTCTCCTTGAGAGCTTCCATTTCTTCATCCATGGCTTCTCTCCATTCTGGTTTGGTAATTGCTTCTTCATAGGTACCTGGTTCTTCATTCAGCAAGTCTTTTGCAAGATATACAGAATGTTTAGTTACAAGTGATGTGTCATACCCAAATCTGATAGGCTTCTTCTTTTCTCTTTGAGATCTCCTCATTGCTTGAGTTGAAGTTTCTGGCTTATCTTCTAATTGCTTCATCTTCATCTTTCCTTTGGACTTCCAAGCCTTGAACTCTTCAAGGTTTATTGTATCATCATCATCTGAGCTTGAATCTTCTTGCTGAGTTGGTTCTTCCTTAGTAAGCTTTGGAAAATCTTCTTCCATGTCATAGGGTAGACTTACTTTCCTGCATTCATTCTCATACCATGAGTCATTCTCATCAAAGATGACATCTCTGCTTACCTTGAACCCTTTGTTTGTTGGATTGTAGAATCTGTATCCCTTTTGGTTCAAATCATAACCAATGAAGATACATTTTTCAGCTTTAGGATCTAGCTTTCCCCTTACCTGTGAGGGAATATGCACATATGCTACACAACCAAAGATTTTACAATGATCCAGAGAGGGTCTCTTACCATGCCAAGCTTCATATGGTGTCATGCCATCAAGTGATTTGGATGGCAACCTATTGATGAGATAAGTGGCAGTGGATACACTCTCTGCCCAAAGATAATTTGGCAACTTTTTCTCATTAAGCATAGACCTAGCTGTTTCTACTATAAGTCTATTCCTTCTTTCTGCTACCCCATTTTGTTCAGGTGAGTACCTTGTAGTAATCTCCCTTTTGATGCCTCTTTCCTGCAAGAAATCTTCAAACTCATTTGAGAAGTACTCTCCTCCACCATCTGATCTTAGCCTCTTCAAACTTCTTCCTGTTTGATTTTCAACAAGTGCAAGATACCTCTTGAAACAATTAAACAATTCATCTTTATGCTTCATAAAGTATAAAATGGTCCACCTGCTATAATCATCAATGAAGGACACATAATACCTTGAACCAGAAATGGAAGGGTCCTTGCTAGGTCCCCAAACATCTGTGTGTACCAAGTCTAGGTAGTCTTCATGCATGAAACCTTTCCTTGAATATGGTAATCTGTGAGACTTACCAAATTGACATGATCCACATTTGTAAATCATGTGTTGCTTGGATACATTAGGTATCCCAAGCACACATTGATCCCTGCACATTTGCTTTAGAGTCCTTTCACCTATGTGCCCTAATCTCTTGTGCCATATTTCTAACTCTGAAAGTGTCTGATCCTTATAATTATACAAAGCAATGTTCTTGGTGTCTTCTAGCTCAAATGTAAATAATCTACTTGATTTCTCCCCTTTGGCTATCCTTCTGAATCCATGTTTTGGGTCCTCCACATATGCTCCATGTTGTGTGAATCTGACCTGCAAACCTTTCTCCACAATCTGACCAACACTCATTAGATTCTTAGTTATTGTTGGTACATAGAGTACCCTGCTCAATAGATTCTGGTTACCATCACATGTCTTCACATTTCCAATTTTGACAACAGAGTGTTTAGTGTCATCACCTGTTTGTACCTGATGTTTGCCCTTGGGCTCTTCCAAATCAGAAAGTAGTGCCACATTGCCAGCTACATGGTTAGAACATCCTGAGTCAATGTAAAATAAATGATCATCATTTGTACCTATCTTGGAGGTCATATTCATGATCAGTAGGGAGTCATCTTGCTCCTCTGTGTAGTTGTTGTAGTCTCTTCTATTTCTGAATCCACCTTGGTAGTTACCATTGTGGTTGTTGTTGTAGTTGTTGTTGTATTGGTTGTTGTATCCATGGTAGCTTTGATGTTGATTGAATCTACCTCTCCCTTGAGAGTATCCACCTCTTGAGTAGCCTCTTCCTCTCTGATTTTTGTAGTTCTTGTAGCATTCATCTGTGGTATGATTGGACAATCCACAAATGTTGCATGGTGATGAGTTGTAGGGTCTCCCCCTACCTGACTTACCTCCTCTGCCTCTTCCTCTAGATGACCTACCTCTCCCTGCATAATTAGCTTGAGAGGTAGAGCCTTCTTCATCCTGTTTCTTCTTGCCTTTATCTTTAACCTTTTTTTCAGTATAGAGAGCAGAGGGGTTGTTACCTTTTGATTGATCTCCAGCCTTGGTGAACTTTGCTTCATGTGTAAATAGTTGGCCCATGAGTGTTGTGAGATCAGGGGTATGCATGTCCATATAGAGATCCATTGCAGTGGTGAAACTTTCCCACTTATCATCTGCCTTGAGTCCATTTGTCACTTGCCTGACTATTTGTTCCTCTTCAATCTCCTCTCCAATGCTTGCTAGTTGGTCTGCCACATCTTTGATCTTTGTCACATACTCTGAGACTGATTGCTTGGGCTGCTTCCTAAGGGTTGTGAACTCAATCCATAATTGATTCTTCCTGGCCCTTGTGTTGGAAGAAAAGTAGTTTGACAAGGTTTCCCAAGTCTCTTGGGAAGTCTTACAATTCCTTACATGAGGTAAAAGAAAGTCAGATATAGAGTTTAAGAGATAAGACCTTGCCAAAGCATCCTTTGCACACCATTGGTTGAGCCTTTCATGTTCATCCTTTGTGGGTAGTCCTCTAGTCTTGAATGAGGGCAATTCCTCATCTCCTGATATGTATCCAAATAAGCTTCTCCCTTGTAGATAGGTCTTCATTCTCAAAGACCAAGCCTGATAATTGTTTCTGTCCAATTTGTCAATGAAGGAAGGGAAACCATCACCCATGTTTACCTTCTTTGCTCTGATACCACTGTTGGAAGTGATGGTTGGATGCACTCAAGAAATGAGTTGATGCTGCAAAACCTGCTTCACACCTGCCCTCCTTTGATTCCAGAAATGTTTAGTAGACTCCTTGAGCTTTCAAATGGTACCAAGAAACCATATATGTACTTTGCAAATGGTTTGGGTAATGATCAAACCAAACAGACAACTTAGTTCCTTCACAAACCCAAAAAACTTACTATTTCTGTAATGATACCTGCTCAGTGTTGTGCTCAGTGTGACCAGCACACTTAAAATTGGAACAATTCCTTTTGGGAGTATTAAAGTAACTTAACAAGCTACCAATCACAAGTGGAATCACTCAAATTGATAAACCATACACTGAGAAATAAGTTTAGCAAAATTCTGATTACCCCCGACTTTTTAGGAACTCTGCAGACACAGACCAGTGTGCACTTCGAAGCGGATTTCTCCCAAATGGCTGAATTAAAACTTCTGAGATTTTGTATGCTTGTAGTAGACCTTAAGCTGGTTCCAATGAGCTATAGATCACTTGATTTGGTTCAGTGAGCACTGAGAAATGCTCCTTGGAAGTTGACAGACTTGGAGTAGGAAACTCAGACTAAACAGAGATGATGAATGTAACTATTTGTATTATATCATATGAATGTACATTCCCATTGGCTTGATAACCATAGCACAATGGTACTCAGAGGTGTAGGCAATGGAGTAGGCCTTACACACTCAAGAGTGGTACAGAATAGCCTCGGGGTTTGAACTGAAGTAACCGCGACTTTTTTGATTGCATCTTTTATAGAGAATGATTTGAGATTTGAATTTGAATTCAAATTCAAATCTCCTATATTCTCTACTCTAAAAATAAGGAGATATTCTCTCCAATCATACCATCCAATTTCCACGACTCTAGTCAATTAAGTGTGTATACATAATGCCAAGTCCTTTAGACTTTTACAAAGGAGTAAATGGTAAGAACATCTAAGCATATGTTCATATGAACCTTGCTTCAAGTGGAGCCTTGATAAAACACTTTTGTCCAAGCTAGTCTTCCATGGTTCCAAAGTTCCAAGCCAATGTGTGAAGGCTTGATATGCACCAACAGATAGATAGATAGATAGATAGATAGATAGATTGATGATGAACTCAATCAACACATCAGATAAAGAAGATCTAAAGGTATTTTACATTGACTCTGGATGTTCTAATCATTTGTCAGGAAACATAGAATTGATGTCAAAATTGGAAAAAGGTATTTCGAGTCACACAGTTCAAACTGGTGATAATACGAGACATAGTGTACATTCAATTGGAAAAGTGAAATGCAAGAGTGGAGCAGATTTGCTAACCAATGTTTTGTATGTTCCTACAATACCTAAAAACTTGATTAGTGTGGGACAGATAGTTGAAAAAGGTTTTCAAGTCAGGTTTACAAATGAAGGAGTTTTTGTGGAAGATCCAGAGAATGGATATAATCAGATTGTCTCTGGTAAGAAAGAAGGTAGACTCTTTACTTTAAGAGTGCAAGGGAACATTGGTCAAGCTTTGCTCACACATGGTGAAGCAGTGATTACAGAACTTGATCTCTGGCATAAGAGATTAGGTCATTTCAATGAAAGAGGAATTAAAGCTATGGTTGCTAATCACTCTGTACTAGGGTTACCAAATGTGCAAAGTCAACATATGGTTTATAAATGTGAAGCATGTCAAATGGGTAAAGCACACAGGTTACCATTTCAAAAGAAAGGATTCAAACATGATGGAGTACTTGAGCTCATTCATACAGATGTATGGGGACCAACAAAAGAAGGATCTATCAGTGGCTCAAGGTACTATGTTCTTTTTATTGATGATGCTACAAGATGGATAACATTATATGTTTTGAAGGAAAGATCAGAAGCGTTTGGAGCTTTCAAGCATTTTCATGCATATGCAGAGAGAGTCACAGGTCAAAAGCTTAAAAGACTGAGGTCTGATGGAGGGGGAGAATATTTCTCCCAAGAGTTCAATGATTATCTTTGGAATGCAGGTATTAAGAGAGAAATAACTTGCAGGTATACACCACAACAAAATGGTGTAGCAGAAAGAAGGAACAGGACTTTGGTTGAGTTTGCTAGAGCTATGCTAAAGGAGAAGAACTGTCCAAATTATCTTTGGGCTGAGGCTATAAATACAACTACATATCTTGTGAATAGATTACCATGTGCAGCTTTGAATGGAATGACTCCATATGAAGCTTGGTGGGGTAAGAAACCAACACTAGATCATTGTAGAGTGTTTGGATCAATTGCATATGCTTATGTGCCATCACAACTTAGGCATAAACTTGAACCAAAGGCAGAAAAATATGTGTTCATTGGTTATGATGAAAAGCAGATGGGTTACAGGTTGTGGAATCCTCTAACAAAACAATTTATTGTTTCTAGAGATGTTACATTTGATGAACAGAAAAGTTGGTATGCAGATCAAAGTCATACAGCTGAAGAATTTGAAGAAGAGGTAAGAAGATGTGAGAAAGGAAAATCAATTGTGCAGGTAAATAGAGATGAAGACTATATGCAAGCAAGTACATCCAGAAGTGGATTAACAAGAAGGAATGAAGAAGCTCCTATATTTGATGAAGAGGTGTATCCAGAAACTTATGAAGAATGTGAACCAAGAAGGTCAAGCAGGACTAGAAGACAACCAGAAAGGTATTCTTATGATACTTCTTACATAACTCATAAGAACTATGCATATATGGTCAAAGATGATGAAGAACCTCAGAATTATGATGAAGCTAAAGGTAAGAAGCAATGGGAAGAAGCAATGAAGGAAGAATTCAATGCACTGGAGGAGAACAAGACATGGGAACTTGTTCCTAAACCAAATGGTAAGAAAGTAATTGGAAATAAATGGGTTTATAAAGTGAAGAAGCTTGCAGATGGAAGTATAGCCAGATACAAAGCTAGACTGGTGGTGAAAGGCTATGCCCAAACCTATGGCATAGATTATGATGAGACATTCAGTCCTGTAGCTAAGATGTCAACTATAAGGACAATCATTGCTATTGCAGCTTCAAAAGGATGGACTCTAAGTCAATTGGATATAAAGAATGCATTCTTGAATGGATACATATCAGATGAGGTATACATGGAACAACCTCAAGGGTTTATAGATTCCAGGTATCCAAATTTTGTTTGCAGGTTGAGAAGAGCATTGTATGGATTGAAGCAAGCTCCAAGAGCTTGGAACTATAGACTGGTGAAGTATCTCAATGATCTTGGATATCAAAGTTCAAAAGCAGACCCAAGTCTACTTATCAGAAGAACAGAGGAAGGTACAATCTACATTTGTATTTATGTAGATGACATTATAATCACAGGTACTTCAGATGAAGGAATCAAGGAGGTAAAGAGATTGCTTGAAAAAGAATTCAAGATCAGTGACCTAGGAAAGTTACCATACTTTCTTGGAATGGAAGTTACTTATACAGAT
>CM035411.1:107372477-107392477 GCA_020310875.1 Ceratopteris richardii | reverse complement strand
ATGAAGTGCTCTTGAAGGGAATAGTCCTTGTGGATAATTACAAAATGTTCCTTTGGGAATTTCCCAATGTAGTTTTCCAAGGAAGAGCCATCGCCATGGACAACCCAATCACCACCACTCCTTGCTGCAAATTTGTCGATTTCAATTATGTCGATTTCAATTACTTCTTGCACATAGACATTTAATGAGTACAAATATGAAGCATATTCAATCATAAATGGCATTAGATACTTACATCTTGAAGCCCATCTTCATCCTCTCCTCTTCCCATTGCATATAGAGGAATGGAAGAGTGAACCATGCCAATTTTCTCCAAAATAGGATATGTTACAATCTTCTTATCCAAAATTCTTTGCCTTGATGCGACCAAATCCTCTTCAGTGGCATTTTGCTTGGCATCACTCAAAATCTACTCCCACACCAATGCAATAGTGTCTGCAATTGAATCACCAAATGGAATGGTTCATTTTTCAATTTTTTGGAAGAGTTGTCCATGGGAACATCAGAGGTCGAACAAAAAATACTAAGGCATTAATTGAGGCATTCTCAATATCATGTAAGAATAAAACTCTTCTCCATCTATGTCACATGATATTATATGGGTTTTGATAGAGAATGCCACATGGCATTCTTAGGGGATTTTACTCCACATTGGTAGAAGACGATGAAGGATATGTCTTCGAAAAAGACACGCAAGGGACCTCGGCAGCAGGGAGGTGAACTTTAAAAAGAATCTTTGTGTGCCCGTAGTTTTCATCATCACAAGCTCATCAAGATTGAGCAAAAAGAGTTATTCCAAAATTGGTATCAGAGCACTTTCTAGGCCCACTTCCTAGCGTGCATGAGCTAGGAATCGAACCTGAACCACCTCCTTGCAAGGCAGACGAACTAGCCAAGACACCACACCTTGGGGATGATACTATTTCGAGTGCAAAACATGTTATTTAGTGACTCTAAGTAATCGGAACTCTCCTCAGAAGGCTAGGCTTCCATTCCTGCCGCCCACATACAATATGCTAAGGATAGCATGATCATCAAGAAGAGGAAAGGATATATGTCTTGTTTGAGTAGAGATGCTCACACAAGGAGTACAGAGTATGGAACAAAGATGCCACAATTCCCTCTGTATGAAGTGGCACCAAATGGAGTCTCGAATTTCTCAAGATGGAATGAAACGAAAAGGAATGAGGCATGAATTAAACAAGGATACCGAGAACTCCATTCCAGGTACATGTGAATTTCAAATTTATATTGAATTTTTTAGGAGTCAATTATAGGAAGACTCTGATCTTTGCAAAAGAAAGCATGGGCTTTAAGCCAAGCCCTTTGAGGGAAACCATATTTATGGAGAGTATGGAGTACGTACTCTCATCTAGAGTCAAGAAATTCCTCAAAATATGAGAAAGCACAAGCTATAAGTATCTCCAAAGTAGGTATGTTCATGATTTTTCACATGAATTTTAGGTGCCATTTTTGATGATCAGTCATTTGGGAAAGGGAAATGAACTGGGATTTTTCTTAGTTTAGTAGGAAAAATCATGCACACCTATAGTATACTGTTATTGAATTCCATGTACAATTAAGAAATCCAAAATATACCTCAGTATGATGGGAGTTTGAAGCTCCACAAAACCCCCTTCCGTCACTGTTTGAGAAAAAATTTCAGCATGTGAATATAAGAAATTCCCATTTTGGAAGAGGGAAAAAGAGGTGCACTAGCTATGGATGGATGGGAAAAGTATATATACTAAGAATATGGTGTATGGACTTCATAGGGGAATCATTAGATTCATTAAAATGACATGTTAAGGAGGAATTTAGTATCCTCAAAAAAACCCCTTTCCACACTATTTGAAAAAATTTCAAATGTTAATATGAGTTTATGGCATGCATGCCATGGGCCTGTCAAGCCCTATGTTGTTGGGTGGCATGTACACCTTTGCGCTTATGGTTATTTTTCCTATCGCATGGCATTATATACGCACTTACCTTTAGGTAAGAATGTTATGGCATGGTAACATGCCTTTTCCGCAAACATCAATAAGATCTAGGCATGCTTCTAAGCATCTATTTGATGGACTTAGTACCATCACAGTATCATAGATAAGGCAACTTCATTAGGAACAAGATCCCTACACATAATGCTTATGGATTTTAGACCATAGGATTGCTAAGGGGAAGGAGTTATACCTTCACCATTAGTAATGTGCACAAGCAATCCTATAGGTTTTAGGAAGTTGCATACAGGTATGGGAGATACATATATGATACTCCCCAAATAAGTGAAGATTTATTTATCTTCACAAGAGTCTCACAATATGATTAGGAGACTACGGGGCATTATTAGGAATACCCAATAAGTGACTAGTTTCACTCATGCATATCGCTTGACCAAGTAGTGAAGCATTTCTGCTACACTACTAAGGAAACCAATTAGATTGGGATCACAGACATGGGTTTCATGAAACAACATCGGTGGGTGCTTATATGATTCGAGTGATAGTTGGGAAGGCCACAGGTATGGCACTATGACTTAGAGCATAGATCCCTTAGTATGAAATAGTCGTATCCAATACATATATGTATATCGAGATCTATAGAGAGGTACTTAGACTTAGTCTTGGTACCTAGGAACAAGTTGGTTTGGAACAGAAAGGGATATCCTTGTCACATATTGACTAGAACCAAAGTAACTAGTTCGAGGACATGGGACTCATTTGAGTCCACTGACATGATTTTAGGATATGGGATTCATTAGAGTCCACTAATATATTCCATTGTATATATATGGAATATATATATTCGGTTTAATGTAGGTATGACACCGTGAATTGGAAGAAGTTTTCACTGGTATGGGACGATGGAAATGACTTCCCTTTGAGCACTCTTCTTCTATGGCCAGGGAGAAAAGGACTCATCATTCATGGCGTCATACCTCACTAGATCAGAGGACAGCTCTTAGCAGACATCTCCTTAGGATTGGAGTTATCCTTCATAGTTTAGGGAAGATTTATTCTTCCAGTAGAGAATGTGATAGGTGATTTTATCACCATTAGTATCACATACTCATTTTCAGTTTTCCAGGAAGGATAATTCCATCAGTTTGATTGGAGCGTATAGATCCATGCATAGAGTATGGTTGGCAGAGATAGTTCTTTACTATGGATACACATATGTTTACGGTATCATGTCATATCATTGCTGATCATTTTAGCAGAGGACTTTGATCCTTATGAGGAATTTGTTTTCTCCACTCTTCACTATATACACCTTCATTAGTTATAGGAGATTTGTTCTCCATCTTTTTAGGAATGTTTGTAATGAGGGATTATGCATCAGTCATGGAAGAGAGGAGCAAATGAATTCATAAGTTTCTCTTTTAAGGAAAGGAGAAAGTGGGAATTAGCTTAGAGATCAAGGAGAGATCTCACTTTAGCTCAGTGGTCTCACTTTAGCTCCTATTCTTTGAGAGAGAAAGAAGGAAAAGAAAATATGATTTCTTCATAGGAGAAGAATAGATCATATTTTCCTTTAGACAAAAGAGTTGTTTAGAAAACATCTCTTAGTTTATCTTTTAGAAGGAATTCATTTACTCTACTTTTCAGTATAGTTTTCCTTCACATGCAAGTCTTTTTCTCCACTATTTTGGAAGGAAAAGCATGGATAACTTATGTGCATGTTCTCAATTATGGATGAGTAGAGCAATTGAATTCAAAAGAATCTCTTTCAAAGGGAAATGGGAAGTGGAATAGATTCCACTAACATGGCCTTTTTTTTCTTTGAAAGGATTATAGAGAGAGACATGGAGACAGTTTCACTTTCTCATTTTGGTTGTCTAAATAGAAGTGGCACTCTTCTATCAAAGACAAAAGGGAGATCAATAAATCATGATGGTTAGATTGAGTCTCACTTGTAGACTTTAGAGAGAAGCAATTATGCTATTTCCAGTGATGGTTCTTGACTAGATGAGATGATCTAGTTATTGACATAAGTGAGACTGGGAGTAAAGTTATGATTCTTCTCCTTAGGGTTTCTAGGAGATATGGAGATATCTAAGTTGGTGTTACATCATGATCATGATGTGTAAACATCAGATAGGAGGATGGGTACTTAGGGATTATCAGAATCTCAAAGGGAATGCTTTCTGCATTCATATGGCAAACTATAGGGAAGAAAATATTCTAAAGTTTGCACTAGTGCCAATAGATTGTCTTAGAACTTAGTCGAATGGTAAAGGATGACAAACCATAGACTTCTTGGTTGGTCAAATGTAGAGATTTCATTTTACTACCAAGAAATTCTTATATATGAGCTAGATGATGGATTTGCATAGTTCACAAGGTAGTTTAGATAAAACTACTACTGGTGATTACACTCAAGGTTAGCAAGACGTAGACTGGTGTGAGGGCAATCTAACATGTACTCCTAGATGGGTTGGAAGTCACTTTTTATGGGACTTTGTTCTATACTTCAGAGGATTCTGTGGTTTATTATCTCCATTATGATACGGTCAAGCTTATAAGTTTGGCACTTTTACACTTGCTTTACATATTATTACTCCATAGAGGATACATCATATGGACTTAGGTCATTTGGATGATGTTCTATGTCATGGGAGTGATAGTTGGGAAAGTGGAGTGTGTATGGGAGATAGTAGGCACCACTCAGACGGTTTCCCACCTTTGAGATGATCTCATATGAGACTTCTTAAGGGGAAGGATACGGGGAAACAACACACACAGATGACCATGTACATAGAGTACATGGGGTTCATGTTGGGAGTGATGGTTGGATGCACTCAGGAAATCAGTTGGTGCTGCAAAACCTGCTTCACACCTGCCCTCTTTTCTCTTCAGATATGCTTAGTACACTTGCTTAGCTTCCAAATGACACAAAGAAACCATATATGTACTTTGAAAATGGTTTGGGTAATGATCAAACCAAAACAGATAACTTGGTACTTCAAGAATCAAGAAAAACTTTCTATTCCTGTAGTGATACCTGCTCAGACTTTTACTCAGTGTGACCAGCACACTTAAAATTGGAACAATTCCTTTTGGGAGTATTAAATTACCTTAGTAAGCTACCAATCACAAGTGGAATCACTTCAATTGATAAACTATGCACTGAGAAATAAGTTTAGCAAAATTCTATTTACCCCCGACTTTTTAGGAACTCTGCAGACACAGACCAGTGTGCACTTAGAATCGGATTTCTCCCAAATGGCTGAATGAAATCCTCTGAGATTTTGTATGCTTGTAGTAGACCTTGAGCTGGTTCCAATGAGCTATAGATCACTTGATTTGGTTCAGTGAGCACTGAGAAATGCTTCTTGGAAGTTGGCAGACTTGGAGTAGGAACCTCAGACAAAACAGAGATGATGAATGTATACTTCTATTGATAAATGTGTTTGTACAATCTCATTAGCTTGACAAGCATAGCTAAATGAGGTATTGTGGTGTTGGCTATGAGATAGCACTCACACACAATGAGTTACAATGATAACAATGCCTCGGGGAGTGAGCTAGAGTGTGTAACTAACCGCGACTTTTTCACTTCATCTTTTATAGGAGTTTTTTGATCATTTGAATTTGAAATTCAAACTAAGGCTCCCTAGAATCTCTTCTCTAAAAGTAGGGAGATATTCTCTCCATTACATCATTCAAATTTCCACGACTTATGAGGTAGGTAAGTAATTACCTGAGATGCCAAGTCATAAAGACTTTTACAAGGGGTAAAAGATAATAACTCATAAGTATGAGTTCCTATGCCTTATCCTTCATGAAGTGATATCCTTCAAGGGTTCCAAATCCATCTTCAAAGTTCCAATGTTTCAAGCCAATGTGTGAAGGCTTGATATGCACCAACAGCTCCCCCTCAAGCCAAACACTTTGGCTTAAGTCTTCTTCTTCATTCTTCAATCACTTCCTGCAATCCAATCATAGATTTGAATCTGCATAACTTGTTTCCATCCAATGCTTTTGTAAGTAAATCTGCACATTGCATATTAGTAGACACATATATCAATTGAATCTCTTTGCTAAGTAACTTCTCTCTCACATAGTGGTAGTGAACCTCTATGTGTTTGGTTCTGGCATGATAAATTGGATTTGCTGCAAGGTGAAGAGAGCTAGTATTGTCTCCAAAGATAATAGGTGGTCTTGTATGTAGACCTAACTCTGTATAAAGAAGCTTCAACTAGATAGCTTCTTGAGTGGCATTGGCAAGCCCTCTATACTCTACTTCAGTGGATGACAATGCCACTGTAGGTTGCTTCTTAGCTGACCAAGAGATAGGCTTATCCCCTGCAAAACAAATATATCCTGAGGTGCTTCTCCTATCATCCTTGCATCCTGCCCAATCTGCATCTGAGTAAATTTTTATGTCAATATCTGATGTATAAGGAAAGTACAAACCATGACTTTGTGTTCCCTTCAAATACTTCAAGATCTTCTTTGCTGCCTCTAGGTGAGGTACCCTTGGTTTGTGCATGAATTGACTAAGCACACTTACTCCATATGCTATGTCAATTCTTGTCAAGGTAGCATAGTTCAAACTACCTACCATACTTTGGTATCCTGTAATGTCTTTGATTTCTTCTCCTTCATGAGCACTTAGCTTTTGGTTAACCTCCATTGGAGTAGTAGATACCTTAGCATCCTGCAAACCAAACTTCTTGACCATATCCTGTACATACTTCTTTTGAGTGATGTAGATACCTGAATTTGTGTAGACCAATTCAAGACCTAAGAAATACTTTAATAATCCAAGATCACTAATCTTGAATTCTTTCATCATCTGTCCTTTGATATGTCTAATTCCCTGAACATCATTTCCTGTAATAATGATGTCATCAACATAGACACATAGATATATTACCTCTGTACTACTTCTCTTTATGAATAGAGAAGTGTCTGCCTTACTCATTACAAATCCTTGGTCTTGGAGGTAGGTTGTCAACCTGTAATTCCATGCTCTAGGTGCCTGCTTCAAACCATACAGAGCCTTCTTCAATTTACAAACATATTGTACCTTTTTTGGATCTTCATAGCCAGGTGGTTGTGACATGTAGACTTCTTCAGATATCCATCCATTTAAGAATGCATTCTTCACATCCAATTGGTACATGTTCCAATTTTTGGATGCAGCTACACTCACCATAACTCTGATAGTTGGCATCTTGGCCACAGGAGAAAATGTCTCCTCATAATCAATGCCTTGGGTTTGTGCAAAACCCTTGGCTACCAACCTAGCTTTGTACCTGTTTATTGTTCCATCTGTATTCTTCTTTAGTTTGTAGATCCATCTAGATCCTATCACTTTCATAGAGTCCTTCTTGGGTACCAAGTCCCAAGTATCACTTTCCTTGAGAGCTTCTATCTCTTCATCCATGGCTTCTCTCCATTCTGGTTTTGTAATTGCTTCTTCATAGGTACCTGGTTCTTCATTCAACAAGTCTTTTGCAAGATATACAGAATGTTTAGTTACAAGTGATGTGTCATACCCAAATCTGATAGGCTTCTTCTTTTCTCTCTGAGATCTCCTCATTGCTTGAGTTGAAGTTTCTGGTTTATCTTCTAATTGCTTCATCTTCATCTTTCCTTTGGACTTCCAAGCCTTGAACTCTTCAAGGTTTATTGTATCATCATCTGAGCTTGAATCTTCTTGCTGAGTTGGCTCTTCCTTGGTAAGCTTTGGAAAATCTTCTTCCATGTCATAGGGTAGACTCACTTTCCTGCATTCATTCTCATACCACGAGTCATTTTCATCAAATATGACATCTCTACTTACCTTGAACCCTTTGTTTGTGGGGTTGTAGAATCTGTATCCCTTTTGGTTCAAATCATAACCAATGAAGATACATTTTTCAGCCTTAGGGTCTAGCTTTCCTCTTACCTGTGAGGGAATATGCACATATGCTACACAACCAAAGATTTTACAATGATCCAGAGAGGGTCTCTTACCATGCCAAGCTTCATATGGTGTCATGCCATCAAGTGATTTGGATGGCAACCTATTGATGAGATAAGTGGCAGTGGATACACTCTCTGCCCATAGGTAATTTGGCAACTTTTTCTCATTAAGCATAGACCTAGCTGTTTCTACTATAAGTCTATTCCTTCTTTCTGCTACCCCATTTTGTTCAGGTGAATACCTTGTAGTGATCTCCCTTTTGATGCCTCTTTCCTGCAAGAAATCTTCAAACTCATTGGAGAAGTATTCTCCTCCACCATCTGACCTTAGCCTCTTCAAGCTTCTACCTGTTTGATTTTCAACAAGTGCAAGATACCTCTTGAAACAATTAAACACTTCATCTTTGTGCTTCATAAAGTATAAAATGGTCCACCTGCTATAGTCATCAATGAAGGACACATAATACCTTGAACCAGAAATGGAAGGGTCCTTGCTAGGTCCCCAAACATCTGTGTGTACCAAGTCTAGGTAGTCTTTATGCATGAAACCTTTCCTTGAGTAGGGTAATCTGTGAGACTTACCAAATTGACATGATCCACATTTGTAAATCATGTGTTGCTTGGATACATTAGGTATCCCAAGCACACATTGATCCCTGCACATTTGCTTTAGAGTTCTTTCTCCTATGTGCCCTAATCTCTTGTGCCATATCTCTAACTCTGAAAGTGTCTGATCCTTATAATTATACAAAGCAATATTCTTGGTGTCTTCTAGCTCAAATGTAAACAATCTACCTGATTTCTCCCCTTTGGCTATCCTTCTGAATCCATGTTTTGGATCCTCCACATATGCTCCATGTTGTGTGAATCTGACCTGCAAACCTTTCTCCACAATCTGACCAACACTCATTAAATTCTTAGTTATTGTTGGTACATAGAGTACCCTGCTCAATAGATTCTGGTTACCATCACATGTCTTCACATTTCCAATTTTGACAACAAAGTGTTTAGTGTCATCACCTGTTTGTACCTGATGTTTGCCCTTGGGCTCTTCCAAATCAGAAAGTAGTGCCACATTGCCAGCTACCTGGTTAGAACATCCTGAGTCAATGTAAAATAAATGATCATCATTTGTACGTATCTTGGAGGTCATATTCATGATCAATAGGGAGTCATCTTGCTCCTCTGTGTAGTTGTTGTAGTCTCTTCTATTTCTGAATCCACCTTGGTAGTTACCATTGTGGTTGTTGTTGTATTGGTTGTTGTACCCATTGTAGCTTTGATGTTGGTTGAATCTGCCTCTCCCTTGAGAGTATCCACCTCTTGAGTAGCCTCTTCCTCTCTGATTTTTGTAGTTCTTGTAGCATTCATCTGTGGTATGATTGGACAATCCACAAATGTTGCATGGTGATGAGTTGTAGGGTCTCCCCCTACCTGACTTACCTCCTCTGCCTCTTCCTCTAGATGACTTACCTCTCCCTGCATAATTAGCTTGAGAGGTAGAGCCTTCTTCATCCTGTTTCTTCCCTTTACCTTTATCCTTAACTTTCTTATCAGTATAGAGAGCAGAGGGGTTGTTACCTTTTGATTGATCTCCAGCCTTTGTAAACTTTGCTTCATGTGTAAATAGTTGGCCCATGAGTGTTGTGAGATCAGGGGTATGCATGTCCATATAGAGGTCCATTGCAGTGGTGAAACTTTCCCACTTATCATCTGCCTTGAGTCCATTTGTCACTTGCCTGACTATTTGCTCCTCTTCAATTTCCTCTCCAATGCTTGCTAATTGGTCTGCCACATCTTTGATCTTTGTCACATACTCTGAGACTGATTGCTTGGGCTGCTTCCTAAGGGTTGTGAACTCAATCCACAATTGATTCTTCCTAGCCCTTGTGTTGGAAGAAAAATAGTTTGACAAGGTTTCCCAAGTCTCTTGGGAAGTCTTACAGTTCCTTACATGTGGAAAAAGAAAATCAGATATAGAGTTTAAGAGATAAGACCTTGCCAAAGCATCCTTTGCACACCATTGCTTGAGCCTTTCATGTTCATCCTTTGTAGGTAGTCCTCTAGTCTTGAATGAGGGCAACTCCTCATCTCCTGATATGTATCCAAATAGACTTCTCCCTTGTAGATAGGTCTTCATTGTCAATGACCAAGCTTGATAATTGTTTCTGTCCAATTTGTCAATGAAGGAAGGGAAACCATCACCCATGATTACCTTATTTGCTCTGATACCACTGTTGGGAGTGATGGTTGGATGCACTCAGGAAATCAGTTGGTGCTGCAAAACCTGCTTCACACCTGCCCTCTTTTCTCTTCAGATATGCTTAGTACACTTGCTTAGCTTCCAAATGACACAAAGAAACCATATATGTACTTTGAAAATGGTTTGGGTAATGATCAAACCAAAACAGATAACTTGGTACTTCAAGAATCAAGAAAAACTTTCTATTCCTGTAGTGATACCTGCTCAGACTTTTACTCAGTGTGACCAGCACACTTAAAATTGGAACAATTCCTTTTGGGAGTATTAAAGTACCTTAGTAAGCTACCAATCACAAGTGGAATCACTTCAATTGAAAAACTATGCACTGAGAAATAAGTTTAGCAAAATTCTATTTACCCCCGACTTTTTAGGAACTCTGCAGACACAGACCAGTGTGCACTTCGAATCGGATTTCTCCCAAATGGCTGAATGAAATCCTCTGAGATTTTGTATGCTTGTAGTAGACCTTGAGCTGGTTCCAATGAGCTATAGATCACTTGATTTGGTTCAGTGAGCACTGAGAAATGCTTCTTGGAAGTTGGCAGACTTGGAGTAGGAACCTCAGACAAAACAGAGATGATGAATGTATACTTCTATTGATAAATGTGTTTGTACAATCTCATTAGCTTGACAAGCATAGCTAAATGAGGTATTGTGGTGTTGGCTATGAGATAGCACTCACACACAATGAGTTACAATGATAACAATGCCTCGGGGAGTGAGCTAGAGTGTGTAACTAACCGCGACTTTTTCACTTCATCTTTTATAGGAGTTTTTTGATCATTTGAATTTGAAATTCAAACTAAGGCTCCCTAGAATCTCTCCTCTAAAAGTAGGGAGATATTCTCTCCATTACATCATTCAAATTTCCACGACTTATGAGGTAGGTAAGTAATTACCTGAGATGCCAAGTCATAAAGACTTTTACAAGGGGTAAAAGATAATAACTCATAAGTATGAGTTCCTATGCCTTATCCTTCATGAAGTGATATCCTTCAAGGGTTCCAAATCCATCTTCAAAGTTCCAATGTTTCAAGCCAATGTGTGAAGGCTTGATATGCACCAACAATTCAGGGGAGTCCGAGCACTTTCTCCTACTGTTATGGACAGTTCATCTACATTTTCGAGGACAGAAATGTTTCCAAGGGGAAGGAAATGTCACATGATATGATATGGGTTTTGATAGAGAATGCCACATGGCATTCTTATGGGATTTTATGAGCTCTGCAACAGAGCTGTGTACAAACTGATGTGCGGCTGGAAGGAGTCTAAGGGAAGCCAAAATGTTTTGTAGACATATCTGCAACCTGCTCTTTGGTTCTGATGAACTTTACCTCCACATCTTTGCTCAGCACCTTCTCCCTTACATAGTGGTAGTGGACCTCTATGTGCTTGCTCCTTGCATGAAACATAGGATTGCTTGCCAAGTAAATACTTGACATGTTATCACCGTATATAGGGATGGTTCCAACTTGCACTCCAAGATCAGCCAAAAGCTTTTTAATCCACATTGCTTCACATGTGGCAAAAGCTAATCCTCTATATTCAGCCTCCATAGATGAAAGTGCAACAGTAGGTTGTTTCTTTGAGCTCCATGTGATAGGTTTGCTTCCTACCATGAACACATAACCTGAGGTTGATCTTCTATCTTCCTTTGAACCTGCCCAATCAGCATCACTAAAGCCTTTGACCTGCAGTTCTTCATCAAACTTGTAAAACAAAGCATGATTAACTGTATGCTTTATGTATCTCAACACTCTCTTGGTTGAATTTAAGTGTTCACTTGTCGAGGCTTGCATAAACTGAGAAAGTACACCAACAACATAAGACAAATCAGGTCTTGTAATGTTTGCATAGATCAATGATCCTACAATGCTTCTGTATGTCGTTACATCTTCCAATGGTTCTCCATCATTTGAACAAATCTTTGTATTTATGTCCATGGGTTGAGTGAGTGGTTTGCATTCACTCATTCCAAATTTGAAAAGAACATCCAACAAGTACTTCTTTGGCATCAAGTAGATGCCACTCTTTCCATAAACAACTTCAATTCCTAAAAAATATTTCAGCTTTCCAAGATCTGAAATTTTAAACTCCTTACCAAGCTTCCTTTTGATATCTTTAATCCCTGTAACATCATTTCCTGTTATGATGAGATCATCGACGTATATGCAAATATATACCTCTCTATTTTCTTCCTTCTTCATGTACAACGAAGGATCTGCACTACTTGGGTTGTATCCACACTTAGTTAGATACTCTACCAATCTCTGATTCCATGCTCTTGGTGCTTGCTTCAAGCCATAAAGTGCCTTCTTCAACCTGCAAACAAAATCTGGATGGTTTTCATCTTCAAATCCAACCGGTTGACTCATGTATACCTCTTCTTGTAGTTCTCCATTGAGAAAGGCATTTTTGATGTCGAGTTGATATAATGGCCATCTCCTTGAAGCACCAATTGCTATTAAGGTTCTGATAGTTCCCATCTTTGCAACGGGGCTGAAAACTTCATCATAATCTATGCCTTGTGTTTGTTTAAATCCTTTGGCAACTAATGTAGCTTTATATCTAGCTAGTGAACCATCAACATTCCTCTTTACTTTAAACACCCATTTGTTTGGAACAATCTTCATACCTTCTTTCTTTGGCACTAGCTCCCATGTGTGATTATCTTTGAGAGCTTTGATCTCCTCTTTCATAGCTTGCTTCCATTCCTTTTGTGTGCAAGCTTCTTCATATGTCTCAGGCTCTTTGTCTTTGATAACCTGCATTATGTATGCAAAATGTGTCGACATAAAACTATCATAACTCAACCTTTGAGTTGGATACCTTGTCCTTGAAGATCTTCTTTCATTGCCTTTAGAAAGTTGCTTCTTTAACCTATTCAACTTTACCATCGGAGTGATTACCTCTTCATATTCTTCTTCACTTGCATCTACCTCACTGTTTGGAGTAGCACTTGCTTCTTCGGCTCTACTATGAGCTGAATTTGGAGACAAGGAATGACTCCCCCTCCATGTTGAACATCCTTCATTTGATGTAGATGCCTCTGGACCTAAAAGCTTTGTGCTTGATTGTTGAGCTTCTCTTTGATTTGTTCCTGCATAATCAACACAATCTTCTTCAAGAGATTGAGCCTCCTCTTGAGTTTCTTCCTTTACCTCGACCTGCATATAACATTTGGTTGTGGCTGTCCTTTCCTTTGGGACCACCGAAGCTAAGCTCTTCTGTGACAAGATGAGGGATTAGTTATTCAAAACCTGGATATACATCTTTCAAGTTAATGGAAGTTATAAAAGGCTTCCATCTTTCATCTTCTCTCAAGCCATTGAGAGTATAACACACAAGGTCTTCGTCGTCAACCATTGTGCCAATAGAAGCTAAAGCATCGCTTAGCTCCTTAATCTTCAAAGTATATTCAGCTATGGATTGACTCGAACTTTTCTTGATTGTGTTCAACTCATTCTTGAGTTGAAGTTTCCTAGCTTTGGTATTTGTCGAATACATCCTTTCAAGAGCTTCCCAAGCATCCTTAGCTTTCTCTAGATGTTGAATATGACCTACCATGGCATTAGTAATGACTTGTGAAATGACAAACATGACTCTCCTATTCCTCTCTTCCCATTCTTTTGCTTGCCTCTTTTGGACTTCGGTGGCCATAGCTTGATTGATTTGAGGTTGAGCATCATCGCCGCTTACAATACCCCATAAGCCTTTGTCCATTAGGTAGTTGGTCATTCTAAACTTCCACATGGGATAGTTATCCTTGTCCAACTTCTCTACTTGTTGACCCAAGTCAGCCATTGAAGAGTATCAAAGACTTTGAGAGTTACCTCGAATAGTTATAGTCCTTTGCTCTTGTGTTTGTGAAGCTCCTTCTTGTTTTGTAGCTCCTCTTTTGCTTTTCTTTATCTCGAGCTCTGTTGATGAAGCTTCAGCACCAAGTTTGCTCTGATACCAAGTGTGGAGAATGAGTTCTTCTATGCGCAACGGAAGTGTGTAGTGAGCCCTTGTATGTCCAGCACTTGGACAAACATCTGTCCACACAGATATGCTAAAGAACTGAGCTTCACTCTTGGATTGATAACTCTCTGAATATATATCATTTGAGAAAGATATTTGGCATAGAGAAAGTAGACACAAATAGCTTTCCAACAAGATAAAAAACAAGTAATTTGGATGAGTTTTGATTAGGAAACTCAACTCACCAAGGTAGACCACCTGCACACATAAGTACACTATAAAACTATACTTTACTATCTGATAGATATCTCACAAAATATAAATGATCTCAATGAGATATTGAGAGAGTGAAAGTAGATGCCAAAAGATTTCCAACAAGACAAAAAGCATGCAATTTGGATATGTTTTGGTTGGGAAACGTAACCAACCAAAATAGACTACCTATCTATACAGGTATACTAAAAAACTGGACTTCACTCTTTCACTGATATCTCACAAACTACATAAGCTTTCAAAGAGATATTTAATATGTAGAAAGTAAACAAGATAAGCTTTCCAATGAATATTTAAATGCACAAAATGGTTACATATCCACTAAGATATGAGCTCTGCAATAGAGCTATGTACAAACTAATGTGTGGCTGGAAGGAGTCTAAAGGAAGCCAAAATGACAAAATGGCCAGATCCGACTACTGGGAGCTCTTGCCTCTTTCTCTCCTTATTTTGAATGTGCTCCCACTTCACTTTTATAACCAATCAGCATGTGAAGAAGTTTGTGCCTCCTTCTTAACTCACCACTACATGCTACTAACTACAAGGCAAGATATTGTATCTCTTACTCATCATGAATTTTGAGTAGACTTTTTCTTTTATTCTTTTTTCCTTTTTTCCTCCACTTTGTCTTTATCTTTATATTTGGTAAATTTATCTAAGCATGGCTCATATGAAAATGAGCTTGTACATTTATCTTCAACAGGAGCAGCACTAGACTGTCCACCTGTAAAAAGAGGCATCAAAGTATCATACATGTCTTTGGAGCTAACAGATGTCTCCTTGGTACATGAAAGCAATGGCTGAATAGCATCTTCCACAAAAACAACATCACGGCTACCCAGAATACGTTTATTCTGTGGATGATACAGACGATAGCCTTTACTTTCAGAACTGTACCCAACAAAAATACATTTTACTACCTTATCATCCAATTTTCTGCGATGTTGTTCAGGCACTAATGCATATGCCAAACAACAGAAAAACATGCAGATGAGCAACAGATGGCTTGCGGTCATGCCAAGCCTCATATGGAGTGATAGACTACAGTTCTTTAGTGGGACACCTGTTAAGTACATATGCTGCACACATGACAGCCTCAAGCCAGAAACTATGTGGTAAAGCCTGACTCTTGACCATACACCTCACCATCTCCATGAGTGACCTGTTCTTCCGTTCAGCAACTCCATTCTGTTGAGGTGTATACGGCACTGTACACTAGTGTTTTATCCCACGTTTAGCTAGAAATGCATTAAAATCATAAGACATATATTCCCCCCCTCGATCAGAACGGAGGGTGCCCATTTTACATGCTGATAGATTCTCAGCCAAAACCAAAAACTGTTTGAAGCACAAAAACACTTTGGACTTTGCCTTCAACGGATATACCCATGCATGCCTGGAAAAAATCATCAATGAAAGTCACAAAGTAAAGATAGTCAAAAGAAGGTGTCTGCATAGGACCACAGACATCGCTATGTACAAGCTGCAATTTCTGCGTAGCCCGAACTGAACCATCTTTTGGAAAGGAGGAACGTTGCATTTTGCCCAAAATACAGCCTTCACATACATGTTTTCCAGGTGCCTCAAGCTTGGGCAAAGAAGACACCATATCAGATTTCTGCAGGCGTAGCAAACTAGCAAAATTCAGATGACCAAAGTGTGCATGCCAAAGCTTTGCATCTGACATAGCTTGAGAATCATGAACTACACATGCTGAATCATTCACAAATCTTTCATAGTCTATGAGCTTATACAACCGATGACATAAAATGCCAGAAGCAATAATAATATCGCCATTTGACATATCATGAATTGTACATCTATCATCAACAAATTTCACAACCAAGTCAATCTTGGCTAATGTAGAAACTAATAATAGATTCTTCTTGATCCCTGGCACAAATAAAGCATCTGACAAGGTGAAAGAACTACCATCAGCAGTAGTCAGAATGATCTTACCAACTCCCATTACAGGATAAGAGGAGTTGTTGGTGCATGTGATAGTATTCCCTGTAGGGGTAGGCTCGAGTGAAGAGAAGAAACTGCGCTGCGAGGTAATATGTTTGGTCACCCCACTGTCAAAGTACCAAACATTTGAGTCCACTACAGACATGCACTGCTCATGAGAAGATGGGTCAAAACTGCAAATAGTAGTAAACGCCCATTCTTCTTCCTGCACAAGATTAGTAGACTCTATTTTTGGTGTAGAGGCTTCTGCAACAACCATTCCAGCCTCCTTTTTCTTTGCCTCTTTTGCAACCAGCTTTGGACAGTTCTTTATGATATGATCATTCCCTTTACAGTACTTGCAAAACAATTTCTGCTTTTCTGATTTCTTCTCATCTTTATCCTGGTTCTTTGAATGTGCAGCATTTGCAGATTTCTGCTTACTAGTAGAAGAGCTCTATTTTCCTTTGCCCTTCTGACTAGCCAGGAAAGCTTAATCTGCAACACGCATAATGGACCTGTTCTGCCTGGACTGATCTTCCTACAATAGAACAAAAACTAACTCCTCAAATGATAAGGCATTCGGATTGCCTTTCATCATCAACCAAAGAGTAGAAGCAAAACTCTGATATGAATCAGGAAGACCATTCAGAACGGTCTGCACAAGTGAGCTATCTGGTATAACCTCTTCAGTAGAAATCAACTGTTCCTTCAAATCTTTGATCTTCCTTAGGAAACTGTCCATAGAATCACCTTCATTCATGTGCTCACTCTCCAATTGTTTTCAGAGGTAAGCAACACGAGCCTCATTCCTAGCTTGGTACAATGTGGTAAGTGTATCCCAAGCATCCCTAGCTGTTCTACAAGAGCGAATATGAGGAATAATGGCACGTTTGATAGACAAAGCTATCAATGCATGTGCATGGGCATCTCTACCATCCCAATGAATCTGCTCTGCAGTAGGTGCAGCAGAAACAGCAGCACGAACATGAATATGCACAATATCATCTTCGACACCATCTTCATCAGCTCCAGCACCTGTATTCGTAGTACCTGTTGTTACAGGTGTAACAAGACGTCTTTCAACATCCTGCACAATGTTCCACAATCCTTTTGCAACCAATGCATGTTGCATCATATAAGCCCATAATGGGTAGTTGGTACCATCCAACTTATCCTCAACAGCCAACATACGGAATACATCACTGCTTTCAGCCATGGCCGGTGACTAAAATACCTTGATGCAGAAAATTGAATGTATCTCAAAAAGTTGAATGGAACTGCCCAGACGAGTTCTGCTAAAAGTGTAGCAGACTTCGAGACGCTTATACTGGCGAACAGAAGCAGGTATATACCTTTGGCACAAAAAAACGAAATAGCCTGCACAAGCACTGCGATAGTGCGTTCGGAGGCCGAAACGAGCTCAGATCGCAATTTCGGCACCACATAGCGAAGCAGTTTTGATCTCGAAAACACCCTGAGTATGCTCACCAAAATTTGTATGATTCTGAGATTGCAAATGGAGGAGTGTCGATGGCGCCCTAGATGAAGCGACGACTTGCTCTGATACCAATTGTTGGAGTTAGACGTCTGCGGAAGCACGCGAACAACACAAGGAAGAAGAAGAATCTTGGAGCACAACACACAATACTGAATGTATTACTAGAGAATGTACAAAGATAAGTAGCCCATTAGGGCAATAGGCGTATATACAAGCCGGGGGAAAAAAACCTCCTAAAGAGGGAAAAAAGTGCCCCGGCGGTCCTAGTGTGTTCACACACATCACTACCTAAATATATCAACAATTTTCCACCTATATCTTTGATATTGTTACATATTAATATGAGGACTTCATCTTTTGGTTGCCTAGAAGCCTAATATGTTGCCATTGAAGTTAAAGCTCTTCAAGGTACAACAATAGTTTGAGACAGGACATGCAGATAGGTCGGAATGTAGAAACAAGAGCTTCAATGGTGTGCTACAAAGAACAAAGAGAAAGTAGTGGAAATAGATGTTTTTTTGGGAGTTGGGTATGAAAATGTGAGGTTTATGAGGGAAACTAACTCTTTTTGAGTTTTGCTTTTTGAAAAAAGGTCATTTTTTTCAACTCAAAACATGTACAAATTTTGAATTTGGGGTCAAAAAGACTACTTTTGACCCTAAAAAGTAATGAGGGGTCCATTTTTAGGTGTTATGATTAGTTTTCTAACTTTTTAAAAAATTTGAAATTTTTGAGCTCAACCAAGTTACAAGATTCCTTCTCTCTCTAGAGGGGGCTAATTAAATAAGGGAGAAATATGTCAAATGTTTCTTTGAAATTTATATAGTGCATTGGCTTCTAAAGGATTAGGATTGGCAAAAAAAGGGTTGCCACAAAAACGCGGGTATGGGCCGTGCAAAACGTTTGCAGGGACCACACCCACATTTTTGTGGCAACCCTTTTTTGGCATTCATAGGCCTTCTTGAGTTCACTAGAGCAAGTTTGCATAATTATAAGTGCATATAAACATGCATCAAGGTACAAGTACATGTAAACATGCATCAAATTCATTGTTCTCTTGTACAAAAGCTTTGTATGAAGTGCACCTCAAATAAGGCAAACCATATGCTCCAATCATCATGCCTTGTGGTCTAATGGCTTAGGATTGCCAAAAAAAGGCTTGCCATAGAAATGCATGATTAGGCCCTACAAAACTTTTGCAGGGCCCAATCCCATATTTTTTTTGTAGGTCTTTTTTTGGCAATTCTAAGCGTTCTTGAGTGCACTAGAACACATTTGGCCTCCTTGGTGCATATAAATGTGCATCAAGGTATAAGTAGATGTAAACATGCAAAATTTTTATTGCTCTCTTGCACAAAGGCATGAAGTGCATCTCAAATAAGGTAAACCATATGCTCCAATCATCATGTCTTGTGGTTTGCTGGCCAAGAATAGCCAAAAAAAGACCTACCTCACAAATGCAAGATTGTTTACAGGGTCCAGTCCTGCATTTATGTGGCACGATTTTTTCTGGCTATTCTTGGCCATTGCAAGCATTTAAAGCACCAAATAGACACCCCATGTACATGAAATATTTTCTTAACTTGATAAATAGTGTGGAAGACTAAGATACTTATGTGTAAAGGCAAAAAGATGCTTTTGAATACTTAGGGGGACATATAGACTTCAAAACAAATAGACTAAGAGACAAATACATTAGAGAAAAAAAAAAGAAGAAGATCATATTAATCATTTGGGATATACAAAAAGTTCTCTAAATAAGGGATTTTACAAATGTTAAGGTTATTTGCCCTAATCCTTCTAGCTAGTTGTATATCTTCAGGTTGTATTGTCACTCTCTTTGCATGAATAGCACACATGTTAGAGTCTTCCAACATTGAAATTAGATATGCCTCTACAGCTTCTTGGAGTGCCTCAATGGCTATCCCTTCAATATGAAGTCTAGCACAATAACTTTGGAGCTCATCCTTCACTTATCTTGCAAACGGCCTTAATGGAATAGGAAGCTCTAAAGACCTTTGATAATTTTGAATCTCTGCAAGGGCTCTGGTTTGCTTTCTGCACCTTTGTGGTACTCTTGCATTTGAGAGGATGTTGGGTTGTGGTCATTATGGTCTATGATGTGGTTGATAGTTCTTCT
>CM035411.1:107352477-107362477 GCA_020310875.1 Ceratopteris richardii | reverse complement strand
TCCAACAAGGGAACACAACTGAAAATATTATTGAAGAGTTAGAAAATCTACGACTAGGTCCTGGGGAGACATTTCCTAAATTTCTCACCAGAGCTAAGGCATTGATTGCTAAATTACCAGATCCTCCCCATGACTTCTTCATCAAGAAGCGGCTGGCTAAAGCACTTCCAATCTCAACATAGTCTAAAATTAAAGAGTTAGTGCTACCTACAATAACAATTGAAGAGTTCATTAATACACCCACAAGATTGGAGCAGATTAGGCATCAATATGGGACAATCTCTTCTGGTCTATCATATCATGTAGAATTTGAGGACCCAATAATTCAATTAAGGAAGAAAATTGAGAGCCTGAAAAAGAACAAACCCCACAAAGAGGAGGAAAGTGCAGTAAATCAGTTGAGACGAGAAATTGAGGCCCTAAAGCTACAAAAAGAAGAGGAAGCCCAAGCAAAAGAGTTGGCACAACTTCAAGAAGAGCTATAGGAACTCCAGGCAAGTGGCATCAAAAGTGGACTTTGGTGCACCATGTTAACAAACAAGGACATGTGGTAAGCAATTGCCCTCTCTTATGTGTTACTTGCCAGTTATGCAGGAAGGCCAACCTTGAAGCTCATGAATGCTAGTCAAGAGGGATGCCTATACAAACATACTAGGGACAAGGAGGAGCTCAACCATCAACTAATGTGATGGCAGTAACACCCAATCAAGGTAACAATTATAACCCATGACCCAAGGGTAATTTTGGAATGGGCCTAGAAGGCCAATTATTTGTTTCATGCATGGAGAACGTGGGCACTATCACATTGAATGTACTTTGCCAAAAAATGTCCCCCTTGCAAGAATTGCCTAGACACCAGATACCATTACACAAATTTTTACAAAAAAAGCATCATCATGGCCCCACATCCAAATGCCCTCTATGAATAAACAAAGAGTAACAAAAGAAGTCAATGTTGTGACATCACCATCCACTAGAGTAGAAAAATTAGAAGAATCAACTCCATGGTTATGCAAATAAGGAATAAAGAGAAGACTCAAGAAGAAACATGCCAAAGTTCAAGTACTATTGGAATGAACAAGAACAAGAGGATACATGAGAACAAAGCGGCTACATATGAAGATACAAGACAAGAGAAAGAAAGCTTGAACATGTGAAGACAAAAGACAAAAAGAAGAGCTTACAGATACCAATGATATCATTGGGAATGCATCCAATCGGTCCCACAAGTGATTTGAGAAGTCAAACACAAAAAATGATCTAAGGAAATCTCGAACTTCGAGATTATTCAAATCTATCAAAACATATGCTAGTATTCTTGAACTAATAAATATGGATGAAAAATTTAGATTGAAGGTCTTGCAGATTGTTGATGAGGCCTCCTCAACTACTTTAGTGGCAAAGAATGTTGCTATGAGTAAGGATAAGATTGTAGGGGAAGCCCCCCTCAGAGATTATAAGATTCCTTGTTTAATAGTGACTATTAAAGGATATCAATTACAAGGAGTTATAGTGGATGGTGGTTCTCGCATCAACTTGATGCTCGAACATACTATGGAGAGGCTTGGCCTTCAACCATCCGAACCTTCCAACTTCATTGTAACATTGGTAGATCAAAGTAGAGTAAGGCTAATGGGAGTGATTCCACGAGTTGCACTAGAAGTATTGGGTAACCTATTTACTTTAGATTTTTTGGTCTTAAGATTGCCATAGGTAGAGGGCGGTTTTCCTCTCTTGATTGGAAGACCTTGGCTAAGGTATGCTAGTGTCATCCATGATTTGGGCAAGGACATTCTAGATACATTAGAGAGGACAAGAAATTAAACAAATATATTTGGAAGAGGGACCACCACCAAGGTAACACTACTATGATGCAATCAGTTGGTGTCTGCATGGAGCAAAAAATGGTGGACCAACCGTAGTTAGAGTGTGAGGAGGAAGAAGACATTCTAGCTTGGCTTCAAGTAGGTAATTCTTTCTCTTTTTATGGATTTTTTCTAAATGATTCTTGTACAGAAGAATCTTACGAAGGAAAGGAGGAGAAAGTACAGGTTGTTGGATTGGGAGAACCAGTAACAAACCATAGAAGGGGGAGAAAGACACCTCTTAAATGCAACTTGGATGAAGATATTACAATTACAACGAAGAAAACTACTGAGGTTATTGACAAGGTAAAGTAAACTCGTGAAGAATCTTCTTTTCCTATTCAAGAAATCACTGCAGGATAGATGCAGGACAAAGAGGAACAAATTGAAATTCAAACCTACTTATGGCAATCAATGTATGTGGGAGAAAGTCTGGGAAGAACACAAAGTTAGAGATGAACATGTAGATACATTGGTGGATAGAAACCCAGTCAAGGAAGTTCAATTAGCACCCAAGAAAATACTTGTCTAGTTTTAGTGGCTACTTGGTTGTGGAGCTACCAGGAGCTACTTGAAAAGGTAACATCTTTCTTGAAACCTTGTGCAGATGTATTTGCCTGGCATTATAAAGATTTAGAAGGAATGCTTGCCAGTTTTGGAGAACATAGAATTCCTCTCATTGAAGGAGCTAAGCCAGTAAGAGGTAAACGTTATAGATTAAATCCAAAATATGCTGAACTTTTCTACTTTGAGATACAAAAAATGTAGGATGCAAGAATTATCATTCATGTGGAACATTCAAAGTGGCTCTCACCCATGGTTATTGTGCCAAAGCAAAATACAAATAAAATCAGGATTTGTGTGGATTTTAGAGCATTCAACAAGGTAACTATTCCATATGGATTCCCCATGCCTTTTGCAGAGCAGGTCATCGAGGAAGTGGTTGGGCACACACTATACAACTTCATGGATGGATTTAGTGGATACAATCAAATATGCATTCATCCTGAGGATTGAGAGAAGACTGCTTTTATCACACCAGGGGCACATATGTATATGTAGAGATGCCATTTGGACTTAGAAATGCTCTAGCCACCTTCAATAGGATTGTCAACCTTATTTTTGGACCCTTATTGTTCGAAGCCCTTAGAATTTTCATGGATGAATTTTCATCCTTTTTAGGCACTTACACGGAGACTCCTTTGGATTTCTTGGATAATCACTTGAGCCAACTGCAACAAGTGCAGAGAGATGAAAGTAAAGTTGAATCCTAATAAGTGTCACTTCCTTATGAAAGAACGAACTCTCCTGAGACACATGGTATCTGCGAAAGATACGGCTCCTCACTCATATAAAATTGTATCTATTCTAAAGTTACCCAAACCCAAATCTCCAAAGGAAATTCAGAGCTTTTTGGGGCATATCGGGTACCACACAAGATTTATTAAAATGTGTGCAGAGATAGCTAGACCATTGGCTAGGCTTACAGGTAAAGAAGTAATCTTCAATTGGGATGAAGAAGAGGAAAAAGATTATCGGACATTAAGCTCCAAACTAGTGGTTGCACCAATTCTTATCACACCAGATTGGTCAAAGATTTTTCATGTACATGTAGATGCAAGTGCATATGAAGTGGGTGCAGTCCTGACTCAACATAGAGAAGAGTAAAAGCTTGATAGACCTATTCACTATGCCATTTGAATTTTGACAAAGGCTGAAAATAATTATAGCACCATAGAAAGGGAAGCCCTAGCAATGGTTTTTGCTATCCAAAGAATTTTTCATTACTTGCTAGGGGTGAAATTTGTTATTATAACTGATCATCAACCGCTTAGGTATTCACTAAATAAGCCACAATCAACTAGTAGGGTATGGAGGTGGCTCCTTTTTTTCCAAGAATTTGATTTCTCTATAGTCCATAGACATGGAAGAGAAAATTTTGTGGCTGATCACCTATCTTGGATTAACACAACTGATCAAGCAATTGGAGTGAATAATGACTTTCCAGATGTTGTGAGGGCACAACGATGGTACAATGACATCAAGAATTTTCTTACAACTGGTTTGTATCTAGAAAAGGAAAATTCTATGCAAACAAAGAGGCTGCTAATCAAGAGCAGACCTTCCACATTCATTGAAGGAAAATTATATAGATATGGTAAGGACAACCGACTTAGAAAGTGCATGGAAGAAGAGAAGGAAAGGCAAATCCTTTTAATTGCACATGAAGGAACAGGTGGTGGGCACCTTCTAGGCCCCATTATGAGCCAAAGAATCCTTGATGCTAGCTTATGGTGGCCCACACTATTCAAAGATGTAGATGAATGGGGGAGTGCATGCAATGTCTATCATAGGTGTGGCCCCAAGTCCACAAAGTAGCAACACAATCCCTTGGTTGTTTCCACTTTGTGGCAACCATTTGAGAAGTGGGGGCTGGATTTTGTAGTGCCCATCTACCTGACATTAGTCCCATAAAGAGAGAAGTATTTGTTGATTGGCATCGACTATACAACAAAGCTATTGCTTCTCCTAATTGCACAACACAAATAATTGCAGCTTTCCTTTACAGTAACATTATTTATAGATTTGGGTGTCCTCTTAAAATTTGCTCAGATCAAGGAACTCATTTTGTGAACAAGGTTCTGTATGAAATTTTTAATAGATACAAGGTATTACATAGGACTTCATGTGCCTACTATCCAAGAACTAATGGGCAGACAGAATCAACTAATAAGATACTGATTGTTATGTTAAGGAAGGAATGTATGTTGTAGCCCACTACTTGGCGCACGACTTATCAAGGTCCCCTATGGTCTTACAGGTTGGCTTCCAAGGAAGCAACGAGATACTCCCCATTCTAGTTGATCTATGGGGTAATACCCATTGAATCCTTTGAATTTCTTCATGGTTCACCGAGAATTGCATTTATGTAGGAAAAGAAAGATTTTGGCATCTCTGATAGACTTGATGCACTGCACAAAGTGGAAAAGATTTTCTTACATGCTGCAAAACAATTGCAAAAGAATCAAATGAAGAGGAAAGAGGCTCATGATTAGAATCTATGGACTAATATAGCCCTTGGGTGTAGACCTCAACTCCAAGCACAAGTATGGGGAAAGTGGCTTCCTCATTGGGAAGGACCTTACAGGATCAAAATAATGCTTTAATGGGGTGCAGTGGAGTTAGAGACCCTAGAAGGAGAGGTACTACCATTGATCAACATATCAAGGCTCAAGGCCTATCATCAACATATCAAGGCTCAAGGCCTATCATCAACATATCAAGACTCAAGGCCTATCATCAACATATCAAGGCTCAAGGCATATCTGTTCAGGTCGTATATAATCTTTTCATTCAATTTATTTTTCATCAAATTGCCAAACTCAATCTCTAGCCTTTTCATCAATATTGTAGATATTTCATTGGTTGATTCAGGACAAACCATGGTGCATTGTATTAAAAAAAAAGAGTATATATGTATGTATATGTTTGATGTACATATATGTGCATATATAGAACTCTTAAAGAAAAAAACTCGAATACTGCCTTTTTGTCTATCTATACCCTACCTCTATCGTTCCCTAATCTCTACCTCTTCCCCCTTCCCTCTCTTTCTCATCTCTTTCTCTCCCCCTACCCCCCCTTATTTCTTTTTTTATATCCTATATAAAGACCCTCAAAGGCCTTCATTGCACATTAGCGGGCACCAAAAAATTTCTAAGGTATTTTTCTTCCACCCCCCCCAAACCATAGGATATTTTTATCCTATGGTTGGTAAAACTTTGTTTTTTTTTGTTTTTCTAATCTTTGTGCTACAAATCGTTTTGGGCCTTCCAGCCATTCGATTTCGGCATTTGCTGTAGGATGCTCTTTAAGCTCTCTTTTTCTACCATTGTTCAAGGTTTTGATTGGTGTTGATGGATAGTCTATCTATTTTATTTCAATATTTGCATTGCAGCAATCTATCTAGCTTTTATATTGATTTCCATGGCTTCTTTAGTACCCCACGAGCTTCGTCTATGGTCTCGGAGGAGTATTTAGAGCTTCCACCATCTCCCTTGGACCTAGATCCTTCCACTTCATAGATACGTTATTCCATGTATAGCCTTGGTGCACCCCCACCCAGTCTGCATCCTCTATCGACCATCGAGACACACTCTAGGGGTTCCAGTGGTCAACTACGGCATAGCGTAGATAGCCATACATTTTTGCCAGCCCCACATATGCCTTTGCATCCATCGTTGGCCATAGAGATCCATCATCATCCCTATCCCTCTGCCTCCATCAAGCCCTACCATCTGTCGCCCTTATAGATCTCCTTCTTGAGGATAGCCTTTACAATGTTGATCTTTGGTGTTTAGCACCCATCCTTTGGTCAAAGCCCGATGACGTTGACATTCATGCAACCCTTTGCACTTTTCCTAACTTCCCATCTAGTTCCCTAATCGCCTCTCTCATTACCACTAGTATTGGTTTGGGTGAGGTTACTTATCGTGCCCCACCTTACCTATGTTCTAGGTTGTCTCATGAAGAGACAATCGGGTACTGCTAACATATGTTTGGTAGTGAAGCAGTGCCCTCAACATCCCTCCAAGCCTTACTTCATTCCTTTATTTTTCATTTTCTCTTCTGCAACCCTTCCTCTGCATAGCGCATAGCCGACCCCCTTTATTGTTTCATCCATGACCGCCCCTACCTGTACACATCATTGATGTTTGGGTCCTTCACACCAATAGTGATACATCCTCGCCATTGCTAGACACACACGATATTTCTCAATTTATTCTACACTAGTTTTAGCATGGCTATACCACCTAGCTAGTCAACAGCTCCTTCCACCTCTATCCTCCATCCCCCAGGCCCTCTTCAATGGTCTCTGGGCAAGTTCAGAGTTCTCCTTGAGGAGGCATCGGTTGTTCCACCATTTCCCCTAGATCATCCCCCTCCACTGTTGGGGCTTCACTCACTAATTAGGCATGGACATATGAAGACATATGATGGAGGAAAGAAGAAGTGAAGAAAAGACCTACAGAAAATCAAGCCTAAGTGAAGGGACAATTTCACTATTGTAAATTAGTGCAAAATTAGAGTCTAGTTTTCATTTTGATGTTCAGAACTTACGAGTTCAAGTCTAGGAGAATGTAAACCATAGGTATATAAGTTAATTTGAGTCAAAAACATGTATGAGAGAACTCAATTTTGTAATCAGAGTGAGTAGAGAAAAGTCGTGTCTTTTCTGAGAGAGATGTTGAGGAAAAACTTCTGAGTGTGAGAGAGTTTTCCATGGCTATGAGCAAAATTAGGCCAAGCCATTTTGTACACATCTTCTCTGATAATCAACACATGTTTGTGTAGAAGGATTGAGTCTAATTTCTCTTGTATATTGAGTTCTAAGTCATTTCATATGACTGTGTAAGGTAGTTGACAGTTACGACTTTTCTGGCGCACATTTGTTTGATCTTCTGAAAGTCAGATCTCGAAGCATACTATAAAGTTTTCAGTAAGTGATAGCTCGTTTTAAAGCTACTATCCTCAACTATATTTGGTCAAAAGATCTTTAAGAAACGGGATGCATACTCAGAGAAATCATCTTAAGAGTGAAGGTATGTCAAATCGATGAAGTCAAATTTCAGTTTTCAGACATAGTGAAAAGTTCGGTGCAAAATCAGAAGATTTTGAAGTTATTACTTGAAAGGTTTGTTTGCTATGTGTTGTTTAACATTAGCAAGAACTTCTCTTAGCAAGTGATCAAAAGATTTTGCAAAGATTGAGCTAATACAGGTCAGATTGAAGGATTGAAGAAAAGGCGCAGATTTCTGTGAAGTGAAATTTTGATTTTCACTAAGTTTAGAGTTGAAGGTCCATATTTAGAGGTTTGCTAAGCTAATGATGGTTATGGAGGTCTTCTAATACCACATTAGTTTAGTTCTTGTGGTGTTTCACACACCAACATCCACCCTCTAGAGAGTCCCCTCTAGATGCTTCTTCCGCATCCCCTGGTTCACACCCACCCCCATAGTTTTAGATACTAGATCTTTTCGATGATGATTATCCATCTGCATCTTTTGGCACTTAATTCAATAGTGCAATCCTGGTGTTCCTTTGTATTTGTTTGTTTTGTGTGCATCGGCACTTCAGGTAGATTGGACTATTGTTATGGGCATATTTTTCTTTGTATGACTGTTCATTTATGGGATATATTTTGGTTGTGTATATCATTTTCTTCTATCTCTAATAAATTGATTTTTGATTCTATGGTGTCCCCCCCCCCCAAATTCTCCCCCTCCTTACCCCCCTACTACTTCTACTCCACTTGCCCCTCCCACTTTCATCCCAATACTCTCCCATCCCCAACAAATTCATGCCCATGCCCCCTGCCATCTCCCCTTTCCCTACCACTCATCAGTTAATCCTACCCCCTGACACATAATTTCAAACAACCTTTACCATCTACAATTATGGCCACCTATTTTTGTGGAGTAAATAATCATTTGCTATTCATCCCTTTCCCATTTTCCTCATCCATTTTCCAAATCCACTTCTTCTACAGGCTCGGACATTTGAAGCATCATCATATATGCTCATATCAAGTGTCTTCTTTTCTCATTCTACAAGTGGCTACTTTGTTCTTCTTCTCTCCGCGATGAAGACCCCATTAGATGGTGGGCAATTGTTGAGTTAGTCAAAGTCAAAGTGGTCAAGTCAAGCTAGTCAAATTCAAAATGGTCAAAGTCAAAATAGCCAAAGTCAAAATGCTCAACTACAGAATTGGTCGAAGGTCAAAGTGATGTCATTGCAAGCAATGCATAGGTGGTGCAAAAGTGCAAAGTGGTGCACACATGGTGCACAGGTGATCAAGAACAAGGGTGCACAAGTAATGCACAAACAATTGTTTATAATAGTTTTTCTGAGAAGTTGAATGTAGGTTGCATATTGTCTTTCGGTAAGGTTTTCAAGGGTTTTAAAGTGTTTGGAAGGTTCAAATGAACTCTCCCTTAGACACACACATGGAAGAACTAAAGACAAAAGTGAAGGTATATGAAGAGGAAGTAGTACGACAAAAGTGTATGTATGGCCCCCCCATTTAAATTTTGTTTTTCCCCTAAAGTCACTAAAGGACAAAATAGGGAGTCATTGACTCTACACAATTTTAGACATTCTTGGAACATGAAAGTGAGAGCCAAGATACACTTTTAGTTAGGAGCGTTTTACAGAAGTGAATCCACACACAAGGCATGGGCATTATTCTTGGAGTTAGACTAAGCAAGTGAGAGTATAGTCTTCACTAGGAGGGAAGAGCAAGAGACATTGAACTAGAGTGCAACATAGAGAAGCAAGTGAGAGCAAAGTGTGCAAGAAGTATGATCTAGTGTGCAGACAAGGAATGCAGAGAACCAGTAAGCAAGGCAATCAAGGTGGCATAAGGTACCATTGAGGAAGTGTACGCATTGACAGAAGGTGTCCCTCCCTCCTATCCTATTGGAAGCTTGAGTGCAAGGTGTGCACAAGGGAAAGCTCCTAGAGAAGGTGGAGGTCTTGTGCAGAGAAGGTTGGCAGCATAAGGAACTTTGGGTATCTTGTAACCTTGTGTGTGTATGTGTGTGTGTGTGTACTCTTTGAGATTAAGCACTCTACACAAAGAGCAATTGGTCTTGTTCTATACATCATCATTGTATTTTCTCTTTGTAATCAATATATAGAAGTCTCTCGTGTCTCTGTTTCACTTCTTCTTCTTCTTCCTTCCCATACAAGTACTCAAGTACCTTTCTGCACAAGAATCCCCCAACATCTATCTATCTATCTATCTATCTATCTATCTATCTATCTATCTATCTATCTATCTATCTATCTATCTATCTATCTATCTATCTATCTATCTATCTATCTATCTATCTATCTATCTATCTATCTATCAATCTATCTATCTATCTATCTACCTACCTATCTATCTATCTATCTATTATCTATCTATCTATCTATCTATCTATCTATCTATTATCTATCTATCTATCTATCTATCTATCTATCTATCTATCTATCTATCTATTATCTATCTATTATCTATCTATCTATCTATCTATCTATCTATCTATCTATCTATCTATCTATCTATCTATCTATCTATCTATCTATCT
>CM035411.1:107057477-107334977 GCA_020310875.1 Ceratopteris richardii | reverse complement strand
TCAGATGCTTATGTATCTTGTCATACCATGCACGTGGATCTTCCTTGAGTCCACACAAAGCCTTACACAAGTGGAAAATCTCCTCTCAAGAAATTTGTTTTTATATAAAATTGATGCACTTTCTAAGCACGATGGGAAGCCCATACAATCACAAAGAAAACTGGTAGTTATGCATGAAGTGAGTGCAAAAGTCTCCTCATAATCTATTCCATACTTTTACACATAAACATTTTCAATTATTCTATATTTGTAGAGATCAATGATGTCATCTGACTTTTTTTTTTATTTCTTAAACCCATTTAGTACAAATGGCATTCTTAACTTTTGTCAATTCACATAACTTTCAAGTAGAATTATTATGAATAGAATCAATTCTAATTGCATTGCACTCATCCAATTTGAATCATCACATGCATATGCAAAAGTGAGTGGCTCTCAATTACATATGGTTGCAATAAGAGATAAATCCACAAAGTCACTTAATGCATGGGGCGAGCTTCATCTTGTTCTACCAAGTAAAGAAGCACTAAACTTGCTATCTTGCAATGTCTTTTGTACTCATGTTGGCATAGATTGTGTTTCCTTGATAGACATGCATTCCTCATGTAACACATGAGCTAGCTCTTGGCTAGAATTTACATTCAAGTAAAAGATAAGCTCAATTTTCAACATCTTGACTCACAATTATTTTTTCTATCAATGGACTGTATAAGCGATAACCTTTACTCTCACTATTATATCCGACAAATATACATTTCTCGCCTTGTCATCAAGTTTGTGAGTTTGTGGTGATGGCACAAGAGCATATGCCAAACAACCAAATATGCACATATGATTAACCATTGGCTTCTGCCCACGTCAAGCCTCATAAGTTATAATGACTCTCAAGGCTTTTGTAGGACAATGATTCAATACATAGTTTGTAGACATGAACACTTACATAGTTTGTACACATGACCACTTCCAGCCAATATGTATTTCGAATATGCTTTCGTTTAACCATACATGATGCCATCTAAACAAGTGTTCTATTCTTGGAAACTACTTGACACCATTTTTTTGAGGATTATATGCCATTGAACATCAGTGTGCAATACCTCTTTCATAAAGAAAATCATTAAATTTGTGTGGCATGTATTCATTGTTGGGAAAGATGGATGGAAGCACCAAGAGACTGAGTAGGTACTGCTAAGCCTGCTTTGTACTAGCCCTCTTTGACTTCAGAATTGATAGCTAGACCTCCTTATCTTTCCAATGATACCATAAAATTTCCTATGTACTTTGGAAATGATGTGTGTACTGATTGAATCAAAACAGATAACTTTGGAAGTCACAAATTCAAGAAAACCTTCTATTTATGTCTTGACACCTGCTGGGTATTTTGCTCAGTATGACCAACACAGTAGGAACTGGAACCATTCCTTTTAGGGGTATCTAATTAGCTTAGTAAGCTACCTATTACAAGTGGAATGATCTAAAAAGATAAACTATGCTAAGAGAAATCAATTTAGCAAGTTAAGCTATACCCCCGACTTTTTAGGACTATAGCAGAAAATGACCAGAGATCACCTCGACGCAGATTTCTCCAAAATAACTGAATAGAATGTCTTCAAACTTTGCCAGCATGTAGATTACTTTAACCTGAATCCAACAAGCTTTGAATCACTGAATTTGGTGAAGAATTGACCGAGATATGCCCTTGACAAGTTGACAGACTTTTGAGTAGACTAACAGAGAACTCAGAGATGGACAATATGAATGTATGTATTAATGAACATTTGTATACAACTCCATTGGCATGAATATCATTTCCAAATGGTGTAGAGAGGTGTGGGCTAGAGTGTAGACCTCACACACACTCAAAAATCAGTAATGCTAGGCTCGGGAGTGCTCTCTCATTCTCGCGACTTTTCATGTCCATTTTTATAAGAGATGGGTAAAAATTTGAATTCAAATTCAAACTTTTGGCTCCCTATGATCAAGCTCCTAAATGCTTCGAGATATTCTTTCAATCAAAAAACTAATTTTCCATGAATCCTTTTGGTAGGTGATTACAAGATATTCCAAGTCAATTTGACTTTTACAATGAGGTAAAGTGGTAATTAACCACTAGCATATGTTCATATGCTTCTTCATGTATCTATAAACTTCAATGCATCCTTTGAGCCAAATGTGTAGGCTTGTAATTTACACCAACAGCTCCCCCTCAAGCCAAACATTTTGGCTTAAGTCTTCATCTTCAATCTTCAAATATATCATGCAATCCAATCATGGATTTGAACCTGCAAAGTTTGGTTCCATCCAAAGTTTTAGTCAACAAATTTGCACATTGCATGTTGGTTGATACATAGGTTAGTTGAATATCCTTGCTTATCAATTTCTCTCTCACATAATGGTAATGGACCTCTATATGTTTGGTCCTAGCATGATAAATAGGATTAGCTGCAAGGTGAAGAGAACTTGTATTATCTCCAAAGATAATTGGTGACCTAGTGTATAATCCCAATTCTGTATACAAAAGCTTAATCCATATTGCTTCTTGTGTGGCATTAGCCAGCCCTCTATACTCTGCCTCTGTGGAAGACAAAGCAACAGTAGGTTGCTTCTTTGACGACCATGAAATTGGTTTTTCACCTGCAAAAGAAATATATCAAGAAGTACTCCTCCTATCATCTTTGCATCCTGCCCAATCTGCATCTGAATAAATTTTGATATCAATATCTGAAGTGTAAGGGAAATACAAACCATGGTTCTGTGTACCCTTGAGATACTTCAGGATTCTCTTGGCAGCCTCTAAGTGAGGTATCCTTGGCTTGTGCATAAATTGACTTAGCACACTAACTCCATATGCAATATCTATCCTTGTTAAGGTAGCATAGTTCAAACTACCCACCATACTTTGATAACCTGTAATGTCTTTGACTTCATCACCTTCATGGGCACTTAGCTTTAGGTTTACCTCCATTGGAGTGCTTGCTACTTTGGCATCCTGCAAGTGAAACTTCTTCAACATGTCCTGTATATAATTTTTCTTAGTAATATATATCCCTGAATTAGTGTAGACTAATTCAAGTCCCAAAAAATATTTCAATAGACCAAGATCATTGATCTTGAACTCCTTCATCATTTGACTTTTGATATATCTGATTCCATTGACATCATTACCTGTAATGATGATATCATCAGCATAAACACAAAGGTATATTACCTCTGAATTACTTCTCTTAATGAACAGAGAAGTATCTGCCTTGCTCATGACAAATCCTTGGTCTTGGAGGTATGTAGTTAACCTGTACTTCCATGCCCTAGGTGGCTGCTTCAAGCCATATAAAGCCCTTTTTAATTTGCAAACATATGTTACCTTCTTAGGGTCCTCATAGCCAGGAGGTTGTGACATATATACCTCCTCTGAAATCCATCCATTCAAGAAAGCATTCTTGACATCCAATTGGTACATATTCCAATTTTTTGATGCAGCCACACTTACCAACACTTTGATTGTTGGCATCTTGGCCACAGGTGAGAATGTCTCCTCATAGTCAATGCCTTGGGTTTGTGCAAAACCCTTGGCTACCAATCTGGCTTTGTACCTATTAATTGTGCCATTAGAATTTCTTTTAAGCTTATAGATCCATCTGGATCCTATTACCTTCATTGAGTCCTGCTTAGGTACTAACTCCCATGTGTCACTCTCCTTGAGTGCTTCAATCTCCTCATCCATAGCTTCTTTCCATTCTGGTTTGGTTATTGCTTCTTCATATGACCCTGGTTCTTCATTTGACAAATCTTTGGCAAGATAAACAGAATGTTTAGTAACAAGAGATGTATCATACCCATATCTGATAGGTTTTTTGCTTTCTCTTTGTGATCTTCTAAATGATTGAGTTGAAGATTCAGGTATGTCTTCAAGCTTCTTCATCTTCATTTTGCCTTTGGACTTCCATGCTTTGAATTCTTCAAGGTTGATAGTATCTTCATCATCTGAACTTGAGGCTTCATTCTGAGTAGGTTCCTCCTTTGTAAGACTTGGAAATTCCTCTTCCAAATCATAGGGTAACTTGACCTTCCTGCATTCATTCTCATACCAAGAATCATTTTCATCAAAGACAACATCTCTGCTTACCATGAATCCCTTATTGATAGGATTATAAAACCTATAACCTTTCTGATTTAAATCATACCCAATAAAGATGCATTTTTCAGCCTTTGGGTCTAGCTTACCTCTTATCTTAGAAGGAATGTGTACATATGCTACACATCCAAATATTTTGCAATTGTCAAGTGAGGGTCTCTTACCATGCCATGCTTCATAGGGTTTTATGCCATCAAGAGACTTAGATGGTAACCTGTTTATGAGGTAAGTGGCAGTGGAAACACTCTCTGCCCATAGATAGTTAGGTAACTTTTTCTCATTAAGCATAGATCTAGCTGTCTCAACAATTAATCTATTTCTTCTCTCAGCTACCCCATTCTGTTCAGGAGAATACCTTGTGGTTATCTCTCTTTTGATGCCTCTGTCCTGCAAGAAGTTTTCAAATTCATTGGAGAAGTACTCACCTCCTCCATCTGACCTTAGCCTCTTCAAATTCCTTCCTGTCTGGTTTTCAACTAATGCAAGATATTTTTTAAAGCAATTAAATACCTCATCCTTGTGCTTCATAAAGTACGATACAGTCCATCTGCTATAATCATCAATGAAAGATACATAGTACCTTGAACCTGAGACTGAGGGGTCTTTGCTTGGTCCCCATACATCTGTGTGGATAAGCTCTAGGTAGTCTTCATGCATGTATCCTTTCCTTGAGAAGGGCAACCTGTGAGACTTCCCAAATTGACAAGCACCACACTTATAAATCATATGTTGTTTGGATACATTAGGTATCCCAAGCACACATTGGTCCCTGCACATTTGTTTCAAGGTTCTTTCTCCTATGTGCCCTAATCTTTTGTGCCAAATCTCAAGCTCTGAAAGTGTCTGATCTTTATAACTGTATAGTGCAATGTTCTTTGTATCTTCTAACTCAAAAGTGAAAAGTCTACCTGATTTTTCTCCTTTAGCAATCCTCTTGAACCCATGCCTTGGATCCTCCACATATGCTCCATATTGGTTGAATCTGACCTGCAGACCTTTCTCCACAATCTGACCAACACTCATCAAATTTTTGGTAATGGTTTGTACATAGAGTACCCTGCTCAACAAATTCTGATTTCCATCACAAGTCTTAACATTTCCAACTTTAACTACAGAATGCTTTGTGTCATCACCTGTTTGGACTTGATGCTTACCTTTTGGTTCCTCAAGATCAGAGAGTAATGCTACATTGCCAGCCACATGATTTGAACATCCTGAGTCAATGTAGAATAGGTGGTCATCATTTGTACCTGATTTTGAAGTCATGTTCATGATTAGAAGAGAGTCATCCTGCTCCTCTGTGTAGTTGTTGTAATCCTTCCTGGATTTGAATCCTCCTTGGTAGTTGCCATTGTAATTATTGTTGTAGTTGTTGTTGTAGTTATTGTTATAGCCTTGGTGATGGTTGAATCTACCTCTTGACTGTGAGTAGCCACCTCTTTGATATCCTCTTCCTCTCTGATTCTTGTAATTCTTGAAACACTCAGAAGTATGATTTGATAGACCAAAAATGTTGCATGGTGAGGAGTTATAAGATCTCCCCCTACCTGGCTTTCCTCCTCTGCCCCTTCCTCTTGATGATCTACCTCTCCCTGCATAGTTGGCTTGGGAGGTAGAACCTTCATCTTCCACCTTCTTGCTTTTGCCTTTATCTTTAGACTTCTTATCAGTATATAGGGCATAAGAGTTATTACCTTTGGATGTATCTCCATTCTTGTTGAGCTTTGCTTCATGAGTAAACAATTGTCCCATGAGAGTTGTAAGGTCTGGAGTGTGCATGTCCATGTAAAGATCCATAGCCATGGTGAAGCTTTCCCATTTGTCATCAGCATTGATCCCATTTATCACTTGCCTTACAATCTATTCTTCTTCAATCTCTTCTCCTATGCTTGCTAACTGATCTGCTACATATTTAATCTTGGTCACAAATTCTGAAACAGCTTGCTTAGGTTGCTTCCTTAATGTTGTGAATTCAATCCACAACTGATTTTTCCTAGCCATTCTGTTGGAGGAAAAATATGATGACAAGGTTTCCCAAGTCTCTTGGGATGTCTTACAATTTCTAATATGTGGCAAAAGAAAATCAGATATAGAGTTGAGTAAATAAGACCTTGCCAATGCATCCTTAACACACCATGTGTTGAGCCTTTCATGTTCTTCCTTGGTTGGTAATCCTCTTGTTTTGAATGAGGGCAATTCCTCATCTCTTGAGATGTATCCATAGAGACTCCTTCCTTGTAGATAGGTATTCATCCTTAGAGACCATGCTTGATAGTTTTACCTGTCCAATTTATCAATGAATGAATGAAAACCATCTCCCATTTTACCTTAGTTTGCTCTGATACCACTGTTGGGAAAGATGGATGGATGCTCCAAGAGACTGAGTAGGTACTGCTAAGCCTGCTTTGTACCAGCCCTCTTTGACTTCAGAGTTGATAGCTAGAACTCCTTAGCTTTCCAATGATACCATAAAATGTCCTATGTACTTTGGAACTGATGTGTACTGATTGAATCAAAACAGATAACTTTGGAAGTCACAAATTCAAGAAAACCTTCTATTTATGTCTTGACACATGCTGGGTATTTTGCTCAGTATGACCAGCACAGTAGGAATTGGAAAACTTCCCTTTAGGGGTATCTAATTAGCTTAGTAAGCTACCTATTCCAAGTGGAATAATGTAAAAAGATAAACTATGCTAAGAGAAATCAATTTAGCAAGTTAAGCTATACCCCCGACTTTTTAGGAGTGTAGCAGAAAATGACCAGAGATCACCTCGGCGCAGATTTCTCCAAAATGACTGAATAGAATGTCTTCAAACTTTGCCAGCATGTAGATTACTTTAAGCTGAATCCAACAAGCTTTGAGTCACTGAATGTGGTGAAGAATTGACCGAGATATGCCCTTGACAAGTTGACAGACTTTTGAGTAGACTAACAAAGAACTCAGAGAGGACAATATGAATGTATGTATTAATGAACATTTGTATACAACTCCATTGGCATGAATATCATTGCCAAATGGTGTAGAGAGGTGTGGGCTAGAGTGTAGACCTCACATACACTCAAAAATCAGTAATGCTAGGCTCGGGAGTGCTCTCTCATTCTCGCGACTTTTCATGTCCATTTTTATAAGAGATGGGTAAAAATTTGAATTCAAATTCAAACTTTTGGCTCCCTATGATCAAGCTCCTAAATGCTTGGAGATATTCTTTCAATCAAACAACTAATTTTCCACGAATCCTTTTGGTAGGTGATGACAAGAGATTCCAAGTCAATTTGACTTTTACAATGAGGTAAAGTGGTAATTAACCATTAGCATATGTTCCTATGCTTCTTCATGTATGTATAAACTTCAATGCATCCTTTGAGCCAAATGTGTAGGCTTGTAATTTACAGCAAAATTCACCACCATGATTCTTATGAAGAGTCAAAAGCTTATTTCCACAAAACTTTTCAACCATCATTAAAACTATTTTAAAGCAAGAGAATATCTCATTCTTTTATTTCATAGGATACACCCAAGTATGGTGTGTTTCATCATCAATCAAGGTAACAAAGTATACATGCTTTCCAAAACATGGAGTCTTGTTTTGACCACAAACATCAGTATGAAGAAGTTGTAATTTTCATGTAGCATATGTAGCACCATCTTTGGGAAAAGGAGCGCCATGTAGTTTTCAAGTACACAACCTTCACATGCATGCTTTTCAATGGACTTATGTGGGTGCAAACTAGTAACCATATCCTGCTTTTGCAAGTAAAGCAAAATTTGAAGTTAAAATGATCAAAACAAGCATGCTATAACTTCATTTCAGACATAAAAGAAGTATGTGTAAGAAAGGCATTTGAGGCAAATCTCTTATATGTATCCAAGCGATATAAACCATTGCACAATTTCCCCAATATCAAAATAACATCAACATTGCTAAAATCATGAAGAATACATTGTTTATCAACAAACTGTACATGAATTCTGACACTAGCAATAGTAGTGTAGCAATAGTAGTGTTGGCAGCAGTCAAGGCATCTCAAGACAAGGGAGCCAACATAAGGAATCAGAGCAAAGAGAAGGGCCAAGCAAGCAAAGCAGTCAAAGAAGATCCGACAAATAGACCATTCAATTTTTCCAAGCTAAACCCCTTTTAATAGTGATTTTCATCACTACATGAACATTGTAAATATCATTTTTGGTATATTAGACTCCATTTTGTTCAAACCAAGGAGTCCTTGAGCTTGAGGAGTATTAGAAGTATTGATGTACCAATTTTCATAATTTTTAGAGCTCATTTGAGCCCCCAAAATAGCATAGGAACCTAATTTTTAATTAGGCCAGACTCTAGGTCTAGACATGTCCACTAGCTAGTCAAAAACTATAAAAGGATCTAGAGAGCTTATTTTTGGGGAGAAAAAATTATAATTTGAACTAAGAAGAGGTCTTGTAATTGTGTTTTGATCTTAATCAAAGTTTCCATTGTCTCACTCTTTGTTCTTACATGTGTGCACGTGTGTGTATGTGTGTGCATGCTTGACTGCTTCTCCATCACCACTTGTGCACTTCACTTGCTTGAGGTCATCATACCATCCTCATGTCTTCCCGGATTGACATTAAAGGAGGTGCTACTCACCACTTAGCTACACCAAATTTTGGCACTATTGTTGGGGATCGAGCTTTGAGGACAAGGTGTGATGGTAAGATGTAGAGTAGAGGCGTTGGAAGAGTAGGTAAGCATTTTCTTTTACTTGATTTTACCTTCCTCTTCACTTCTAAACACCATATCCATTCATCATCATCTTCACCACCACGGACATATACCTCCATCTCCATTCATTTCCTCTTTTCCACTTGAGAGCGAGAGTGAGAGAGAGCTTGTATGCGCACTTGTTTTTTGTGTTTCTTTGAGTGTTCTTGCAGGTATCAACTTCCATAGGAGCTGCAGCAGCTCTAGTAGGTGAGAAAATTGACTGTGTAGGTCCCGAGGCATTGACCTCTATCGATCGCAAATGATAGAAAAGTTTGACCTTTGGTAAAACAAAGTGCACCACCACAACATGCATTACTAGCACATTCTAAATCACTAATCACAGCTAAAAAATTCCTTAATTCTCTGTCAATCGTGATTGACACTGTCAATTGTGACTGACAACCATGATTCACACAGCCGGCCAACAAACACTGTCAATCGCAATTGACCCATCGATCGCGACCGACAACCATGATGGATTGCCACGTAAGCCTCTATCAATCACGATTGATACTGTCGATTGCGACCGACTAAAATTTCATGATTGACACAATAAATCACATGTCCATGTGTCCATCGTAATGGATGCACTCACAATTGATTGAAATTATGCCAAAAATTATGGAAAACGTGTCGATCGGGATTGACATTATCGATCGCGATTGATAGCCCTCACGAATGACTCTGTCGATCGCGATTGACACCATCAATCATGATAGACACATTGATCGTGACTGACACCCATGATGGACAGCTCTGTCCATCGCAATTGAGAACCCTACCGATCGCAATTGACAGACATTTTTGACCAAATTTTTAGGGTTTTTAAATTTTCAAAATTTTGTCAATTTTGGGCATACATTTCAAGCAATGGGTGCATAGTGAGGACCCAAGGGAATAATTAGAAAGATCATGTTTGCTTGTTAGCCTGTTTTAACCCTGTTTTAACCCCAAAACCCTAAACTGTCATAACTTCTTCATACGAACTTACACAGGGGAGAATAGTCCAGGGATCTCTAGGGGAATTTTTATAAGCTAAAGCCAAACTTGGGTCTGTGAAGAGCATGCCTGGACATGGTCTATTAAATCAGTTAAATTGAAAACTTGAGCTAGCTTTGGGACTCTTGCAGGTCCATTAAGAGCATCAATGGGCTTCCAGAGCACTAGCATACTGCAAACTTGACAATGGGGTTCTTGAGCACCCACGAGCAAGGCATAAGCAATTAAGGTCGGATCATTCTCAATGCCCTCTTTCAATTCCTAGCTTAGTCTAAGTGTGAGTAGTGCTAGAAGTAAGTCGGGGTGACGATAGGCATCTATCAAGTTGAAGACTACTTAATCACTCAAGTTCAAGCAGAAATATAATCTCTTTGTGATCGATAACTTTAAAGGAAAGAATCTAACGTGGTACGATCAACTTAAACTGCGGAAATTCACTCAAGTATTCCTGATGACGTCATATCAAACAAGAGCATAAACACGATAACCAACTAAAAATTAACCAAGTGACTGATATAAAGGGATCAGCAATGAGGTTGTACTTGGGGTAAAATTGGGGTCGTTCAATCAGGCATATGAACTTTAGATCAGGACGACATCTAGGGAGAGATAGAAAAAGCCTTAGGTCTTCAGAGGCTAGTGTCAATCACACTGCTAGGTCTTGGGCTTAGAGAAACCTGAAGGCCCATACAGAACTCAACTTGAATACATCACGACCAACCGATTAGGTGCTTGCATCTATGAGGATGGTCTTAGAAGGTCCCTTGTGCAAATTAAAAACCTTGATCAACCCCTTGGACTAGAACATCCAGTGGTCAAGTTCGAAAATGGTGCATACCTGGATAAGGAAGGAACAATGTATGTAGTCACCAACCAACTGGATAGAACACATGAATTTGGTAATGTGATTCCAAAGACAAACATAGGTGACATAGAGCAAAGGAACGTAGAAAGAGAGCCTAGAACTCCCCGAGGTAAATCAGTCTTGACTAGAATCCTCACTCTGCTCTTAAATCAAGAGACCAATGAAGCTTTTTGGAGGTATAAGCCTGACCAACCTAATGAAGTAGGAATGCTCACAATCTATGAGTTTAAAGATCCTCATAGCCCAAGCAAAGTGACCTATTTAGATAATACTTCAGAGAGGGTTTGTTGTGTGAGAGCTCCATAGCCTTCACACAAGACTAACTAGCAAGGCCACACACTAGGAAGAGAGATGTGTTTCCACCCAACCAACCCCTCCAATATATAGCTCCAAGTCCAAGGGGGTAAGTCCCTCTCAAGGGGACATGTGTACCTACCTTCCATCACATGGGTCCCTAAGGTGTTCACATGGTTTCCAAGCTTAGGAAATCACATGAGATCAAATGGCTTCTAAAAGAAGACTCCCCAAGCTCTCACGTACAATCCAAGTGGCTAGGAGAAGCTTCCAATCAAGCCTAAGGTACTCAACCTTAGAGAATTAGCCCTAAGGTTCAAGGCCCATCTAAAAGGGGTAAATAAACCATAAATACAAAGGGTTTCACACCTAGAAACCCAAAGGTTCTACCCCTTAGACCCATGTAATTATACAACATTCTCCCCCCTTAAACGCATTTTCGTCCTCGAAAATGAGTGGAGATATATACCTTGGGGTATTCCCCCGTGCTCCATGATCAATCTCAAAGATCATGGCCTTCATCTCTCTAATTCGCCTCTTAATTCAAAAGGGTGATTTCTATCTTGAATGAATTTTTAAAGATGAGAATCCATGTGTGGTCTGATTCCCTGCCCCAATCATTCAAAGTTCCATCTAGTTTTGCATACAAAAAAGAACCAATCGAATGCAAAGTATGGAACGAATGAAAAGGACGGAAGAAAACATCCCTGCCTATTTCCTTTGTTTAAACCATGTGTCATCTAGGTCTCCAAAGATCAAATACGTGGATTATGTGGAGTCATAGTGATTTCAGTTAAATTGCTACCTTGGTCCATCTCTTTGCACCACTAGTGCATGGATCTAGCAAAATAGATGAATGCTACTTAAGGCTTTCCTTATCAGATTCATCTCTCGAGTTAGAATCCAACTTGTTCTAAAAGGAAGATGAATCTTACATAATCCTTGCCCAAATCACTCTCGTTTAGTGAAATGGGTGTATTTTATTGTTTGCAATTCGCCTCCAATAAATGTAACTAGAGGGGAATTTCATTATATAATCCCTACCTAACCAATAGAATGGTAAAGGTGGATTACCTAGTTTTCACAAGGATATAACACCTCTTTATCTATAGAGAGAATTTGAATAGCTTACCAATAAGTGGATTCAATGTTCTTTCAAAACTTTACGTAGTTTTGAGAATCCACTTTAAGGGACTAGAATCCATAGGGATTAATCTAACTATTGTAGACTCCAATTGATTGAAACCTATTTTACTTGTTCTTCCAAAAAGATTAAGATCTTTATAACTACGTCCCAAGATGGGAACTCATAGTGTAAAAGATCCTGTTATCTTTAAGGTCATAAGTAGAAATAGATTATTCCAATAATTTCTTCACTGCTTAATCCTTAGGGATCTTTAGTTGGATCTCAAACCTTAAAGGTCTTCTTGATCCTTCCAAAATTCTCTCCTTTATATCCTAGATCTATTAAAGATGTCCTATGTTGACATCGTAACTAGATCTTTCTTATTCTTCAATTGACTTGAAATATCAAGATCTTTTTTGAGCTTTCTTTCAAGCTGTTTATGTTTCTTGAATTTCAAGTTATACTTTTGGATGAAGCGTTTAGAGCTTCATCTTTTGGAGTTTACCTTCAAACTCAAAGAAGTTGATCCTCCCTTTATTTGTAACTCTCTATGAGAGATAGATTCTTTTGTATCTTGTTGGAAGAATTGTTCTTCCCTTTGAGAGGATAATTGAAGAAGATGTCTATTCCTAGACATTATCTTCCTCACGTATTCCATTGGATCATGAGTCCCTTTTTCTTCTAGCCATCAAGAAAAAGTACTCAATGGGAGTCAGTCCCCACTGTCCCATACTAGTGGGTTCTTCATCCAATCCACATAACTATGTCTCTATACCTTTTCACCTTCTGTGCCCTTTTAAATGCCCTTAATACCAAATTATAAGAGCAAGGACTAAGGTGCTTAGATATGCCACTACTTATTTTACTTAAATATCTGGTTAACCATTAATGTGGTGTGACTTATCTTATCAAACTTTAAGTTTGACTTGATCTTTACCCTACTTGGCTCTTTTGGCTCTTCTTTTCTTCTTTTGCCAAAATAAGAGATAAGACTAGGTCTTTCTCCAATAGATCCTTTCATGTTCAATGCTTTACCCATGGGTTTTCTTGGGTATCTAACTATTATGCTTCATACAAGAAGTCATATTCCTTAGGTCTATATTACTGGAATCCATAATGTATGTTATGTTATCCCTACGAAGCATCAAAATATCTTTAGGTTTATCCTTTATAGTTCATCCAACTTCTTTTCCTAACCCACTTAGGATTTATACAATCCTTATGGTGTATGCAAGTCTTCTCTTGCATTGGGGTTCTTTTGAGAATTCCCAATCTTTGAGAACTTCATTAAGTTGGAAGATGTAATGAAAGATATATGAAGTACTAGAATACGAGGAAGTACTTCAACTTTATCACTTTCTTGCATATCTTTTTACCTTGCAATACCCTATTTAGTCTTTTCAAGGCATAAGATACACTTTCTTAGGGACTTTCTCCCCTCCTTAAAGAGTTTTCGTCCTCGGAAACTACCTGAGAGTAAATTTGAAAATTGTGCTCTTTTAGAAGTATTTTAAAGAGTTTATTTTCAATCTTTTATTGTTCTTCCTGGTTAAAAGAACTATTCAGAGCTTCTTGCTTTCTCAGAACAAATGTCCCAAAGTTCAATTTGAGATTACCCACAAATTTGATGTCCCATACCACCGAATTTACTTCAGTGGTAATGTAAACCTAGATGTCCCATACCATCCGGCTTACACTTCCACTTTAGTAAAGGTAACTTTAGCTTGAGTTTTGGGATCAAACCTTCTTCTAATCAAGTCAGATCTATTACTTCTTGGACTTGTAAGTGTTATTTCCACTGCAGAGCATATGTATTGCCTATGCTACAGTGGACTTTCCACTTACCAAGTCTCAATTGCAACTTAGTCTCAAAAGATTAGCTTTTCAATTATACCTTTATTCAGATATACTCTACAAGATCGCTTTTGTGGCACTTGATGATAGAGCTAGTTTATATCTCAACTAGATATCATCTCTTATGAGTAATCTGAGAAAGAATAATTGATTTGCCAATCTAATCTCTATGTTGAAGTAGATGGTAATTCCATTTACTATATAGTCCTTTATTTCTAGGACATTAGAAAATGGTACTTAGGGTTTATTACAACACTTGAGTTTTACCTTCTCTTCATGCCTTGCATTTTCTTGGAAGAATAATGTAAGGCTCCAAATAGTTCTTAAGTTCTTTCAAACAAAGAACTTTCTTGAACAAAAGCACTAATACTTTCATCTTCCAATACTAAGATTCTGTTGTACCATATTTTCTCTTCCTTAGAACTTTGAGAACATAGTGCTCTAAGTTACCACCATTTTATCGTGGTTTTAAGAGAGAAATTTTTTGTATTACTACCTTAAGTCTATGGCCTTGCTGATCAGGCATGCCATGGGTTTTTATGGAATTTAAACTTCCATAAGAGGGATTTTTAGTTTTAAGGTAGTTCAAGAAGTTAGGATTATTTGGACTAAGCCAAACTTAAAGGAATTGAATGGTTTATAGTGGCCAATTGGCCTTATCACCATTCTTCCTAGAGACTAATAAAATCAAATCCTACTTAACTTCAAGAACTTAATCTCCCTCTCTACTCAAAAACCCATGTAATATACTCCGAATGCATAGTTTAATGTATGCCAAAATATTTACACCTTTATTGGAAAAGGCGTTGCATGCATAAGGTTCATAAGTTGAACCCCTCCTTAAAGCATGCAAAAGTTCCAACTCAGAACCTTGTTCATCCAACGGATGGTGCAAAATCTCCATGAAACTTAGTATATGCGAGTTTCAACAATGCATTAGATGCATTCTTCCTAACCATGACTGTTTTAATGCACTTCCAATACTTCTTTTCAAAGCGATGATCTTGATGCATAGTGCAACTTATTTCCATGGTTGATTGTCAATGTGACCACAAAAATTGGGCCACCTAAATCTATGCATCCACTTTCGAGTCATGTCTATCATGACATGCACTGTATGTTCTTTAATTTGCAAAGAAAAGAAAAAGGTGCAAATATTTACCTGGAAATTAAGCTTCGTCCATCCCTTGGTTTTATTTGAGTGTTCCCATGGTGATGAAGTAGGCTTCGACCATCCCATCTTTTCCATCATTGGATTCCTTCTTGGGCATTTTGATGCTTACTTGTGTGCCCATATTTGTGGATTTACCTTTGTAATCATGCATTTATGCATGCATTTTAAGGGGTGAAATCTATATGCATAGTTAATGGATGTCATGCGCATGTCTCCATTATCCTTGGCAAAGGAACCTTTCAAAAAGAATCATGCCCTCCTAACTATATGTTCTAGCATATAAAGCCAATCTTCATGCAAAAGAGATTTATGCATAAAATATCGACTCATTCATGTATAAAATTTCACGGATCGACTCATTCATGTATAAAATTTCACGGAATTTGTGAGAGAAGAAAATAACTAACTCTTTAACCCTGTTCTTTCCATGATCTTGGTGAAGAGTCTATCCTACCTTTGAATTTTGTCCCATGGAACTTCGTTCCATAGTTTCTCTCACGCCTTTCAAAATCTCTTACAATGAATTACACATTAGTGGGTTTATTAACATGAAAAAATAGCTCATATGAGCAACATTATAACAAGTAAACCCATATGCAATATGTAAAATGAGATTAAAAAATGTACAAACTTATCTTCTCGGATTTCTAATGCAGAGAAATAATGGGAAACTCCATGCATCCATCAAAAATTATCAAATAGGAGCTAGAGGTGTGCTCTTCATCTCGTCTCTCCTGCTTAGCTCACTGCTACACCTTGCAGTAACACAAGGTGGCGAAGAAGAGGAACTTTGCTGGGAAGCAACACCTCTTCATTCTCGATCCTTTCTTGGTGCAGATGAAGAAAATACATGCCAAGAAACAAACGAGGCCTTGTTCGCAATCGATATTGGAGGCTCTCGTACTGAGAGAGGCAAACCATCCGAGTTTCATGATGGTTGCGGTGTCCGTTGGCAAGAGGAAGATCTTGAACGAAATTGTGTCACGGTGGAAAATAGACGGAATGTTTCTACCCATCTGGATGATGAGGTGACATAGCAGAACGATCTTAGAACTGCATCAGTATTCTATCACGTACTAACTGTAGAAGATGTGAGGAGTTGTCGACGTGCACACAAAACCCAAGTTATAATGTATATTATGAAGTCTCAGCTATGGAAGTTTCTGATCCTTGTAGCTTTAGTTGGTTACGCAAGGATAGAATCTGACAAAGCTAGATATTATCCCATCGTCGGCGATAGTAGGCGCAAGTATGGAGAAGAACAAGAACTACAAGGTTCAGTCGACAGGCTTCAACAGAGAAAGCTATTGCGGTAGCACAGGAGGGTTTGGAAGCGAGGCAACGGAAAATGTATCCACAAAACTGATCGATAGGACACCATTGTTGGCAACCTCTGCTGCAGCATCATCTTCCTCACTAGAGCCGATTCCCGAACCACTCTTCTCAGTCCTGGTAGCATCATTGCTCAGCGTGTCGTCTAACAGAAGAAAATATTTTAATAGCCGTCAACTGTCTCGGCTGTTGCAATGGATAACATCCATCCGTGGGTACTGATAGGTAGTGGGTTTGAATCCTAGATTCCACAAGTATTGCGCATGATAATTTTGGCTAATCTAACCAAAAGCAATGACTGCATACAACGAGAAGTACTTCGACAGAGATGAAGAAGTGCTACCATAATACAATTTCGATGCATCTCATCAAGAGCTTACAAGCAAAGTGACGAAGATAAAAGTATCCATAGATCTCAACCTAAGGGCTCTGATACCACTGTTGTGTGAGAGCTCCATAGCCTTCACAAAAGACTAACTAGCAAGTCCACACACTAGGAAGAGAGATGTGTTTCCACCCAACCAACCCCTCGAATATATAGCTCCAAGTCCAAGGGGGTAAGTCCCTCTCAAGGGGACATGTGTACCTTCCATCACATGGGTCCCTAAGGTGTTCACATGGTTTCCAAGCTTAGGAAATCACATGGCTTCTAAAAGAAGACTCTCCAAGCTCTCACGTACAATCCAAGTGGCTAGGAGAAGCTTCCAATCAATCCTAAGGTACTCAACCTTAGAGAATTAGCCCTAAGGTTCAAGACCCATCTAAAAGGGGTAAATAAACCATAAATCCAAAGGGTTTCACACCTAGAAACCCAAAGGTTCTACCCCTTAGACCCATGTAATTATACAACAGGGTCTTTGTGGTCATAGAGCATGGTAGGCATGCCTACATTTGGAAGGGTGAATTTTTTTTCCCCCAACCAACATCTAATGTCTCTTATGGAAACCAAGGAGCTGCAACATCCCACGCCCATGGAGCTCAAAGGGACAGGAGTAGAGATAGGTCAGAAGTGAGCTTTGCTAACCCACTGGGAAGAGAAAGAATGAGAACACAGACGGATAGAATGGAAAGCGAGAGACCTAGAGGCCCAAGGAATCAAAGAAATATAGACAAATTCCCTCTGCCAAGGCCTAGGGAACATGCCAAGACCTTGAGGCCTAGACAACTGGTTAAGTCCATGAAGAATTGCTTCGATGGCACAGGAGACCCGTATGATCATGTAGCAGAGTTTAGGCATGTTTTGAGAGCTGAACAAGTTAAAGACTTGTTCACTCAATATAATGCCTTTGGTCTAACTCTCATGAACACAGCCCTTACATGGTTTCAACCCCTTCACCAAGGTCAGTTCAGGAACATAGACCAACTTTGAGAGGCCTTCATCACAAAATTTTCTAAGTAGACACCTCAAGAGACAGTTAGACTTGTAGGAAGAAGATTTAGGCAATACCTAGAGAGATGCCCTATTCTTGAGTTACCCACACCAGCCAAACAAGTGGCTTTATTCTTAGATGGATTGTTGAGTACCAAATTGAGATCATATGTGTACTTGAAGGACCCTAGGACCATAGAAGAGTGTGTACGCATGTGCATAGACATTGAAGATAACCGAGGGGAGGAATTAGAGCTTTCAAAAATCTCAAAAATTCAGATAGCTCTACTAGCCGCAATTCAAATCCATCCACATCTATTGAGGAACTTACTGAGAAAGTAGCTCACAAGTTAGGAGTCTCAAGCAAACAAATACCAAGGTTCACCCCAGTGAAAAGATGCAATACTTGTGGAGGTGACCATATGGCAAATGTGTGTCCAATTATGGCTCGATCCCAAGTCAACCCTAGCATCCAATATTGCACCATAGAGTGGAGATACACCAACCACACTGCACAAGACTGCCCATATAATAAGCAAGTGGTTAGCCAAAATTATCCACAACAAGGGAGATACCAGAATCAATACTCACAACAGTATGGTAGGACCCAGCAAGCCTATCCATCACCCTATCAAGGGCAGCAAAGACCTCAACTAGTTCTAGTGCAGCAGCCCCCTCCTCTAGCCAATGTGATTCTAGTAAAGTATGCAGCTATAGAAGAAAATCTGAATAGAGCCTTAGTGCGTGTGACACCATTGCTTTCAGAAAGTGACCCAAGTGAGCATAGTTTTGACTCCACTCATATTGATAGCCCACAGGCTTATTACATGCAGTCAATTGAGCATAATGAGTCATATTATTATGAAGACATGAGTGAAACTAGCTAGGAGCCAGATTTTGCAAATGTCATGTACACAAACCCCAACTCTAGACCCCAACCTAGGCAAATAAGACCCCCATTTCCTAGAGGACCATGCTACTGATGTCAGGGAGATCACCTCATTCGTGATTGCCCTATGCCCGCACCTACACAAACCCAATTTGTGACAATTCAAGGCTTCTATCCAGATTCTGGGAAGGAGCACTTGCTATGAGATTGTCCCAAGAACCCCAACAATATGCCAAAAATCGCTCCTATCAATGTCATTGGATTAATGGTAGAATCCACGAGAAGTGTGACGTCCAATGCCCCAGTGCAAGTGGTCACTAGAGCTTAGGCATTACAACAAAACCAAGGCTTAGGCCAGGAAAAGAGTTCTAAGGTTAGTGAGACTGAGAGCCTAACTAAGAAGAGGACCAAAGCTTGGAAGGATAGTTGAGAGAGAATGAAAAGACAATGGGCAAAGAAGATGAGCAAACTTGAAGAAAGCTTGAGAAAAATGAAAGCCAAGATAATTGAACTCAAATCTCAAACTCACTCTCACACTACTCCACACCCACCATTCCCATCTTCCTTCAATCCATCACCTTCCAACCCACCTCACACAATTCCTACGCCTAGAGTAGGATCAGTCTTAGTAGATCCACTCCCGAGGACCTAGACATGATGCTTAAGGCATATCAGGCCAGAATCCAAGAAGGCCCAAACGTAACGAATCATGAAAAGTGTTACCCTAGAGCTGAACTAGAGCTCGAACAAACTAAAATTTGTGCTAAGATGGTGGAAATCGGCTCAAACCATGTTTGAAGCTAGTTGCCTCTTTAGCTTCTCTAGTTCAGCTAAGACACAGTTGCACTTTGATGGACTGCTAGAAAGATTGGAGAGGCTAATTGCAAAATGTGAAAAGGACCCCGCCTCTCAAGGTAAGGACAAGAAAAGTGGAAGAATGAGCTTTCCTCCCTAGGAAGCTTATGAGCCCAACTCCACATAACTAGACACATCTTCTTCTATGAATCAATATTCTCCAAAATTTCTAAGAGAGATTCAAGAAGAGAAATGGGCTAAAGAAAGTGAAAATCCTCCTCCGATTGAACTTGTGGATGACATGCACGATCAATTCCCACAAGACATTCCTTCCATTTATGGAGAGCATGAGAATGCCCAATCTCATAAGAGATTAGACTTTGAGTCTAATTCCTTACAGGAACTACCCATTTCATAGGCCCATGGGAAGCAAAGTCCACTTGTATGAGAGGACCCACAATCATGATAAGAAATGCAGACTCAATCATACCTAGGAATACAAAATTAGTAAAGAACACCAAAGTGCACTGCAATCTCACTTTAGAAGAGCTACTCAAGGTTAAGCCAGAATTATGGAAACATGTAGCCAACCAAGTGCTTGAAATAGCTAAACCTCGGTCCCAGGTAGGATCTCATAGAACAGTGCCAAAAATACCCTTGGACAAGATAGCAGACATGAGCAAAGGAGAAGAAGGAAACACCTATCTTCCCATTACCCATCAAGGTTACACCACCAAGGCAATTTTGGACTCAGGTGCAGGAGTTGTAATTGCTACCACTTCCCTATGGAGGCGTTGGGGCAAACCAGCACTCAAGCCAACGAGAATGAAATTGCAGATGGCAAATGGTCACATAGAAAGACCCTTAGGACTGTTAGAAGGAATCACTCTCACTACATGTGGTGTCGAGTTCCAGCATACTTTTGCCATATGTGACTTTAGCAAGAATAAGGCCTATGAGATGATTTTGGGAAGACCACTTATGCGGTAGTTTGAAGTGGTACAAGATTAGGGAACCAATTCTTTGTATCTACAACACTTAGGTGTTACAACCAAAGTCAATCTCAAGGATTTCTCTTATAGAGATGTACCCCCTATTCAATGGAATCCCATCCATAGACCTAAGGATGATACAAAATTAGTGCATTCCATAGGATCAGGATCCTCATGGATGCATGAAGACACCCACTTGTGGATGTGCAAGGTAGCCGTAGAAGAAGAGAAGAGAGAAAAAGCTAGAGAGGTAGGTGTGAAAGAAACTCATAGATTAGTTCAAGGCTTGAAAGCAGGAGACTTTGTTTTGGTGTACACCCTGAAACAACATGCAAGAAAGCTAGAGAAGCGCAGCTATGGACCTATGATCATAAATAGGATCTCAACTAGTGGTGCAGTTGAATTAGCTACTGTAGAAGGTGATGTCCTCCCTAATTACATCAATGGATGCAGAGTCAAACTATATCAAGAACCCCTCACTGAGGAAATGCTTAATCGACTCAACACTACCAAGAAACGTAAGGAAGAAGAAACACGAATTCGTTAAGAAGTGCAAGCAGAAGCTTTAGAGTGCATTCGAAGAATGAAATTGAGAAGAGAGGGTAGAGATGAGCCTAGATCAGATGCATATGAAGCTCGATGGTACCACATGGCCATGTGTGATACACCACGAGTCCATTCCCATAGAATAGTTGACTGACAACCTTTTGTAACCATAGAGTTAGGACAAGGAAATAATGCAAGGAATGTAAGAGCCTTGAGTGACTCAGGTGCAGCTACTAGTGTTGTTAGACTTTCTTACTGTCAAGAATTGAAGCCAGAAGTCAAGCCTCTCAAAGCTTATCTCGTAGGATTGGGAGGTGTGGAAATCCCTTTGCATGGGCGAGGTGGAGCTTCCCCTCTACATTCAAGAGGCTCTTATGACAGTTAAGGTACTAGCGTGTCAAGACGAGGATCTCACTAAGCCTCTTGTCTTGGGTCAAGACTGGATCTATGATCATGCAGTCAACACTTCTTCTGGTCTGGGTAAATCAAAATTGCATTACAATTGAGTTAGGAAATGAAGCACTCAAGGAAATAGGAAAGGCACCAACTCCTAGTCCTTCCAGGAGTACACATGAAGATAAAGATGTTGTTCTTGTCCAAAACTCTGTGATGCACAGGGATGATTAAGAAGCTAAGGATACGATGGAACTCCGTTCCTTTCCAAAAGTGATCAAGATATGGCAACCAAAGGAGTACGGAACGCAGAGGAAGTAGGCGGCCTACGCTCAAAGCCAAAGGAGAGTACAAAGCAAGTTGTCTCAGCCGACGAAACAAGTATGGGTACGGAAAGGCGAACATCCTATTGCAGCCAAGTTAAAACCACTGACTAAATGTCATGCTAGTGAACGATGATAGGACACTAATAAGAAGTCTTTCAAAGATTCACCCACAAAAGTAACACTTATCTGGGTACCCAAGAAGTCAATGAAGGCCGACCCACAATCAAGACAAATTTGGGTGCCTAAGGCTTGCTTGCAAGCGCAAATAGCCACACATAAATCACACAATGTAAAGCATTATTCACACACTCAAACTGACGAAACCCATAATTGTTCAACACGCATAGACGCCTATTCATCCACAAGCACGAGCAAAAGCACTTGTAAATGGGTCCCTAAAAAGCCTCATTTCCAAGTAGACACTATTCTAAAACCTCCCGAAGTCTCCACAAAATCAAAATGCAATGCCATACACTATGTTTGGCAACTCAAATCTTGTAATAAACCCCCTAACCCCACTGTGTAAAACCACACCCACATACTAACTGTATCCACATTACCTTGCACTACTCCAATTAGTACCTAGGAACCCTTCATCTACTGACCACCCTTCACACTCACGACCACGCGAGCACTAACTAACCTACTAACCACATCACAATTCATCATGTTAATGTTGTAACGGGGACAAATGATCATTTTGTGTCCATTGCAATGTTAACATGTGTTTATATATTCTCACGGAACCAGCGATCAATACCCTCAACATGGTAGAGGTTGCAGGAATGAGTTTCCAGGCAGGCACTGGTCCTCAAATAGTGGACATTGAAAGTATCCCTATCTAGGAGGAGTTGAAGGAATGGCCACAGGAGTTAAGTGTAGGACACATCATACCCATTCAAAATCCTCCCCAGGGGCACACATGGCAAGTTAGCAAGAACTCTCATTGGTTCAGTGAAGTCACATGACCCCTTGGGGATGGCACCTATTTATGGGAATCTGAGATAGATTTTAATGGACAGTGGGGCCGTTACCATTTCTTTACACCAGAGTTTGAAAAGCTTCTGAATAGCAAAGGATTATGACCAATATGGAAGAACACATGATTGGATGACTATTTCCGTGCTCAATTACCTAAGCGTGAATTCCTAAGGTGTTCATAGTTAGCTCACTCACTCCTAGCAAAGATAAGAAGGGGACAAGCACCTTTGTACTTCCTTCTCTTACACGAGGGAATGAACTTAAACGTTTCAAATTAACCAACAATTTGGTGAGGTAAGCCTTAGAAATGAGAGGTATGCACATCCCTATTAAGAAGGAGACAATGATTCTGGACAATATGAAGAATAGGAACCTCACTAAGCTGAAGGACATGGTGGCAATGACCTCGATGATTGCCATCCACCTCAGAATGTGCATGCAGCACTTCGCATTCCCAGCCCAAGAACAATTTACAATGCCACCCAAGAAAATCTGGTTTAGCTTATACTTGGTAGACATGCTGAACCTGACAATCAACATGCCACATTGGATTATCGACCAGATCCATCTTGCACATCAACGCTAGTATAAGAAACAGAAGTCAGTGCTATATGGATGTTGTGCACTTACTAGAATTGTGTATCGGTGCCTTGCATACGATGTGCCAATTCAAAGGGCACTCATTTGGACTAGGGTGTAGGAATTTGAGCGACGAGCATTAGCTGCAGGACCCCCATCAAAGAAAATGAGATGAACTATTCAGATGCCATGTACACAGGCTCGGGGCGCTACACTAACACCAGACATGACTCCACCAAAGGCAAGTGCAACCCCTCACCATCCGATTACCAAGGCACAATGTAGAGGGGCCTAATCTTATCTTTCCACCGATCCCCATAGATCTAGAGTTCCCTCATGGCTTTACACTTGAGGACTTAATTGATGAGGAAGTAGCCAGAATTATCAATGCATCCAACTTGGAAATCGAAGTAGAGCAGTTATGTGGACAACAAACAGTCATGAACCAGCCCGACCAAACTCAACTAGTTATCGTCAAAGTAGAGGAAGATGAGGAGGAGATTGAAGAAGAAGAACAAGATAAAGAGTAGGAAAGACCACTTGATGAATAGAAGCATGAATATGAGCAACATGTTATACCGAAACTCGTAAGAGCCCCAACATACACAGTACAAATAAAAAGATTGTACGATACTATGAACCTAGTTCATGAGCAACATAGACTATCCTTGGCAACAGAGAAGGCCGTAATGAACCAAATACTTGAAGAAGAAGGTGTGGATGACCATATCAGAGCTCCCTCGACATGCTCGTTCACCACGAGCTATAGGGCTCTAACCATGGTTACAGGGAATCCCATTTCCCCTGTCACACATCTAGGTGGCCCACAGGCACAATTAAACACACCATTGTACACTTTCACCACGGTTACCACACCTACCATTCCCATGTATATGGTAACTCCCACGATTTCATCCATGCATGACCACATGGACATATCACCCACAGCTGCACCTCTCCCTCCCCCCATATTTCCACAATCTCCCATTCCCCCACCACCAACATCACCACTTCTCACCACAACATTGACCACCACTTTCCCTCCTCCCTATCCACCTGTATTCCAAACCTTCCTAGCATCCACCCCTATAAATAATGAATTCAATACTTTATATCAATGCGTGTCTCAGTTACAAAAAATTACTAGCATTTAGATGCACAACATACAAACCTGTTCTAAGTCCATGAGACATTACAAGAAAGAATCACAAACATGGAGGAGGACAAGAGGCAACTACAACATAATTATGATACCTTACAATGACAATATGAGGAATTGGTGGCCAATCCCCCCCAACCTAATACACAAGCACAACAACACCAAGAGGAAATGCTACGCGCCCAACAAGCTGACAATCTCAAGATATGTCGTAACCTCGCGTTACTGAGAAAACACATGTAAGCACCATTAGAAGAGAATAAAAGACTCCAAGGACACATTGAAGAAAATATAGAAGTGGCAATGGAAGGTTCACCTAAAGAGATCGACCCGGAGCGGTTCAAGGCCCTCCATTCAGTCAGCATGCAGATAATATTGGATACACATGCGGACCTCCTAGAGGCATATGGCACGTTAGAAAAAGAGTGTGATGAACTACGAAAGCAACTAGCCAATCAAAGAGAGCAACCAAAGGTAGTAGCACCTACAACCGCCAGGTATGAAGAGGTAATAGAATTAAAAGCATGTGGCCGATTTGCAAAATAAACTCCTACAATGTGAACGGCAACCTTCTCCCATGGTGGAGCCAGAGCCTGAAGAGCTAGTGCCAATTTAGGTGGAAGAGATATTTGAGGACCCTTACGTACCTATGCCTGCACGTGGAGGCCAACACATAGAGGAAGGGATCGATACATTCGAGATTGAAGCTCCAAAATGGTTGCAAAATTTAGAAAAGTCAGTGCAACTCATGATGACAGAGTAGCAGTGTAGATACAGTCCATGTCTCGTCTAGAAGAAGTTGTCATCGAATCGGACTACTTCAAGAACTTATCCCATCATCAGTGGATTGGTACTTCTCAAAATTTGTATGTCCCATTTTGTGTGTTAATGGAAAATTATAATGTAGAGATCAAGCATCACACCAAGAAAGAGCCAACATTTGCAACCGAGTTCGCCGTTGAAGACATTCTTGAAAGTGCCATGGAGGGAACCATCTTCCAGCGTACATGGAGAATACCATTACTAGAAACCTACTTGCAGATGGTGCGTACATGGAACAACATGCCCTTGTATATTAAGTATAACCCCTACTATTGTCGTGTCTTTCGATGACGATCATGGCTTGAGTTCACTAACATAGTAAAGAATGTCAAAGGATGTGACAAATGGTGCAACTATGTATATCTGGCACCGTTGTGTGGCCCAGCAATGGTAGCATATATGATTTCCACCATTCGGCATTGGGGCATTAGGTTCAAGAATGTACCAGATGTAATGGCACATATGTGCCTCAAAATATTCGAACTCATGCTTGTCACATTCCAAACATTCAAAAATGTTAAAGAACCTCACCTCTTGGCCCTAGGCTTCAATAAAGGGAACCTCGATCTAGTCTATGATATGAGCACCACCCCATCCGTCAATGTTGTATATGCATGGCACACTCATATCAAATATCTCCCAACATGCTTCAAACATACATTTGAAGAAATGTTTATCACAGGGTTTTGGGAGTATCACTCAGAAATATTCATTCCCAGACCCTCTCATCTGTTACACTTATTTGTTGTGGAGCAGAACCTACACTCAAACAAGCTGCGTATGCCACATCCGGAGGTACCCGGGCCAGTAGACTAGGATGCCTTACTCACCGATCTAGCTAGAGGAGTGAGGCTAGAAGAGCATCACTTGGCCACAGATGTGGTTGAATATTACATCAAATTTTCCGCTCAACAAGGGTCTGTCAAGGATGACAACATGAGAGGGGGGGTGAGTGTTGGCAGCACTCAAGGCATCTCAAGACAAGGGAGCTGACATAAGGAATCAGAGCAAAGAGAATGGCCAAGTAGGCAAAGCAGTCAAAGAAGATCCGACAAATAGGCCATTCAATTTTTCCAAGCTAATCCCCTTTTAATAGTGTTTTTCATCACTACATGAACATTGTAAATATCATTTTTTGTAGATTAGACTCTATTTTTTTTCAAGCCAAGGAGTCCTCGAGCTTGAGGAGTATTAGAAATATTTATGCACCAATTTTCATAGTTTTTAGACGTCATTTCAGCCCCCAAAATAGCCTAGGAACCTAATTTTTAACTAGGCCAGACACTAGGTCTGGACAAGGCTGCTAGCTAGTCAAAAACTACAAAAGGAGCTAGAGAGCTCATTTTTGGGGAGAACAAATTGTAATGTGAACTAAGAAGAGCTCTTGTAATTGTGTTCTGATCTTAATCAAAGCTTCCATTGTCTCACTCTTTGTTCTTACATGTGTGCACATGTGTGTGTATGTGTGTGCATGCTTATGTGCTTCTCCATCATCACTTGTGCACTTCACTTGCTGAGGTCATAATACCATCCTCATGTCTTCTCGGATTGAGATTAAAAGAGGTGCTACTCACCATTGAGCTAGAAGTAGGAACCAAAATGAAATTCTTTTTTATATTGGGTACATAGAATACATTCTTGAGAGTAAAAATACCACCATTTGCAACTGTGAGCTGAATTTATCCAACTCCAAGAATAAGATAAGAAGAATTGTTTGCACATACAAAATTTCCTCCCTTGGGCACATCTTTCAAAGATGCAAAAAATCTTTTGCATGAAGTGATATCCTTTGAAGCACCACTATCAAAAAACCAATCTGAATCAGCCTATTTCACAATCATACATGTAGAAGATGATCATGAGTCATAATGTCATGTAACAATACATGCCCAAACATCTTGAGGAGCATTAGCTTCATCATTCTTTTCATTATATGTATTCTCCACAATATTAGACATGTCGTATTGTTTAATCTTTTCATTATGCTTGGCAAGCTTTCTACATTCACCAATGGTATGTCCAGCTTTTGGACAATACTTGCATCTCTTTTTCTTTTGAATATCACCCTCAAGAGAGGAAGAAGTAGAAGATGAAGAGGGAGGTTTTGGTTTGGATGAACCCAAAGTTGGACCATACTTGCTTTTTCCCTTTCGTGGAATAGCAAGTGCTTGTGTCCCCTCACACAAACCACTTTTATTCACGCTTGATAATCATATTTATATGAGTATACATACATTGATATATTAAAAAAAAAAAAGAGCGTTAACTTTTTATATTTCCACATACATAGATAAATGTAAAATTAGGGTTTCATGATTTAGGTTAGTACATATACATAATTACATAGAAAATTGGTGTGTATAGGTGTGTGTATATATGTATATGTTAGTGTCCTATATATATATATATATGTATGTATGTATGTATATATATATGTGTGTGTGTGTGCATATGCATGTATGTATGTATGTATGTATGTATGTATGTATGTATGTATGTATGTATGTATGTATGTATGTATGTATGTATGTATGTATGTATGTATGTATGTATGTGTGTATGTGTGTGAAGTTGATAAGCAATGTTCTATATGTATTTGTTGTATTTTAAACTAAATTATTTTATCACGGATGATCAACATCCAATCCAAAGGAAAAGATGCTCAGAAAAGAGAAAACCTTGGCACTTTTGGAAAAATAGGGCAAGGGTAGTGAAGGAGAGAAGTGCTTAGAGAGATTAGCAGAAATGAGTTCCTCCTTCCAATCTTGAATGCATCTAACAAGGCTCGCCAAGGAACTAACCGTGAAGGAGAGATAAACGGGTAGTTGTGCAAAATGGAGAACTATAGAAGTGGCATGTTGAGCGTTCTTTTATCCTTGTTCAACTTCTACATCTTAAGGGGAGATGAGAGAGGTGATGCAAGATCTTCTTCTCTTAGCATGCTATTGAAGAGAAGAGGACGAGGACCTAGAGACAAGGCATGTGGGAAGCTGGTATGTGAGAGGAAGGGAGATTTGAGAGGCAACAACTGTAGGGAATGGGTGGAATAATGGAGAGATAAACATGAAAGTATCATGCCTCTTTAGCAACAAAGCAAAGAAAAAAGTTTTTTTTCTTCTGATGTCAAAGCTCAAGAACAAGTTAGAAAAGATCTTAGCATCCATTGTAGTTTTACAAAAGGATAGAGGCATTGTGCAACAGTAGATAGCAACTTCAAATTTAATGTTGATGCGTGGATAGAGAGGAGTCTTCTTCTATGTGTTCTAGGGAAGAAATGTAGATAAAAAGGAATCAAATGTGAATAAGGCTTGGCCAAACTCTCATGGGCAGCATCATGGGAAGAAGAGGATTGGTTGAAGTTTTATGTATGTCTGCTCAAGAAAAAGGATTGAAATATTTGTCATGGACTTTTCCCTTCTTGTCATGAGAGAAGCAAATACATTCTGGATGCTCGCAGTGCTTTAGAAGATGTGCCCTTAGAGTGCCACACTAATAGACTTCAAGGATCACATGATGAGAAGAGATTTTTCAAAGACCTTGTAAGTTAGAAGTGCTTGAACATGGTAGTTCATGAAGATTTCATAGTATTTGATACTTCTCTCAAAAAAGATTGAATGGTACATCTACCTTATTGCCAAATATCTTTTCTCATAAACAACATTGGGTATGAAATGTTACTTTCAATGAGGAAACTAATTAAATTTTGACAATTTGAATATCAATTTGAAAGCCATCAAGATACCAAGGAGAACACTTCAATCATTTTGAATAGACTAGGGTGGCCCTTCCTATTCTTGAATGTTTGATTCGTTTTGGTGATGAGGATGTTTTAAATAATGCCTACTTAACACTCTCATATTTTTTGAACGAAACAAATGATAAGACTCAAAGTTGTGATTGTGGCTCAAGTTTATAGGTGGCTTGAAGAGTTGTAAGTCCATCATTGTCCTTCTGTTATTGTTCCAGCATATAGGACAATTTAAAATAGTTTTACTAGATTTGATGCACACACAACAATCATATCAAACTAGATTTGTGAATCATTTTTGAAAGAGTATCCCCTTCAATATATTGTGTAAAACAATCATATCAAAAGAATCCAGAGGATTTAGATTCTCTTTTACAAGCAACACTAGAGAGGATCTTCCCATTTCAAAGTGGAATAGGGAATGTGTTTAACGAACAAAAGGACCTACAAAGAGGGTTGTGATGTCTTTTCTTAACCAACACTTAAGCACTTTGAATCTAAAGCTACTGCAACTGAAGAGGCCATTTGAATATATGTATGCGAGCCTACTTCCTTAGTACATGTCTATACCATGTAAGACAACATTTCTCTTGCTTGTTGAAGAACTTCAAAATCTTGAGAATACTTTTTTGAATGTATTGCATGTGAGATGGAGTAAAAAAAAGGGTGGTGTAACTCTTCTCATTGGTAGTATGCTTTAATGTTACTGCATTGTGTTTTCTTTCCAAAGAATTGTTGATATATTTAGGTAGTGATATGTGTGAACACTTTAGGACCGCTGGGGCACTTTTTTGTTATTTTATCTGAGGTATGTCTTTTGCTTCTATTTTCCCCTTGGTATTCCGTACATCACAAATCTAGGTTGTTGTATTAAGTCAAGCTGCCACACACGCTATCAGTGGAAGGATTATTACCTGCCAATTATCTTCTTGCATTTCTTCATGGATACTTCTTGGCCTTGATCCGCCCTTGTTACTCACATACCCTCCCCTATTGTATTGTGTTGACCCTGTTTGCTTTCAGGACCTGTTTCATTTCTTCTCACCGCATGCATCTAGTGGACGAGGAGACGCCTAGGACCTTCAGACAATTCATGGTTATCTTATCCAATGAAGCATCCTATGTGTTATGTCTCTCTCCTCCACTTATTTCCCTTCACCGCCAGCTCCTAGTGGATGAGGACGTTGTGTGCAACCTCCCATGAAATGTCCTGGTTGTTGTCTTTCTTTAATTCCACTCCTCAGGACCTGGGCCTTTGGCGTTATTGCCTGATGCGTGCCCCTGCGGGGCTTTGGGCAGAGAGTTGTTTTTTGTCTTGATGATCTTCATTCCTTATTAAGCAACTTTATTCTTTGATTTTCTTCTTCTTCTCTTTTTGCTTGATTCCCCTTCCACAAGTTGTGTTCAACTTTTTGAGATACAATCAATTTTGTGCATCAAGGTATTTTAGTCGTCGGCCATGGCTGAACGTAGTAATGTATTCCATATGTTGGCTGTTGAGGATAATTTGGATGGTACCAACTACCCATTATGGGCTTATATGATGCGTCATGTATTGGTTGCATAAGGACTATGGAATATTGTGTAGGGTGTTTAAAGACGTCCTGTTACACCTACAAATACAAGCATTGCAAATACAGGTGCTCGAGCTGATGGAGATGGTCTCAAACATGATGATATTCTGGAGATTCCTGTTAGTGTTGTTGTTTTTGTTGCACTTACTGCAGAGAAAATTTGTTGGGATGTAGAGATTCTCAGGCACATGCATTGATAGCTTTGTCTATCAAACGTGCCATTATTCCTCACATTCCCTCTTGTAGAATAGCTAAGGATGCTTGGGATACCCTTACCACATTGTACCAGGTTAGGAATGAGGCTCGTGTTTCTTACCTTCAAAAACAATTGAAGAGTGAGCACATGAATGAAGGTGATTCTATGGAGATTTTTCTCACAAAGATCAAGGATTCGAAAGAACAGTTGATTTTCGTTGATGAAGTTATACCAGATAGCTCACTCGTGCAGACTGTTCTGAATGATCTTCCTAACTCATACCAGAGTTTTGCTTCTACTCTTCGTTTTATGATGAAAGGAAATCCAAATGCCTTGTCATTTGAGGAGTTAGTCTCTGTTCTTTTGCAAGAAGAGCAGTCTAGGCAGAACACGTCTATTATGTGTGTTGTAGATCAAGATTTCTTGGCTAGTCAGAAGGGTAAAGGAAAATGGAGCTCTTCTACTAGTAAGCAGAAATATGCAAATACTGCACATTTGAAGAAGGAAGACAAAGATGCGAAGAAATCAAAAAAGCAGAAATTGTTTTGAAAATATTGTAAAGCAAATGATCATGTCATTAAGAGTTGTCCAAAACTAGCTGCTAAAGAGAAAAAGAAGAAAGATTCTGGAATGGTTGTTGCAGGGGCCTCTACACCAAAAACAGAGTCTGATAATCTTGTGTAGGATGAAGAATGGGTGTTTACTACTATTTGCAGTTTTGACCCATCTTCTCATGAGTAGTGCATGTCTGCAGTAGAATCAGATGTTTGGTACTTTGATAGTGGGGCGACCAAACATATTACCTCACAACGTAGTTTCTTCTCTTCACTCAAGCCTACCTCTACAGGGAATACTATTACATGTGCCAAAAACTCCTCTTATCCTGTTATGGGAGTTGGTAAGATCATTTTGACTACGGCTAATGGTAGTTCTTTCACTTTGTCACATGCTTTGTTTGTGCTAGGGATCAAGAAAAATCTACTATCAGTTTCTGCATTAGCCAAGATTGGCTTGGTTGCGAAATTTGTTGATGATAGATGTACAGTTCATGATCTATCAAATGTCGACATCATTATTGCTTTTGGCATTTTATGTCATGGGTTGTATAAGCTCATAGACTATGAAAGATCTGTAAATGGTTCAACATTTGTAGTACATGATTCTTAGGCTATGTCAGATGAAAAGCTTTGGCATGCACGCTTTGGTCATCTGAATTTTGCTAGTTTGTTATGCCTGCAAAAATCGGAAATGGTGTCCTCTTTGCCCAAACTTGAGGCACCCGAAAAACATGTTTGTGAAGGTTGTATTTTGGGCAAAATGCAGCATTCCTCCTTTCTAAAAGATGGTTCTGTTGGAGTTTATTGACCTCCAAAATATAGCTAGATGTAGGTGGAACCCCCTAGGAACAAGTTGACCTTCTCACAAACTTCATCACACAAAACCAATCATGCTTGCAAAGATTACTGTTCTCTATTCACTTAGAATTTTGTAAAATTCTTTTAACCACATATACTAGAGACCAAGAGCTTTCCAATGAGCCAAAGAACACTCAGCTTGCATAAATACACAAGGAGATATGACCTCTGCAAGTTTGAGGTTTAATGGAGACCTTCAGCAGGGGGTGAACCCGAGAATACACATTACTTGCAGAGAGTACTGCTCTCAGCTCACAAACCCAATGATTATGAAAATTGACAATATGAAAGTAGAAAATAAGAGCGTTCAAATGAGCTATCAAATATGTAATTTGGATATATAATGAGGGATATACAAGCTCTGCAATCTTTGCATACAAAACTACAGCAGTGTAGAGATAGACATATGACTCTCTTGGACTTCCCACAAGATCATGACTTCTCCCCTCTTTTTATAGCATAAGGAACTAATCTAAAACCTTCCTAATACATCTAAATTCATGGTAGACACTTGGGTGGAGGTATTACATGACTCAAGTGCTCAAATAAGCAAAGTATTGATGGACTTTGAGAACTAGCCACATCGACCTTCCACTAGGACACCACTGCAGCTCCCTTGTGACTCACTAATTTGACTCACCATGTTCTAGAACTCACGTGGTATTTTGGCTATATTTTATGAATAATATGAGCCTTCTTGAAGTATTTGAAGACTTCCCAAAGGTATTTACATAATTTGAAACTTGTACCATACATAAAACTAATGTTCGCAACATTCTCCCCCTCAAGTTTCCAAGGGTATTTCCTTCATGCCAAGAATATAGTTGAATCTTTGAAGCTTTGGTCCATCCAAGGATTTGGTGAAGATATTCAATGAAAAATAGGATTTGAGGTCATATGAATGCTGCTCAAGTTATCCCCATATATCAGTGGTACATCAACCTGCACATTCAAGTCATGAAACAACTTTTTAAACCACATAACCTCAGTAGTAGCCAATGCTAAACCTCTATACTCAGCCTCTATAGAAGATAAAGCAACTGTAGGCTGTTTCTTTGAACTCCATGTTAATGTCTTGTTTTTGTTATTACCACATATCCACTTGTGGATCTTCTATCATCTTTGTTTCCATCCCAATTTGCATCACTAAAGACTTTAAGAGTTAGATCAGCATCATGACTATAAAATAATCCTTTAATCATGGTACCTTTCAAATATCTAAGCACTCTTTTCACTGCATGCATATGAGGTACTCTAGGTTCATGCATAAACTGTGACAATACTCCCATTGCATAGCATATATCAGGTCTAGTTTTTGTTGCATAAATCAAAGATCCTACCATGGATCTATATGCATTCATATCATGCAACTCATCACCTTCCTTTGCACTCAACTTTACATTACATTCCATTGGAGTAGAAACAAATTTACATTCTTGCATACCAAACCTTTTTTGCATATCACATATATACTTTCTCTCTATCAACCACATACCTTCATCGTTATACACAATCTCAATCCCAAGAAAGTATCTAAGTAAACCAAGATCTGAAATTAAATTCCTTTCCCAAATTACCTTTTATCTCATCAATTGCTTTTGCATCATTCCTTGTAATCAACAAGTCATCCACATAAATGCATACATAGACACACATGTCATCTACATGTTTTACATAAAGTGTGTCACGAGGAAGGAGATAAGGAAGAGAGCTCACACACACACTCTCACTCTCAAGGAGAAGCACACACACAGATTGAGGCAAGGAAGAATGATCTTCTTCTTCTTCTTCTTCTATTACATAAAAGGAATGTACAAGAATGACCTAAAAACAAGAATACAACCAGTGCAATATATAAAGACCAGTACATAAGGAAAAACCTAATGTCCGCGAATGAGTGAGCTGGCAAGAACAAATGTGCCATCACTCTCGGTAGATAAATCTAATAAAGCTCAATGAAGTATCCCTGACATATACCGGCATGACCACTATACATGTCAGAGAAATGAAAAACTGGTACGTGTCATCCTGGATCATCACATGTTGAGCTTGATATCTCAACACTCCCCCTCAAGCTCAATGCCATATCCTGTAATCCAAGCATCTTCTGAAACTTCTTCAACTTCTCAGCTCCAAGTGCTTTGGTGAAAATATCAGCAACCTGCTCATCTGTTCTCACATAAACAAGATCAATATCACCTGCTAATACCTTCTCTCTGATGAAGTGATAATGTACCTCGATATGCTTTGTTCTAGCATGGAAAACAGGGTTCCGTGCTAACTGTATGCTGCTAAGATTATCACAATAGATAGTGATAGGCTTTTGCACTTCCACACCTAAATCTGCAAGTAACATCTCAAGCCATGATGCCTCACATGTTGCCATTGCAGCACCTCTATACTCAGCCTCAGTACTCGCCAAAGCAACAGCGGGTTGCTTCTTACTGCTCCATGTAATAGCTGCACCTCCAAGTGAGAAAAGAAAGCCACTAGTAGATCTTCTATCTGGAGTACTACCAGCCCAATCTACATCGGTGTATCCATGAACCTGCAAATCTACACCAGCTTCATAAAACAATGCATAATCCAAAGTAGCACTCACATAACGTAGAGTGTGCCTCAGAGCATCCAAATGTGGCTTCCTGGGAACCTGCATAAACTGACTTTCAAGTCCAACAGTGTAGCTTAAATCAGGCCTTGTAATTGTAAGATATATAAGACTTCCCACAATTTTCCTGTACATAGTAGCATTTTCCAATGCTTCACCTGATGTAGTATCCAATTTCAAATTCTGATCTAAAGGCATAGAAATTGGCTTACAATCAGCCATACATACTTTTGCAGCATATTCAAGGCATATTGCCTTTGCGACATCCATATACCTATTTCTGTATGTATAAACTCAATGCCCAAGAAATAGCGCAGCACACCAAGATCTTTCATGTCAAATTCCTGCATAAGAAGTTTCTTTACCTCTTTGATGCTTTCTTCATTATCACCACCTACAATCAGATCATCGACATAAATAGCCACAATAGTGATGGCATCATCAGCCTTCCTTGCATATAGTGAGTGATCTGCATCACACATAGAAAACCCAATGCTGGTTAAGTAATCAGCAATCCTTGCATGCCATGCACACGGAGCCTGCTTCAGCCCATACAAAGCCTTTTGCAACCTACAAACATATTCTGGATGCTTTGAATCTTCATATCCTTGTGGCTGGTCCATATATACTTCTTCATGTAACTCATCTTGTAGGAAAGCATTCTTCACATCCATCTGATGCAAAGTCCATCCTTTTGCTGTAGCTAATGAAACAAGTATCCTGACAGTAGACATTTTAGCTACAGGGCTGAATGTTTCCTCATAATCAATGCCATATGTCTGTGCATAACCTTTAGCTACCAATCGTGCTTTATACCTGCTTATGCTACCATCAGCATTATGCTTTACCTTGTAAACCCATTTACAGCCTATGGATTTCTTTCCTTGCGGCAATGGAACCAGCTTCCATGTATCATTTCCATAAAGTGCAGCCATCTCCTCATCCATAGCTTTTTCCCAATCTACATTACCAATTGCATCTTCAAAACAAGAAGGTTCAGCATCTTGTATTACCTTTGTCATGTAGGCACAATGGCGAGCCATGTAACTATCATATGTCAATCGTTGCACTGAATTACGCATCCTCCTAGATCTTCTTGGTCCTGGGTCACTTCTTCTTGTATCATCTGCATGTGCCCTTCTTATTCCTGGAGTCTTCACAGAGGGCAATCCAAGTTCCTCATCAAGACTCTTTTCTGAATCGCTTGAATCTCCATCAACGTCTTCAAAACCTACACCTGTTTTACTACCAGCAGAAAGCTTTTCTTTACCTTTCTTGGATGTATTTGATGAATTTGCTGGACTGAAATTTCCACGCATCTTCCACTCCATGGGTTTGAGTTGGAACTATTGCTTGGTGATGCATCCGGTCCACTCAAAACTTGAGATTCTGCACTAGATTTTTCAGCATTTTCTTTGTCATTTGGTTCAAGATTCTGCATAGAAGCTTGACATTTCATCAAATACCACATCTCTGCTCACCTTCACCTGTCGTGTGAGTGGGTTATAACATTTAAGGGAATATCCAATGAAGACACATTTTTCTGCTTTCGGATCAAGCTTCGTCCTCAACTCATCTAGAACATGTACATATGCAATACAGCCAAAAACTTTCAGATGTGATAAGTTTGGCTTTTTACCTGTAAACTTCTCTTCAGGTGTAACTTGATGTACAGCAGCAGTCGGAGTTATGTTCATGATGTATACAGCAGTATGCACAGCTTCTGCCCAATAACAATGAGGCATATTCTTCTCAGCCATCAAGGCTCTTGCTATTTCTGCAATATGTCTATTTTTGCATTCAGCAACACCATTCTGTTGTGGTGTGTACCTGCATGAAAGCTGACGCCGAATTCCATGATTTTTTAGAAAAGTGCTGAACTCATTTGACATGTATTCACCTCCTCAATCACATCTTAATGTTTGAATGTACTTCCCTGTCTGCTTTTCCACCATAACTTTAAAATTCTAGAAGTGAGTAAACACCTCGCTCTTCTCTTTCATGAAATATACCCATACTTTGCGTGTATGGTCATCAATGAAAGTAACATAAAACCTGCAACTGCCCATAGATGTGGTCTTTGCTGGACCCCAAACATCTGTATGTACTACTTCTAGTACATTCTCACTAACATGCTTGTCATGTGGAAATGATGCTCTTGATTGTTTACCAAATTGACATGCTGCACATACCTTTTGCATTTCTGCAACTTTGAAATTTGGTAGTCCATGGACAATCTCCTTTGACTGCATCAGTTTTAGCCTTTGCAAGTTTGCATGTCCAATCCGTTTGTGCCATATCTCTATATCTGCGATAACTCCTGCACCTTTCGCAAACATGGCTGCATTCATTTCAGGAATCTTCACATTTAAGGTGAACATCCTACCCACTTTGTTTCCTTTGGCAACCAATCTTCCATCCTACTTGTACTCTTCTACATATAATCCATCAGCATTGAACCTGACTTGTAATCCCTGGTAAACCATTTGTCCAACAAAAACCAGATTCTTCGTTATATTTGGAACATGCAGCACATCAGCGAGATGTTTTACCTTTCCGTCCTCCATAGACAATGTTACGTTTCCTGTATGCTCAATAGGATGCGATGTGTCATCACCTGTTTCAACATATCCAGGAACTGGCATTTTCTGCAAACTACTAAACCATTCTGCATGACTGGTCTGTTGGTGCAGACCAATCACCAATTGAATGTTTGGAAGATTAAAGAATGAAGGAAGATTCAATTCTTGAAGCTTGGAAGAAGGATACATTCAGAGGAGATGAGGAATGTACACATATGTACATTAGTATAGTTATAGTTCACTTAGATCTTTGATTAGTCATAGACTTGTACAAATTTCTCTATAAATATCTTGAAAATGTCGAGGCGTGACATGAGAGCATATGAAAGAATAGATGAGTGAGTATAGAAGTCAAGCAAGGAGAAGTTAGATGTCATGAGACATGTGAAATGTTAGTTGAGTTTTCCTCTCATCACTCAACTGTAATTTTCTGAGTAATCGAAGAAATATTGCGCACGATGTTTCTGTGTCTGCTCCATCTGTGTTAGATCATTTGTGAAATCCTTTTGAGGATATCTAAGTTCATAGTTAATGAGTCTATGACTTGAGTTTCAGAGTCTAATTGTAAACAGGCTAGGAGAATTGTTAATAGGAACATTCATATGTGATGAGTGTTCACAGTTCTCTGAAACAGGCGCAAATTTTGATCTTGATTTTTTGGTCAGTTCTCACTCCACAGTTTAAAGTTTTGTGCAAGTAAGCACTTAATCTTTAAGTTGGAAGGTAAGCTACTCGTGGCTAGAAGCATTTGCTTAAACGGGTTTTATACTGAGAGAATTGAAGTTAAGAAGTTAGGGGTGTCCAAATCGACTTCTCAGAAGTGCAGATTTAGACATAGGTAACTTGTGAAGTTGATTTCTCAAGTTATACTAAACCTTTTGAAGAAATTTAACTTGGAGGAGGTGCGCAACTTCTAGGCAACACTCCATACAAAATTTCATAGAAAACTTTACATGTTTGATAGGTCAATGAGAAGAAGTTGTGCAGCAGACTTTCTATGTTTTATCTTCTTCACAGAATTTTTCAACTTTTGATAATTTGGAGATTGAACCTCTAATTTGGTGAAGGTTTTGACTTACTCTTGGTATAGAGGTGCTCTAATCATAAGATTAGGTTATTCTTTTGGAGATTAACACTCTCCATCAGTGGCATCAGAGCAGGAGACATCAAAATCAAGGAAAGGAGGATCCCGACTGCTGCAGATTCAAGAAATTCAACAATTGAAGAACTAAAAGGTGAAATCTTGAAGGCAAAGCTTGAGGAGGAGACCATACGACATCAAGAAAGACAAAAGGACTCTAATTTGAAGTAAAGGTACATACATTGTTCATAAAGCTTGAAGATTTCAATACACAGGTAGAAGAAAGATGGGAGATTCTCTTCAGATAGAGAAATTGGATAGGGAAAACTATCTTGCATGGTCAATGAGGATGGAAGCTCATCTTATGAGCAAAGATTTAATAGCCTACATCACAAGAGAAGAAGAGAAGCCAGAGTTCAGAGATCCTAGTGTTCCAACTAGGGAAGACTTAGCAGATTTGAAAAATTGGATGAAGAAAGATGCTCAAGCTAGGAGCATTATCTACATGGCAGTCAATGATTACTTGTTACCTCATATTCGAGGTCTTGAAATTGCAACTGATATTTGGAATGCTTTGGAGGAGCATTTCCAGAATACTACTAAGTCAAGGAAGGCATCCTTATGGGCAGAGTTTACCACCTTTAAGAAAAAGGCTTCTCAATCCATTTCAGACTATGTGACAAGAATGAAAGATATTGCAGATGCTTTAGGAGCTGTTGATGAAGACATTGAGGAGGATAAATTGGTAAGGCAAATCTTTACAGGTTTAAGAGGTGATGACAAATGGAAGCCATTCATTTTGTCTACAGAGTTATCACTTGATCATTTCACTCCTGATTTAAATCAGTTGTTAGGTCATATGCTAACATTTGAGCAGGATGTTAAAGGAGATGGTGACAAGAGTGCAGGTCATGCAATGTACTCAAAGGACAAGAAGAAGAAGCAAAGGAAAGCAACAAGCAAATGAAGATGAAGGAACAACTAGTCAAGCCAACTTCCTAAGAGGAAGAGGAGGTGGCAAAGGTAGAGGAAGAGGCAGGAACAACAAAGATGGAGGCAAAGCTTGCTGGATTTGTGGTAAGACAAATCACTTAGCTAATGATTGTTGGCACAATACTCAGAGTAATAATGGATATAGTCAAAACTATAATGCAAGAGGAAGAGGTGGCAGAAATCAAAGAGGTAATTTCAGAGGTAGAGGTAGTAGGAGTTACTTTGGAAGAAATGCAGGTAGAGGATTCCAAAGTCAACAATATAACAATACCTACTACAATTATGCTTCAGATCAAAAGGAGGATTCAACATTGATAATGAATGCAACTTGTGAAAGGCAGAATGAAGATCAAAGAGTTTTCTACATTGATTTAGGGTGTAGCAATCACCTAAGTGGTAATATAGCTTTGATGACTGATTTGGAGAATAAGGTTTTTAATCATGTTGTTCAAACAGGTGACAACACAAAGCACAATGTGAAGTCAATTGGATCAGTGAAGGCCAAGGATGGTAGCACCTTATTGAGTAAGGTTCTGTATGTTCCTACAATTCCTAAGAATTTGATAAGTGTAGGACAAATTGTTGAAAAGGGATATGAAGTAAGGTTCACTAATGATGGAGTATATGTGGAACACCCTAGTCAAGGGTATAAACAGATTGTTTCAGGGAAGAAAGAAGGAAGATTATTTACATTGAAGATTCAAGGCAATATTGGTCATGCTATGTTCACATATGGAGGACATAAGATCTCTGAGTTAGATCTTTGGCACAAGAGGCTTGGACATTTCAATGAAAGAGGTATTAAAGACATGATTAACAATGGTTTAGTGCTTGGATTGCCTAATGTTGCAGGTCAACATATGACATACAAATGTGAGGCATGTCAATTAGGTAAAGCTCATAAGCATTCCTATTCCAAGCATAGTTTTATGTACTCAGAGAAGCTTGAATTGGTACACACAGATGTGTGGGGACCATCAAAGGATTTCAGTATAAATGGGTCAAGGTATTATGTGATTTATGTTGATGATGCTACTAGATGGATCACTATTTATGTGATCAAAGATAAGTCAGAAGTGTTTAATACATTTAAACACTATCATACATATGCAGAAAGAATTACAGGTCATAAGATGAAGAGATTAAGGTCAGATGGAGGGGGAGAGTATTTCTCTAATGAATTTAGTGATTACTTGTGGAATGCAGGTATAAAAAGGGAAGTTACTTGCAGGTACTCTCCTCAACAAAATGGTATAGCAGAAAGGAGAAATAGAACACTTGTTGAGTTTGCAAGATCCATGATGAAGGAGAAAAATTGCCCTAATTATTTGTGAGCTGAGGCTGTAAATACAGCTACTTATTTGGTCAATAGGTTACCATGTAAAGCCTTGTAGGGTATGACACCATATGAGGCTTGGTGGGGTAAGAGACCTACCTTGGATCATTGCAGAGTTTTTGGATGTGTGGCATATGCATATGTGCCATCACAATTAAGACACAAATTGGAACCTAAAGCTGAAAAATATGTTTTCATTGGTTATGATGATAAGCAGATGGGTTATAGATTGTGGAGTCCATCTACAAAACAATTCATGGTTTCTAAAGATGTTACATTTGATGAGCAAAGTACTTGGTATGCAGGTACAATCAATATCAATACAAGTGATGAAGAAGAAGTGAGTCAAAAGAAAGGTAAGTCAAAGATTCAAATAATTGATGAAGAAGAGAATAATGAAGTGCAGGGTGAAGTTGAAGAAATGCCAAGATTTGATCCTGAGTATGAAGAACCAGAAACCTCAAGAAGTGGAGAACTTAGGAGGTCTACAAGGAACAAATGGCAACCTACAAGGTATAGCTATGATACTTCATTTTTGGCTACCAAAGATTATGCTTATATGATGAAAACAGATGAAGACCCTTCTACATATGAAGAGGCAAAAGGTAAGGAAAAATGGGAGAAAGCTATGCAGGAAGAATATGATGCACTATTGGAAAATCAAACTTGGGATTTGGTTCCTAAACCAAATAGTCAGAAGATCATTGGATGTAAGTGGGTTTATAAGACCAAGAGGTTTGCAGATGGAAGTGTGTCTAGATACAAAGCTAGACTTGTTGTCAAAGGGTTTGCTCAGACATATGGTGTTGATTATGATGAGACTTATAGTCCTGTGGCAAAGATGACAACCATCAGGACACTTATAGCTATTGCTGCATGTAAAGGTTGGAAGTTATGTCAACTTGATGTGAAAAATGCTTTTTTGAATGGTTATATTTCAGATGATGTATTCATGGAGCAACCTCAAGGGTTCAGAGATAAAAGGTATCCAGATCATGTGTGCAAGCTCAAGAGAGCTTTGTATGGCTTAAAGCAGGCCCCAAGGGCATGGAATTATAGGCTTGTAAAGTTCTTGAAAGAACTTGGATTTCAGGTGTCTAAAGCAAATAGTAGCTTGCTTGTCAAAGCAAGTGATAATGGTTTCATATACATGTGCATATATGTTGATGATATAATCCTTACAGGTACAGATGAAGAAGGAATTCAAAGACTCAAGAAGCAAATGGAAAAGGAGTTCAAAATAAGTGACTTGGGAGACTTGTCATACTTCTTGGGCATGGAGATTACATATACTCAACATGGAGTATTTGTGACTCAAGAAAGGTATTTGAAGAACTTGTTAATCAAGTTTAAAATGGATGATTGCAGGGTAGCACCTACACCAATGGAGGTGAATCACAAATTGAGTAAATTTGGAGGTGAAGAATTCAAGGACATGAGACAATATCAGAGTTTGGTTGGTAGTCTTATCTATGCTACTTTAACTAGACCTGATTTATCATATGCAGTAGGGGTTTTGTCTCAATTCATGCATTGCCCAAGGAAAGAACATTGGATTGCAGGACAAAGAGTGTTGAGGTACATTAAGGGTACACTCAATGAAGGTTTGTATTATGGGTTTACATCAGATACAAATATCAAAATTTATAGTGATGCAGATTGGGCAGGTAATCCAAATGATAGAAGGTCAACTTATGGATACATGTGTTATGTGGGAGATAAACTTATCTCATGGTGTTCCAAGAAGCAACATACAGTTGCTTTGTCTTCTACAGAAGCTGAATATAAAGGCATGGTTGAAGCTGCAAAGGAAGTGATTTGGCTCAAGACCTTGATGAAGAGTTTTGACATTGTGCATGGGATACCAATTATATATGGAGATAACATGAGTTCATTGTATTTAGCTGCTAATCCTGTTTTTTCATGCCAGGACCAAACACATTGAGATTCAGTATCACTTTCTAAGAGAGAAAGTGATGGATAAGGAGGTTGAAGTCATACATACTTCAACTAAAGATCAGATAGCTGATATGCTTACAAAGATCTTGGATGGACCAAAGCTACAGAAGTTTAAAGACATGGCAGGCATAAAGAAGATAAGAGAAACCTCAATTGATGATTGAGGGGGAGCTGTTGGTGCAGACCAATCACCAATTGAATGTTTGGAAGATTAAAGAATGAAGGAAGATTCAATTCTTGAAGCTTGGAAGAAGGATACATTCAGAGGATATGAGGAATGTACACATATGTACATTAGTATAGTTATAGTTCACTTAGATCTTTGATTAGTCATAGACTTGTACAAATTTCTCTATAAATATCTTGAAAATGTCGAGGCGTGACATGTGAGCATATGAAAGAATAGATGAGTGAGTATAGAAGTCAAGAAAGGAGAAGTTAGATGTCATGAGACATGTGAAATGTTAGTTGAGTTTTCCTCTCATTACTCAACTGTAATTTTCTGAGTAATCGAAGAAATATTGCGCCCGATGTTTCTGTGTCTGCTCCATCTGTGTTAGATCATTTGTGAAATCCTTTTGAGGATATCTAAGTTCATAGTTAATGAGTCTATGACTTGAGTTTCAGAGTCTAATTGTAAACAGGCTAGGAGAATTGTTAATAGGAACATTCATATGTGATGAGTGTTCACAGTTCTCTGAAACAGGTGCAAATTTCGATCTTGATTTTTTGGTCAGTTCTCACTCCACAGTTTAAAGTTTTGTGCAAGTAAGCACTTAATCTTTAATTTGGAAGGTAAGCTACTCGTGGCTAGAAGCATTTGCTTAAACGGGTTTTATACTGAGAGAATTGAAGTTAAGAAGTTAGGGGTGTCCAAATCGACTTCTAAGAAGTGCAGATTTAGACATAGGTAACTTGTGAAGTTGATTTCTCAAGTTATACTAAACCTTTTGAAGAAATTTAACTTGGAGGAGGTGCGCAACTTCTAGGCGACACTCCATACAAAATTTCATAGAAAACTTTACATGTTTGATAGGTCAATGAGAAGAAATTGTCCAGCAGACTTTCTGTGTTTTATCTTCTTCACAGAATTTTTCAACTTTTGATAATTTGGAGATTGAACCTCTAATTTGGTGAAGGTTTTGACTTACTCTTGGTATAGAGGTGCTCTAATCATAAGAGTAGGTTATTCTTTTGGAGATTAACACTCTCCATCATGGTCATGTGATTTGAAGCACCTGAATCAACATACCAGATATTATCATTCGATTTTGAAACACCAGCAGACATCGTATTCATCATGTGATGTTGAACCATAAACAGCTTCTCAGAATCATCTGCACTTGTGGATGCATAGTTGTTTTGTTGCCTTCTGTAATTTTGATTCTTTAACCTGCAATCACGTTCAAAGTGTCCAGGTTTACCACAATTCCAGCATCCTTTACTATCATTACCTGAATCATTTCTTTGGAAATTTATGCGACCTCTTTGGCTCCCCCTGCCTCGAAATTGTCCTCTTCCTCCTACATGATTCTGTTGTTGACCTTGGTCTTGGTTACTGTTTCCTCTTCCACTTCCAAAACCTCTACCTCTGCCTCTTCCTCTGCCAGAGTAGAATACTTGCTCAAAACTGGGCTTTCTTTGCAATTTTGAATCCTCACCAAGATTTTTTTCTTCAATGATCAGCATAGAGACCAAATCAGCAAAATTCGGAATATTTTCCCTGGTCTGTATAGAAGTTCTGAACTGCTTATATGCAGCTCCTAAACCACGAAGGCACACTTCCACCTTATCATCATCATCTACATTCACGCCAATAGATGCAAGTGACTCACATATGCTTTTGATTTTTAGAGTGTAGTCACTTACCGACATGCTCTTTTTCTCCAATGTATGCAGCTCGTTCTTGAGTTGCAATTTCCGTGCCTTTGTATTGGTCTCGTACAAAGTGACCAAACTGTTCCAAGCCTCTTTTGGAGTCTTGGCATCCTGTATGTGTCCAATCATGCTATCTTGTATGCTAACAGATAGCCAATACATTACCTTTCGTGCTCCTTGATTCCATTCCTCATATGCTCTTAACTGTTCTGCAATCCGATTCCTTTCTGGTAACTGCGGAGCATTTTCATTCTCTCCTTCGATGTACTTCTAGTAGCCTTTTCCCATCAGGAAATTCGTCATTCTGAATCTCCAAGCATGGAAGTTGTTCTTGTCCAGCTTATCGCTCATAAGCTGACTCATTCCATCTGCGTTTGCCATTTTTGCAACAATTCACAACACCGCAACACACTACAAGCAGCACTTCTGCTTGAACACTGTCGCACTATGACGTGACAGTTCGATCTCAGAAAAACACAGTTTTCGTGTATCAACAGACACGGAATTGCTTGAAATTCTGAATCTGGAATATGTGAGTGTCACCGAACACAACGCAAGTTACAGTTTCTGAAACTGACCTGGTTTTTCTGTGGGCCCCACCTTGGGAGCTCGAAACGGAGGTCGAGATGGCTCCGAAACTTCGATCTGACAAAAACAAGTGACCCTAAAGGGATAAATCTTGAAAATATTTTGAGGTCTTTTACCTTCACGGCGATTTTTGTAGCAAACGGAGGCCGTTTGTGAAATCGCGTTTTCTCCACGCCTTGCCGCGTAGTCTTCACCATCGCCTTCTCCACGAGCTCTCTACAGCCACGCTGGCTCTGATACCATGTCACGAGGAAGGAGATAAGGAAGAGAGCTCACACACACACTCTCACTCTCAAGGAGAAGCACACACACAGATTGAGGCAAGGAAGAATGATCTTCTTCTTCTTCTTCTATTACATAAAAGGAATGTACAAGAATGACCTAAAAACAAGAATACAACCAGTGCAATATATAAAGACCAGTACATAAGGAAAAACCTAATGTTTGCAAATGAGTGAGCTGGCAAGAACAAATGTGCCATCACTCTCGATAGATAAATCTAATAAAGCTCAATGAAGTATCCCTGACATATACCGGCGTGACCACTATACATGTCAGAGAAACGAAAAACTCGTACGTGTCATCCTGGATCATCACATGTTGAGCTTGATATCTCAACAAAGTGAAGGATCATCATGACTCGCTGTGTATCCTTGCATCATAAGATACTTTACCAACCTTTCATTCCATGCCCTTCGTGCCTGTTTAAGACCATACAATGCCTTCTTTAACCTGCATACATGATTAGGACATTTTGCATCCACATAACCATCTGGTTGTGACATATACACTTCGTCATTTAACTCACCATTAAGAAAGGCATTCTTTATATCGAGTTGAAATATATTCCACCTTTTACTTGCAGCTAAAGCCAACAAAGTTCCCACCGTTGCCATGTTTGCTACTAGACTAAATGTTTCCTCATTGTCCAATCCTTGCGTTTGATTATATCCTTTTGCTACAAGTATAGCCTTATATCTTGACACACTACCATCACTATTTCTTTTAATCTTAAAAAACCACTTGCAACCAATTACCTTTTGTTTTGGTGTCTTTGGAACTAAATTCCAAGCCTTGTTATCCTGTAGTGCTTCCATTTCTTCTCTCATTGCTTTCTCCCACTTTTCATCTCCTTTTGCCTCATCATAACATGTGGGTTCATTTTCCTGCTCAACTTTTGTCATAAAAGCATAATGAGAATTCATGAAAGATTCATAAGTATACCTTTGAGGTTGCTAACTCACTCTTGAAGTTCTTCTTACCTCCGATGTAGATGCTCTTCCTTTCTTATTAGGAACCTTTGATGATTCTCCATACTCACATACATCACTAATTTCCTCTCCTTCATCATTAACTTCAACAAGTTTGAGTTTACCTTTACTTTTAACACTTGGAGGTGACTCTTGCCTTAATCTTCCATTGAAAGGTAGCTCTCTTTCTTCATCCAAACCACTTTTCTCATCACTTAAACTTCTTGTGGGCTGAGGTGAGCACTCATCTCCTTCACCTGTATCTTCTTCATCTCCATTTATGACCTGCAAACTTTTCTTATCTACATACCATGAAAGTGATTCATCAAAAATTACATCTCTTGAAACAACCACCTTATTGGTATGAGGATTATAACATCTATATCCTCTTTGAGTATCTGCATAACCAATAAATATACACTTTTCTGATTTCACATCAAGTTTTGATCTCACTTCACTAGATACATGTACATAACATACACAACCAAATACTTTCAAATGACTTACACGGTTTCCTTCCATGCCATACCTCATATGGTGTCAAATGATGAACTCCAGCTGTAGGCACTCTATTCATAATGTACACACTTGTGCTAACAGCTTCAGCCCAAAAAGAATTAGGCAAACACATATCATTTAGCATGCTTCTAGATGATTTTGCTATGATTCTGTTTCTTCTTTCAGCGACTCCATTTTGTTGTGGAGTATACCTGCATGTAACTTCTCTTTTGATACCTTCATCATACAAAAAATCATTAAAAGCTTGAGAGAAATACTCTCCCCCTCCATCGGATCTTAGCTTCTTAACATATCTTCCTGTTTGCTTCTCGACAAATGATTTAAAATTTTTGAAACAATCAAAGACTTCACTCTTATGTTTAATGAAATACACAAATGTCATTCTACTATGATCATCAATGAATGATACATAGTACTTATTACCAGCTAAGGATGCCTCTTTAGTAGGACCCCATACGTCCGTGTGTATAAGGTCTAGCAATCCACTGCTTACATAGCTTGAATGCTTGAAAGATTGTCTACTCTGCTTACCCATTTAACATGCTTCACAAAGATGCACCATATGTTGCTTCGTAAGATCAGGTAATCCTTCAACAATCCTCTTCTTTGATAGCTCCTTTAACCTATGTACATTCATGTGTCCAATCCTTTTGTGCCATAGATCAAGCTCTGCTATTCGATGCATACCATAAGAGAAATAGTTTGTATGATTTAGATTTACCTTGAATGTAAACAATCTACCTTGTTTTTGACGTCTAGAAATTAACCTCCTTTGCTTTGGATCCTCAATGAAGCAACCTGCATGATTAAATCTTATTTGCAAACCTTTTTCTACCATTTGACCAACGGACATCAGATTCTTAGTAATCATTGGCACATAAAGTACATCCTTCAAGCAATTTGTGTTGCTCTTATCCTGCATAACAACATCTCCAACCTGCATAATCTTATGTGTTGTATCATCTCCTGTTTCAACATGACCTTTACATGAAGGATTATGCATATTAGAAAACCATGAAGCATCATGTGACATATGGTTAGAGCAACCATTATCTACATACCATACATCACTATTGCAATTCATCTTAGTTTCTACATTCATCATAAGAAGAGAATCATAATCATCACTTTTACCTTCAACTGCATAATTTCCTTGTTGTTTACCTCTTCTTGAATAGCCTCCACTTATATTACCACCTTGATTATTTTCATTTCGATAGCAATCTTTGGCATAGTGTCCATACCTTTCACATATATAGCAATTGTTGTTATCTTCACTCCTTTGTCTTTGATTGTAGTTGTAGTAGCCTCTCATACCTCTAGCGATTGATCTTCCTCTTCCTCTTGTGTTGAAGAAGCCATTTGAAGTCCCTTGATCATCGCTCCTTCTTCCTCGACCTCTATTTGAACCTCTTCTTCCTCTGTTTCCACCTCTTGATGATCCTACATAAAGAGCTTGTCCTTGAGATCCTTTTTGTTTTGAAGTAGAGCCATTTAGATTCATCTCCTACGTGACCATAAGAGCAACAAGCTGATCAAAGTCTGGTAATTCTCCTCTAACATAAACTGAAGTAAAAAATGGTTTCCATCTCTCATCATCCTTGAGTCCGTTGAGAGTATGTGCAACCAAGTCATCGTCCTCCACATGAGCTTGAATTGATCCTAGTTGATTTGTACTCTCTTTAACCTTCAACAAGTAATCATTGACCGATGTCCTTATATCTTTCTTTATGTTATTCAACTCATTGTTTAGTTGAATCTTCCTTGCTCTTGTACCTGTAGCATACAACCTTTCCAATGCAAGCCAAACATCTCTACTTGTGTCTAGATCTTGTATGTGTCCTACCATTAAATCTTGAATATTTTGTGATAAAATGAATATAACCCTTTTGTCTCTTTCATTCCAAAGTCTAAACTCCCTCAATTGATGTTGATTTGGATCCTCTGGTAATATAGGTTTGATATCAATTCCATCAATCAAACCATACAAGCCTCTACCTTGCAAGTATGTTGTGATTCTAAATCGCCATGCTTGATAGTTGTTCTTATCAAGCTTCTCTACTTGTGCATGTTGATCGCCCATTCTGTAAATACTAAACTCCCTCCTTTAACCCTTCTTTTGGATATGTATGATAAGAAGAAGTATGAGATTTACCTTTGTAATAAATTTTATGCACCTTTCTTTGCTTCAATGTTGCTTGAGATGCTTCCTTGCTATCTCCTTCTACCTTTGTGTAGTATCAATGATGAACCTCTGCTCCAATAGCTTCAAATTCTTCATCAAGGTATTATAAACTTCTCTAAGCTTCAATTCCTTGCTCTGATACCAATGTTGGAGTTTATTGACCTCCAAAATATAGCTGGAAGTAGGTGGAACCCCCTAGGAACAAGTTGACCTTCTCACAAACTTCATCACAGAAAACCAGTCATGCTTGCAGAGATTACTGTTCTCTACTCACTTAGAATTTTGTAAAAATCTTTTAACCACATAGTTTCGAGACAAAGAGCTTTCCAATGAGCCAACAAACTTTCAATTTGGATAAATACACAAGGAGATATGACCTCTGCAAGTTTGAGGTTTAATGGAGACCTTCAGTAGGGGGTGAACTCGAGAATACACATTACTTGCAGAGAGTATTGCTCTCAGATCACAACCCCAATGATTATGAAAATTGAGAGTATGAAAATAGACAGTAAGAGCGTTCAAATGAGCTATCAAACATGTAATTTGGATATATAGTGAGGGAGATACAAGCTCTGCAATCTCTGCATACAAAACTACAATAGCGTAGAGATACACATATGACTCTCTTGGACTTCCCACAAGATCATGACTTCTCCCCTCTTTTTATAGCATGAGGAACTAATCTAAAACCTTCCTAATACATCTAAATTCGTGGTAGACACTTGGGTGGAGGTATTACATGACTCAAGTGCTCAAATAAGCAAAGTATTGATGGACTTTGAGAACTAGCCACATCAACCTTCCACTAGGACACCACTGCAGCTCCCTTGTGACTCACTAATTTGACTCACCATGTTCTAGAACTCACGTGGTATTTTGGCTATATCTTATGAATAATATGAGCCTTCTTGAAGTATTTGAAGACTTCCCAAAGGTATTTACATAATTGGAAACTTGTACCATACATAAAACAAATGTTCGCAACAAGTTCAGTTCGAGCTACTCAAAAATTGTAGCTTGTACATAGTGATGTCTGTGGTCCTATGTACACACCTTCTTTTGGGAACTATCTTTACTTCATGACTTTCATTGATCACTTTTCCAAGCATGTATGGGTATATCCATTGAAGGCAAATTCTAAAGTGTTTATGTGCTTCAAACAGTTTCTGGTTCTGGCTGAAAATCTATCAGCATGTAAAATGGGCACACTCCGTGCTGATAAAGGGGGGGAATATATGTCTTCTAACTTTAATGCATTTTTGGTTAAACGTGGGATAAAACATGAGTGTACACTACCATATACACCAACAAAATGGGATTGCTCAATGAAAGAACATGTCACTCATGGAGATGGCAAGGTGTATGGTCAAGAGTCAGGCTTTACCACATAGTTTGTGGCTTGAGGTTGTTATGTGTGCAACATATGTACTGAATAGGTGTCCCACTAAAGCACTATAGTCTATCACTCCATATGAGGCTTGTCATGGTTGCAAGTCATCTATTGCTCATCTGCATGTTTTTGGTTGTCTGGCATATGCATTAGTGCTTCAACAACATCACAGAAAATTGGATGATAAAGCAGTCAAATGTATTTTTGTTGGGCATAGTTCTGAAAGTGAAGGCTATCATCTGTATCATCCACAGATGAAACGCATTCTGGTTAGCCGTGATGTTGTTTTTGTGGAAGATGTTATTCAACCATTGCTTTCAGGTACTAAGGAGACATCTGTTAGCTCCAAAGACATGTATGATACTTTGCTGCCTCTTTTTACAAGTGGACAGTCTAGTGCTCGTCCTAATGAGGCAACTTCTCAGCCTTTGCACGATTCATGTGATGATGCAGATCATTCCATTTGTGATGCAAATTTACATGATGCACTTGTTGATGAGAGAGTTGATATTGAGCAGGCAAAAACTATTCCAAAATGGCTAGTGTAGACCTTGCATGACAACAAATTAGATGCACCTCTATCATATCGTACTTGATCAGGCTCTCATAGTGCCTTTTTGCATTTGATTTCTATGTTATGGATACCTGTAGCTCAGTGATGAGTAACACCTCCTTTAATGTCAATCCGGGAAGACGTGAGGATGGTATGAAGACCACGAGCAAGTGGAAGCACAAGTGCATGAGTGAGAAGCACACAAGCATGCACACACATACACGCACACGCGCACACACGGCAAGAACAAAGAGAGTAAGACAATGGAATCACTTCTATTGCAACCAAGTTCTCATACAAGCTCAAACTACAAGAAGGTACCCCAGAAATGAGCTCTCTAGCTCTATTTATAGTTTTTGACTAGCTTTGGCCCTGTCCAGACCTAGTGTCCGGCCTAGTTAAAAATTAGGTTCCAGGGCTTATTTGAGGGCTCAAACGAGATCTAAAAATTATGAAAATTGGCAGGCAACTACTTCTAAGGCTCCCCAAGCTCAAGGACTCCTCGGCTTGTACAAAATGGAGCTACAAAAAGGTGAAATGATATTTACAAGGGTTTTTAGTGATGAGAATCACTTAAAAATGATGTAAGGGTTTTGAAAAAAAATGAAGGGTTCCCTTAGTGCTAGATCTGCATGTATGTCCGTACTTGCTTCTTCCCGTATACTGTCAACACTCTCCCCCCCCTAGCGTCTGTCGCCTCTGACAGACCTTTGATCTGCGGGTTGATCAATATAGTTCTGGAGAATGTCAGCTCCCACATCATGTTCTTTGATTCGCAGCCCTCGGATCAGGTCTCTCTGCAGGGTATCCCAATTGACTGGGCCCGGTATGTCCGGCTGTGGCGTTGTGTAGAGTTCTGAGTGCATCGTTTGTTCGCATGCAAAGAGGTGTAACAAATGGGTGGGCCGTGGCGCGAACACCTCTGAGTGTGCTTCCTAGAACCCCGTGGTGAACATTTCATCGAAAGTTTGCTTGTAGCAGGCAGGGAGATATCTGATGCGTGCGTGCCATGCATAAGCAACTCGTATGCTCGGGGTGGTGCTCATATCATATAGCAGGTCATAATTACCATTCACAAACCCGGGAATCGGAGGTTGAATATGACAGACATTTCGGAAAGTTTTGAGCACAACCTGCATCATATCGAAGATCTTGAGCATCATCTGGGCAGCCACATCTGGCATAGGGTGGAGGCGTGGAAGCCAATGTCTGATGGTAGCCATCATGTAGGCTACAGTAGGCGTGCCGTTTGGGGGTGCAATGGCAGGGTAATTGAGCCATTCTTTGCAATTGGCGTTGTTCTTGACTTTGATGGCGAATGACTTCCATGTTCTTCTCCGTTGCACTGGTCCATAGCAATTGTTATACTTCAAATGCATGGGTGCGTGGTCCCATGTCCGTAGCATCTCGGGATAGGTTTCCAATAGCTTTTGCCTCCAGATGGGTTGGTGTATTTTCCCTTTGCGCGCCTCCTCTAGAATGTCCTCAGGTTCAAATTGTGTTGCGAAAGTTGGGTACTTGTTGGTCTTACGTTTGATCTCGGCATTGTAGTCTACCAACAGTACAAAGTATGGCTTATATTGTAATTCTGAGCTGGTTATTAGTCTTCTAGGGGCCAGATGTCTGAAGTAGTCTGATTGAAGTATGGTTTCTTCAATGGTCTTCATGGCCAACATCTGGTAGGAGATACGTTCTTCCTGAGTCTGCCCCATTTCTTCTACCTGTTTCATCCATGCCGATGGGGGTTCCTCATAAGTGTCCTGTCCCTCCTCAGTGATTGTGCCTCCGGGAAAAGGTTGAGGCTCATAGTTCTCTTCAAATGCTTCCTCCACTGGAATAATAACTGCTTCTTCTTCTATGGGTTGCTCAGGTGGGGAAGGAGGTCGTTCATATTGTAACAACTTGATTTTCAACTCTGCAACCTGTTGCCTTAGCTCAAATACTTCATTGGTTACTGATAATTCCGGCTCTGGTGAGGTTGCAGCGTTGGCCATCTCTTTAAGTCCTTGTTGGTGTGGTGCAGGCACTTGGGCTTTCTGTAGTTCTTTGACTTGGTCAGCAAGCTGATCATGAGCTTCTAAGAGAGTGGCGTAGGTTTCTAATATTTGTTGTATGTTCTCTGAGGGGATGGCTTGGAATTTAGCCGGGTCAATGGGTGCCCCTGGAGTATTTTCCATGGCTGCTTCGAGATTGTCTTGATTTTGTTGCTGTAGTCTTTTGTTTTCTTCTTGGGCAGCCGCTAAATGGCGTCAGAGTAGAGCCATGTTTCGTTGTAGTCTAGCGTTACGGGCTAGCTGATCTCTAAGTTGTTCTTCAGTTACCCTACTCTTCTCTGTATGTGTGGACTCGAGCTCCACCTGATATTGTTGGAGGGTAGTCACCTCCTGCTGTAATTCCGTATTAGATAACTCCAGGGCAGTGACACGTGCCTGGAGATGGGCTGACAAAGTACAGAGTTCTTTATTGTTTTCTTTGAGTAACCTGTATTCCTGTTTAAGTTGGGCGGCAGCTTCGAGCATGGTGTTGAGTGCATGACTAAATGAAGTGGGTGCAGGGGTAAAGGTGGAAGATGCAAGGGGTCGGGGGATGGGAAAGGGAAAAGTGGATGTTGTGCCTACAGTGCTTGGAAATGGCGACGTGAGTGAAATGATACGTGGTGATGTTGGAATAGCAGTGGTGGTGGGTGATCCTGTGGATGGTGAGATGTCCATGGGATCGGACGTGAGAGGGTGTGATTCGTGCACTGTGAATACAGGAATGGTGGGTGGTGTGATAGTGGTGGCAATGAATGTGGGGGAGTGGGGTTGGGAAAGGGACTTTTTATTATAATTATCCACCTGTTGGAGTATATTTACAAGGTTTGTCCAAAATGAGGGTTGTGTGACTTGGGTTGAGTGTGAGGCAGTTGCTAGGGGAGTGGTGGATAGGGTTTGGGTGTGGGTGAATGGAAAAGGATGGGATGAGGTCTGGCTATTGGCAAGTGGTTGTCCAAGGGCGGGGAGATAGGAAGGGTGACCTATTATGGTTTGATCGGTGGCCGGATGACCGGTGTGAGGTTCAAAAATTTGGGTGGAAGTGCTGGATGTGGGTGAAGGGAAGGATGTAAAAACGGAGGTGTGTACAATGGTTTCATGATGGGTGGATATCGGTTGTTCCGAAGGGATTGTGGAGAAGGGTTCTGAAGGGTGGATGGAAGGTGGCGGTGGGGATGGTACGTGTGTAATTACCTCTTGTTTGTCAGTGGGACTTGGGCTCGTCATGTGAACATCCTCTGAAATTATAGTAGGCAAGGCGGTAGAGGCTTCCATTTGAATCATTTTCCCGCGTCGTGGTCGTGTATCAATCCTTCGTTGATCATAGATAGGGTTTTCCTGATAGACCATTGTCCTCAATGCTTCCCCGATCCCACATGTCTCTGCCAATAGATTCAATGATTCCACAAAATGTGAGTCGACATTCTCGGTTTGAAGCATCTGGTTCACTAGAGCTCTATTCGCCTCTTCTGTCATCTTATGTCTTCTCTGTACGTGCTTGATGGTCTTGTACAGCCGTCTGAGTTGTGTCGTGTAGGCAGGGGCCTCTTCTCCACTGTCTTCTGGTTCATTTCTTTGTGCACCTTCCTGAACTTGTGAATTTGGGTCCTGAGGATGTTGTGCCACTCCTTCCCATGTACTCTGCTGGTCTCGCCCCGTGGCTGTTCTCTTTGGACTGATGCACTCGGATCAACATTGTCAGGGGAATCTTCACTATCGGATAGGGGGACCGTCTGCAGGAATCTTTCAAAATCGAAGTTTGGATCTTCTGTGAAGGTGGCCATAGATGCAAACTCTGCATCGGTAGGTAGTGGAGGGGCGGATGGAACGGGTTGTATCACCTCCCCAGCTTGAACTCCTTGAAGGTGGATCGTGAAAGGTGTGACCTGAGCTTCTGGTCGGAGAGAAGCTTCGGTCGTGGCTTCTTGAGGAATCGTTACCTGGGAGAGCGATCCACGCATTCGTTTTGCAGGCTGGCTCCCTGACTTCCGCCCTTTGAACAGCTCCAGTTGTGCATACTTTAGGGCTCGGGCAACTGGCACATCATATGCAAGACATCTGTAGATGATTCTTGTGAGCGCACAACAGCCATGTAGCGTAGGCTTCCTCACACCCCGCTTACCTGCCTCATACACTTGGTCTAAGATCCATACCGGCATCTTAATGGGCAAGCTTCCAGTCTCTGCTAGATATAGCCCATACCATATTTTCTTGTGAGGTTGAGTAAAACGGTCCTGAGCGGGAAATGCGAAGTGTTGGAGGCACATCCGCAAAGGTATGGCGATGTTGGGGGTGAGGGCGCACATTTCCTTTAGTTTCTTGATTCTATTGCTTTTCATCGACTCCGGTATCAAGGGGTCGCGGTCAGAAGGTACATGCGTGCCATACATCTGAAGTGCTTCCCTGATTAAAGTCACATTCAATTCGAACTTCCTCATTTCCTCCAGATTTGACAAGGAGGGCACCCAGAATGTGCCTGAGTGATCCTTATCCCCTGTCGGCTTCAGCGTGGCAATTAGGTAGTAGCACCTGAGGAAATCTGGTTTAGGCAGAGCTGCACTGAAATAAGTTTGTAATCCTGCTTTTTGCCAGATATCTTGAAGTGGAGCTGCATTTTGCAATGTTTCGAATTCTCGTGAGAAGAATTGGAAGGTCCACCACACTCCTCCACATTCCATCTTGGATTCCCAGATATGATCCGCATCTCCCAAATCTCCTGGCATCTCATTGAACCAGTGAGAATGTCCCTTTACTCTTTCGGTTAGGCCGTTTGGTGGATCTGGAATAGGAATCCTCCGCACATTCACGAACTCCTCAGGTCGAGCTGTTGGTGGGGCCTCCACCGGCATGGCATCCCAGTTGATTGGAACACCAGATCCTGCCTGAGAGCTTGTGCCTGCCGCTGTTGCCATGAGAGTAGGTTGCTATCTGCTGGAAGACGAAAGGCACATTAGTGTTGCATAGGAAACAAGATGTAATGGTGTTCCCTTCACAATACTAACATGACAATCCCGGAAGTCAGTGGTTAGTGGTGAAGTGTTTGTGATAGGTGTGAGTGGTGATTAATGGTCAGTGTCATCCTAGATGCATACTTTGGTTATGCAATGGGCTCGGAATGCTCCTGTGTTAGTGTGGACGGATTTACAGAATAGGGTCAGGGGGTTTAGTACACAGTTTAATTCTACACACTTTGATAGAGGAGTCGTAGCTCTTAGAGCTAAAGACAGGTGAAGATTTCTGTATGAGAGTGTGATGTATTTGGGACCTTTTGGGTACCCATTTCCAGACATTCCTAGGGTTGATGGGAGTGGGGATAGTGAGAGGTGTAGGTATCTTTTCATTTTCTGAGTTGTTGGTCATGAGTGCTTGTGAAAGTTGCTTCATCCTAGTGCCTGAAGGTGAAGTAATTTGGGCTTGTAAGCAGGCCTTGGGCACCCATATCTGTCTAGCATTAGGGGTAGCCTTCATTGACCGCTTAGGGACCCAAATAGAAATGGTATGCCTAGGGGTTATCCTAGGGGGCTTCTTAACTTCGTTCCTTGACGGTGAGGCTCGTTTCTTGTCTTCTTGAGAGTCTGCTATTAGAGTTGTGGGTTTCCCATCCTTGCGTACCCAGATCTGCTTCGCACCCCGAGGTGCTCTGTGTTGCACGGGTTGGCGCTCCTGCCTCTTGATCAGCGGCCTCCTTCGTGTAGAGTGATGTTCGGTCTGCTCGTTTAGAATCTTCTTTGGATCAGTTAGGAACTCCTTCTTGGCTCCTGAACCTTCAGTAAGATTGACATTCCTCTGCACCATAGAAGTTTGGACAAGCACAACATTGTTATCTTCATGTGGATTCCTGGAGGGACCAGGAGTTGGTGCCTGTTCTATTGGTTTGAGTGCTTGATTTTCTAATTCAATCGTGAGACGGCTTTGGCCTACCCAAGCCTGAAGAAGTCCACTTCTTAGGTTGAGGTTGACTGCGTGATCATAGATCCAGTCTTGGCCTAAGACAAGAGGTTCGGTCAAATCCTCGTCTTCACACACTAGCACTTTTGCTGGCATGAGGACCTCTTGTATGTAGAGGGGAAGATCCACCTCTCCCATACAAGGGGTTTCAACACCTCCTAATCCTATCAGATATGCTTCTAGGGGTTCTACCTCCAATTGCAGCTGCTGGCAATAAGAAAGCCGAACTGCACTTGTGGCTGCTCCTGAATCAATTAATGCCCTCATGCTTGTTGTGCTGTCTCTTTGTCCTATTCCTAGGGTCACAAAAGGTCGTCGGTCCACTATCTTATGGGTACGTTCACCTGAAGCCTCGCTCATGGCCATGTGATAGCCTGGAGACTCTTGAGTGTCAGTCACAGGCTGATCTCTCCCTTGTCTCCTCAACTTCATTCGTCTGATACGCTCTAAGGCCTCTGCCTGTGCTTCTTCTCGAATTCGTTTTTCCTCCTCTTTACGTTGCTTAGCAGTATTGAGTCGACTTAGCATTTCCTCCGTGAGGGGTTCCTGATACAGCTTGACTCTGCACCCGCTAATATAGTTTGGGAGAACATCCCCCTCTAGAGTGGCTAGTTGTACTGCTCCACTCGTGGAGATCCTATTGATGATCATAGGTCCGTAGCCTCTCTTTTCTAGCTTTATTGCGTGTTGTTTCAATGTGTAGACTAAAACTAGATCTCCTGCTTTCAAGCCCTTATCCTTCACATGGGCATCAAAGTATGCCTTTTGCCGTTTCTTTGCAGCATAGATGCCTGCTGCCACTCGTAGCCTCGTCTCACCTAAACACTCTAGATCAAAGATCCTAGAGGACAACTCGTGTCCATTCCACTCATGCTCTTGTGCTACTCTTAAAGCTGGAATTAGGAAATCTAATGGTAGCACCGCATTTTGTCCGAAGACCATCTGAAATGGGGTGGCATTGAGTACCGTTTTGTAAGCAACTCGGTATGCCCAAACAGCATGATGAAATTGTTTGTCCCAATCCGAGCGTTTATTATTTACAAGTTTCGTCAATACGTTACATAGGATCTTATTCGTGCTCTCGGCTTGTCCGTTAGCTTGTGGGTGATAGGGTGCAGACTTCTTATGTATCACCATGAATTCTTGAAGGAGATTTTCCATGACCTCATTCAAGAAGTGCGTACCTCTATCACTAACCAACTCTATTGGTAACCCATATCTAGTGAACACATTTTCGAATAAGAACTTAGCCGTCGTTTGAGCATCATTCTTTGTCGTGGCTTTTACCTCCACCCACTTTGTAAGGTAATCTGTAGCTACAATAATATATTCGGCATGGGAGTTTCTAGCTGGGGGATTGATGGGACCTACAAAGTCTATACCCCACTTTGAAAATGCACGTCCTCCCATCATTGGCCTTAAAGGCATTTCATCTTTTCTTATCGGATATTGGGCACGTTGGCATGTGTCACAACTCTTCACATAAGTATGTGCATCCATATGAAGAGTGGGCCACCAAAGTCCTGAAAATAGAATGGTCTTAATTACTCTGCCAGGCCCAAAGTGTCCACCTGCAGTACCGCTGTGTGCCGCTTCTAAGACTTTCAAATAGTCTGATTCATGAATGCACAGTCTTAGGTAACCATCCTTGCCTCTTCGATATAGGTTGTCTCCTACTAAGGCATAGTCTTGAGCCTCTTGCTCCATGCTCCGTTTTCTTGCAAGACTAGCCTGATTGGGTAACGTTCCCGATCTCATGAACTCGACCAATGGAGCACTCCAATCTGGGATTAATGACACGTGATAAAGAGTGGCATGTTCCACTGGGGTTCTCTTCTGGCACACTGAACAATTGTGAATCCACTCTTGTATTTCTTTGTCCATGCTAGGCCAATACACTCCTAAACGTTTTAGATTCTGCAATGTTCGTTGTTTAGAGTAGTGATTCCCTAGCAATCCCTCATGGGCTTGTTGCAACCAACTAGTATGTTCATCGTCCTCGACACAACAAGCTAATACACCCTCGGTATCTTGCTTGTACATACTTCCGGCTAATATTTGATACTTTAGTGATTTTACAATTTCCTCTTTGCTTGTTTTCACATTCTTATTTGCAGGCCCGAAGGTTAGGACTGGTACCAACATATTTGCCCATTTAGGAACAACTTCTAAATTGAACAGATAAGCATCGGGCAATTCATCAGACACTCCTTGCGGTGGCTCTCCTGAAGTGATGCGAGAAAGATGGTCTGCCCTAAGATGGGTTCTACCTTTCCTGACAACAACTTCAAAGTCGTATTCCATTAGTAAGAGGAACCATCTTACTAAGCGGCCTGTATTGCAAGGTTTATTGACCAAATATAGTAAAGCTTGATGATCAGTGAAAAACTTGAACTTATTGGCTAATAGATAGTGTCTAAACTTCTTCACAGCATATACCATGCCTAAGCCTTCTCTCTCCGTTGTGGTGTAATTTCGTTCAGCTGCATTTAATTGCCTACTAGCATATGCTATCGGCAAATCTAGGTTTCCTTCACCTGTGGGTTGTGCTAGCACACATCCTATTGCATGATTGAAGGCATCTACATGGACATGAAAGGGTTTGCTCCAATCCGGAGTAGTCAATATTGGTGCTGTGCACAAACGTCTCTTCAGCTCGTTGAAGGAAGTCTCGCATTCCTCGCTCCACTCAAAATTTGTTAACAACCCATAAAGAGGTTTAGCTATGATGGCATACATGTGGATAAACCTACGGTAATATCCACAATGGCCCATAAAGGCTTGTACCTCTTTAACATGCCTTGGTCTGGGCAACTCTGCTATTGCTCTTACTTTGTCTTCATCTGTTGAAATTCCATTCTTAGAAACAATGTGACCTAAGATCTTACCTTGTCGTACCATGAACACACACTTCTCTGGATTCAGACACACTCGATAATCTCTACACTTGTTGAAGATTTGCCTGAGCTCAGGGATGTGGTAACTTCTTTCTTGGGAATGACCACATAAATCATCCACATATACTTCTAAGCTCTTCCGCAAGAACTCTTTGAAGACATGACACATGAGTCTTTGGAATGTTGCAGGTGCATTGGTGAGCCCAAATGGCATCACACGAAATGCAAAGATTCCCCATTCTGTGGCAAAGGCCGTTTTGTGTTGATCTTCGGGGGCAATGGCTACTTGGTTGTAACCTGAAAATCCATCAAGGAAGCTATAAACTTCCTTGCCTGCCACACGCTCCAAAAGATGTTCGGTGATTGGAAGTGGATAACTATCTCTGATCGTAGCGGCATTAACTTTTTTAAGGTTAATGCACACTCGCAATTTCCCATTCTTCTTGGGCACCACTACAATGGGGGACACCCATTCAGTGTGCTCAATCTCATAGATGAATCCAGCTTCAATCAGCCTGTCAATTTCCTCTTTTATTTTGGCTGCATAATTGTCATTATATGTGTAGGGCTTTTGTTTGGTGGGCTTGGCATCAGCGGTCATCGGAATCGTATGAGAGCAAATCTCTGGATCTACTCCTTTCAAGTCTCTATAGTGCCATGCGAACACATCCCTATATTCCCTTAATAGAGCTACAAGCTCTAATTCTTCTTTTGCACTTAGGTCATCTCCTATGTACGTACATCGCTCTTCGTTCCCTTCAATGGTCACTACAATTTTTTTGGCCTTTTCTTTATTGTCATATGCTTCTCCTATAATGGCCTCTCTCTTAGGCATTCGTACCAAAATTTTTCGATCTTCCACTTCATATTTTTTGAAATTTTCTGGTACTTCAAACAATGATTCTTCCTCTTCTTGTTTCACTGCTTTTCTTTTCTTTTTCTTTTGACCTCCTTCACTTCCTTTCTTTGAATTTATCGTTTTAATACTCGCAAGGGGTTCTTCTTCTTTTTGGGTTAACACTCCTATGTCTTCTAAGTAGTGTTCCTCTGAGTCAAAGTAAGTATCCATCACAATGGATTCTAGATCACCGTCATTCTCTTCTTCTTCTATGAACTCACTAGGATCACATTCTTCCAACAAGGGCTGACACATGAACACTGAAATATCATAACCCTCCTCATCACAATGAGGTGTCCATTGTTCTTCATTGACTGCAATGTCCATGGTAGCTAAAATTTCTGCCCAACCATGAGGCTCAAATTCCTCATCTGGAAATATCATCGGTGTATAGGCTGGGTCTTTTATTGGTCTATCTCTTGGGGGAGTTCCTTCTTTTCTCGCTTTTAGGCGCTTTTCCTCTTCCTCCGCGACCTTGCACATCCACAAGTGAGTATCTTCATGCAGCCAGGATGGTTCAGGTGAACTTCCAGAATGCACGGAGATAGAATCTTCTTTCGCTTTGTGGATAGGATTCCACTGTAGGGGTGGTACATCTCTGAAGGTGTAATCCTTCAGATTGACCTTGGTGGTGACCCCTAAGTGCTGTAAGTACAAGGAGTTGGTTCCCCAATCCTGTACTATTTGCAATTATCGTAGGAAGGGTCTTCCTAGGATCATCTCGTAAACATTATTCTTCTCAAAGTCACATATAGCAAATGTATGTTCAAACTCTACACCACAAGTGGTTAGAGTTATCCCTTCAAGCAATCCGAGAGGTCTTTCAAAATGACCATCTGCCATTTGAAGTTTCATTCTCGTTGATCTTAAGGTGGGTTTGCCCCATCACTTCCACAAGGAGGTGGTCACAATAGCAACACCAGCACCCGAATCCACAATTGCTTTGGTTGTGTAACCTTGATAGGTGATCGGAAGATAAGTGTTACCTTCTTCACCTTCGCTCATGTCCCCTATCTTGTCGAGAGGTATCTCTGGAACTTTTTGCTTAGAGCCTACTTTGGGTATATTGGATTCAAGTTCTGGAACCTGATCCTTCACATGATTCCAGAGCTCCGGTTTTGCCTTGAGGAGCTCCTCTACAGTGAGATGACATTGAACCTTAGTGTTCTTCACAACATCAGTGTTTCTTGGAATCACTGAGTCTTCATTTCTTACCAATATTGTGGGGGCTCTGATCTGGAGAGATTCAGCTTCCCATGGGCCTGTGAAATGAGGCAACTCTTGTAAAGAATTAGATTCAAAATCTAATCTCTCATCCTCTTGTTGCTATGTTTGATCTCCATAGATAGACGGAATGTCTTGGGGAAATTGATCACGAAGATCATCAATCTCAGGAATAGGAGGGGAATCACCCTTCTCCTTGGCCCATTTCTCTTCTTGTATTTCCCGCAAGAACTCTTGAGAGTACTGTTGAATTGAAGGAGGTATTCCAGCATCCGTGGAATTAGGAACATAAGCTCCCTTAGGTGGTGAGCTTCCTCTTTCAACAACTGGTTGAGCCTGTGGAGGTAAAGAAACTTGTGATTTGTTTACCAACTGCTCTAATCTTTCTAGTGAGCCTTGGAAATGCAAATCCGGCTTGACAGAGTTTGTCTGATTGAACTTTTGACTAGTCTCAAGTATAGCTTGAGCTTGTTCTACCATTTTCATGCACATTTTCATCCGTTCAATCTCTAAATCTGCTCTAGGGTAACTCTTGTCTAGGTTTGCAGTTGTTGGCCCTTCTTGAAGTCGAGCCTGGTAGGCCTTGAACATCATGTCCAAGCCTTCAGGAGTGGGGTCAGCTAATACTGATCCTACTCGGGGTGGTGGGTGGGTTACGTGGGGTGTATTAGAGGGTGGAGAAATGGAGGGTGATGGGGATGGTAGTGGTGGAAGTGTGTGGAAGTGCGGTTGAGATGTGATCTCTGTGATTTTTGCCTTGGTTTCTCTCAAGCTTTCTTCAAGTTCGTTTATCTTTTTTGCCCATTGCCTCTTCATTCTTTCACGACTATCCTTCCAGGCTCTAGTCCTCTTTTTGGTTATGCTCTCTGTTTCACTCACCTCGGGGCTCTTTTCGGGACCAACACCTTGGTGTTGTTGAAGTGCCTGGGTTCTTGTGATCACCTGCACAGGTGCAGTGGAAGTCACGCTCCCTGTGGAGTCTACAACTAACCCAACAACATTGATAGGAGTGATTTTAGGCATGTTATTAGGGTTCTTTGGGCAATCTCGTAGGAGATGCTCTTTCCCGCAGTCTTGACAGAAACCCTGAATGGTTACTGGTTGAGGTTGTGTAGGGGCAGGCAGTGGACAATCACGTATAAGGTGATCTCCCTGACATCTGAAGCATGGTCCTCTAGGAAATGGGGGTCGTACCTGCCTAGGTTGAGGTCTAGAGTTGGGGTTTGTGTACATGACATTAGCATACTCAGGTTCCCCACTATTTTCACTTGGGTCCTCATAATAGTATGACTCGTTATGCTCGGGTGACTGCATGTAGTAAGCATGTGGGCTATCCATATGTGTGGAGTCAAAACTATGGTCACTTGGATCACTGTCTGATAGCAATGGGGTGACTGGGACTATGGCTCTATTCGGATTTTCTTCAGTAGATGCATATTTCACTGGGATCACATTGGTTGGAGCAGGGGGTTGCTGCACTAGGACTGGTTGAGGTCTCTGCTGCCCTTGATAAGGTGGCTGATAAGTTTGCTGTGATCTGTTGTATTGTTGTGATGGGTACTGATTCTGATATCTACCATGTTGTGGATATGGCTGAGGATAATTTTGCCTAACAGTTTGTTTGTTATATGGGCAGTCTTGTGCAGTGTGGTTGGTGTACCTGCGCTCTATGGTGCAGTACTGGCTACTAGGATTCGCCTTGGGTTGGGCCATAATGGGACATACACTTGCCATATGGTCACCGCCACAATTGTAGCACCGCTTAACTGGGGCAAATCTCGGAATTTGTTTGCTAGAGACACCTAGTTTTTGGGCTACCTTCTCTGCAAGTTCCTCGATGGATGTGGATTGACCAGATGTCAGGTTACTAGAGCTATCAAAATCCTTATAGATTTTTGATAGTTCTAATTCCTCACCTAGATTGTCCTCAATGTCTATGCACATGCGCACGCACTCTTCTATCGTTCTGGGGTCCTTCAGGTACACATATGACCTGAGCTTAGTGCTCAACAATCCATCTAGGAACAAGGCCACTTGTTTGGCTGGTGTGGGTAACTCCGGCATCGGGCATCTCTCCAGGTACTGTCTAAATCTTCTTCCAGCTAGTCTGACCGTCTCTTGAGGTGTTTGTTTGAAGCTGTGAATTAGTGAGGAGGTGTTATGCCTGATTCCACTCTTAGAAAACTCAACAATAAATGCCTCTAAGAGCTAGTCTATGTTTCTGAAATGCCTCTCATTTAGTGGTTGAAACCACGTAAGGGCGGTGTTCCTAAGAGTTAGACCGAAAGCATTATATTGTGTGAATAGGTCCTCTACCTGTTCAGCTTAAGGGCGGTGTTCCTAAGAGTTAGACCGAAAGCATTATATTGTGTGAACAGGTCCTCTCCCGTGCCATCGAAATAATTCTTCATGGACTTCACCAGTTGAGTTGGTCGCAGGGTCCTAGTGTGTTCTCTCGGCCTTGGCAAAGGAAAATCTTCAATATTCCTTTGATTCCATGGGGTTCTATGTCTCTCAGGTTCCACTCTATTCCTTTCTGTTCCCGTTCTTTCTCTTCCCAGGGAGTTGGCAAAACTTACCTCAGGTTTGTCTCCACTTCTATCTCGTTGAGCTCCATGAGCTTGGGAGGTCCCAGCTCCTTGGTGACCAAAGGACACATTAGACCTTGGTTGGGGAAAAACAAATTCTCCCTTCCATGTGTAGGCATGTCTGCCCTGCTCAGTGACCACGAAGATTCTCTCTGATGCATTGCCTAGGTAGGTTACTTGGCCTGGGCTATCAGGGTCTTTAAACTCATAGATTGTGAGGGCACTCACTTCCTGGGGTTGAGCAGATTTGTATCTCCAAAAAGCCTCATCGGTTTCTCGGTTTAAAAGCAGATCTATGCTTTTATTATCCTGTGGAATCCACTCTGGAGTCATGATTCTGGTCAAGACAGATTTACCACGGGGAGTTCTTGGCTCTCTCTCTAAGTTCCCTTGCTCTATATCATCCATGTCGGTCTCCGCAATCACATTTCCAAACTCATCAGTTCTATCAGGAAGAGTGGTGACTACATATATAGTTCCCTCTTTATCTAGGTATGCTCCATTCTCAAACTTGACTACCGGGTGGTCTAATCCATGGGGTTGATCGGGATTCTTAATCTGGACCACCGATCTTCTCAGTCCGTCTTCGTAGATGCGAGCACCTAGACGATTAGTCCTGATGTATTCCAATTGAGTCTTGTAAGGTCCCTCTGGCTTTTCTAGATAAGCCAACCCTGAACTACCTACTGGTCTCTCCATGTGATAGGACATTTCAGAATCACTGGTTTCTGATCTGGGAGTGTATGCGTAATCACTCAACTATTGGGCCCAAGACTTGGCAGTGTGATTGACACTAGCTCAGAAGATCTGAGGCTTTGTCTGTCCTGGCCTAAGTGTCTGCCTGATCTAAGGTTCATATGCCTGATTTATCTACCCCCTTGGACTCAAGCACACTCTCGTTGCAAGTTAATTTGCACCAATCACTTTGTTCTTTTGAGTTGAATATTATGTTTATGGTCTTGTCTGAAATCGCGTCGTCAGGAGTACTTAAGTGAATTTCCGCATTTGATAAGTGATCGATTCCCGTTTACCTTTTGTCCCTTAGGGTTTTCGCACTTACGACCTATTTACTTCTTGCACTTGGTTGCTTAATACTCTTGGACTTGATTCGTGCCTAACGTTGCCCTAATTAATTACCACACCTAAGTCGTACTTAGCCTAGGCTAGGAATTGACAAAGGAGGGTTGAGAGATCTTCCAACCTCAATTAGCTGGCTGACCAGACTGCTACACAAGCCCAAGAAGCCTTCTCCCAAGCTTGGTACTCACCCTTGCTAGCTTGCTTTGGATTGCCTTGAGTGCACACAAAGTTCCTGCAAAAGCTCACCCGTTAGTATAGCTCTATTGCCACAAGTAATTGAAAGACACACGTCAATAATTTTAGTCCCCCTGGAGTAGTTCACTGTACCCCCTGAATCTGAGGACCACTTAGTTCCACCTAAAGGTCAACTTAAAAATGCATGTTCCAAAATCTCATCAATCGGAGTTCGTATGGTCAAGTTATGACCATTCAGGCACTAAAGGGTCAAAACAGGCTCTCAGGGTTCAGGAGATCCCTCTCTGGTTTCGAGGCCTTTTGCCCACTTCCAAGGTTCTAAAGTTATACCAAGGTGCCTAAAATTAAGCTCAACTACCCTTCAATTCACTCAAAATTAACCCTAACTTTTCATGCGTTAAAGGCCGTGTATCGCGATAGGTCGGATCGAGGTGTCGCGATAGGTGGGAAGTGTCGCGATAGCTCGTGAGGTATCGCGATAGGTCGAAGTGTCGCGATAGCTCGTGAGGTATCGCGATAGGTCGAAGTGTCGCGATAGCTCGTGAGGTGTCGCGATAGGTCGAAGTGTCGCGATAGCTCGTGAGGTGTCGCGATAGGTCAAAGTGTCGCGATAGCTCGTGAGGTGTCGCGATAGGTCGAAGTGTCGCGATAGCTCGTGAGGTGTCGCGATAGGTCGAAGCGTCGCGATAGGTTGTGGTGCACTCAGAATCGTGATTGGGTGAAATTTTCGGAGTGTCGCGATAGCTCGAGCTCAACGCCTCGGGGACTATGCAGACAAATTCTGTACCTGCTGAGCTTGCTGGAGATGATGATGGAGCTGCCACCTGCAAGAAACATGCAAAAAACACACAAAGACAAGCACACACACTCGCTCTCTCTCAAACTCGCACACAACAAATGAGGGAATGATAAGGAAGAGGGAATATGTAGTGGAGAAGGAGGTGGAGGTGGAGATGGAGAAGGAGGTGAAGATGAAGATGGAGATGGAGAAAAATCAGAAGTTTACCTACTACTTACCATTCCAACGCGTCCTCTCTACGTCTTACCATCACACGCTCGTCCTCAAAGCTCGATCCCCGGCAACGGTGCCAAAATTTGGTGTAGCTCAGTGATGAGTAACACCTCCTTTAATGTCAATCTGGGAAGACGTGAGGATGGTATGAAGACCACGAGCAAGTGGAAGCACAAGTGCGTGAGTGAGAAGCACACAAGCATGCACACACATACATGCACACGCGCACACACGGCAAGAACAAAGAGAGTAAGACAATGGAATCACTTCTATTGCAACCAAGTTCTCATACAAGCTCAAACTACAAGAAGCTACCCCAGAAATGAGCTCTCTAGCTCTATTTATAGTTTTTGACTAGCTTTGGCCCTGTCCAGACCTAGTGTCCGTCCTAGTTAAAAATTAGGTTCCAGGGCTTATTTGAGGGCTCAAACGAGATCTAAAAATTATGAAATTGGCAGGCAACTACTTCTAAGGCTCCCCAAGCTCAAGGACTCCTCGGCTTGTACAAAATGGAGCTACAAAAAGGTGAAATGATATTTACAAGGGTTTTTAGTGATGAGAATCACTTAAAAATGATGTAAGGGTTTTGAAAAAAAAATGAAGGGTTGCCTTAGTGCTAGATCTGCATGTGTGTCCGTACTTGCTTCTTCCTGTATACTGTCAACAATACCTCTAGTCTCTGTGATGAGACTGAACCTATTTTGTTTGATGAAACACAAAATTTTGAACATTGGATGGCTGCAATGCAATTTGAATATGATGATATCATGAAAAATGGTATGTGGTCTTTATGTGAATTGCCTCCTGGCAAGAAGGCCATTGGCACTAAGTGTGTATACAAGGTGAAGCGTGAACTTGATGGAACAGTTGACATGTATAAAGCTAGGCTTGTTGCAAAGGGTTATGCGCATGAAAGAGGCATTGATTTTGATGAAACCTTTGCTCCTACTTGCCGAATGACTATTGTTCGTAGCATCTGTGCACTTGAAGCTCATCATGGTTTGAATGTACATCAGTTGGACATTAAAACAGCATTTTTGAATGGTGACTTGCATGAAGAAGTGTATGTTTTTAGCCCTATGGCTTTGTGCAAAAAGGGCATAAAAACCAGGTGTGCATGTTAAAGAAGGCATTATATGGTTTAAAGCAAGCACCACGTGCTTGGATGAAAACATACATGCCTATCTGATTGCACATGGTTGTGAGAACAATACAACAGAAAGCACCTTATATGTTAAGTGTGCTAATGATGTGCTTCTGATCATTGTCATATATGTTGATGACATGCTGCTCACTGGTCCTCATGGCATGCATATTGCTGATTTTAAGGCTGATTTGCATGCCTAATTTGAGATGCCTAATTTGGGGCATTTGCATTACTATTTGGGCATTCAGTTTATGCAAGTTGATGGTGGAATGGCTTTGTGTCAAACAAAATATATTGACACATTATTGCAATGTTTTGGCCTTGAAGACTGTAAGCCTATTGCCACTCCTATGGAGATAGGTTTACGATTGAGTATTCATGATGTTGGAGATGCATTTGATGCTATCCTCTATCAGCAAGCTATTGGATGCTTGATTTACTTATGCATTACTCGGCCAGATATTGAGTTTTCTATCCCACAGATGAGCAGGTTTATGCATTGCCTATGTGTCAAGCATTGACAAGAAGTTAAGCACATCTTTCGCTACTTGAGTGGTACTCGGCTACTTCGATTGTTTTATCCCAAGCGGGGATCACTACCGCCAGATTTGCATGCTTTTTCTAACAGTGATTGGGTTGATTGCTATGACCCTCATTTGTCCACTAGTGGTTTTTGCTTGATGCTTGGTAGCTCATGTATATCTTGGTTGAGCAAGAAGCAACCTAATGTGGCCACTTTGAGTTGTGAGGCTGAGCATAGGGCAGCTTTCACAGCGACTATTGAGTGTGTGTGGCTTAGATGCCTCATGGCTGATTTGGCTGTTGGTCACTCTTCTGCCACCACCATCTTCACTGACAGTTAGAGTGCATGGGTAGTTGGGAGGAACCCTGTGTTTCATGCTCGCACTAAGCACATTGAGGTGCATTATCATTATGTCAAGGAGAGGTTCTCTGCTAGGGAGATCAGCTTGGCATATGTGCCTAAGCAGGAGAACATTATAGACCTTTTCACGAAGGCTCTCCCTAGGGAGAAGTTTGAGGATTTTCGCAAATCTTTGGGCTTACTTCCTTTTGTGGTTTGATTCCACATAGCTTGGCACGTCCGTATACATGAGTGCCAGCTCCTTGTTCACCGCATCACTCCCAAGGGGAATTTGTTGATATATTTAGGTAGTCATATGTGTGAACACTCTAGGACCACCGCGGCACTTTTTTCCATCTTTAGGAGGTATTTTTCCCCCCCTTGTATATATGCCTATTGCCTTAAAGGGCTACTTATCTTTGTACGTTCTAGTGGTAATACATTCACTATTGTGTGTTGTGCTCCAAGCTTCTTGTTCTTCCTTGTGTTGTTCACGTGCTTCTGCAGACGTCTAACTCCAACAAGAATTAGAAGTTGTTTGTCTCACTTCATTTCACTCAAAGAGAAACTTGTTTCTTGGAAATTTCATTTGCTATTTGCTATGCACATAAGAAGGAAGAAGGTATTCATAATCAATTTATAAGACAAAGGTTGTAATGCCTAGAAAGTTAATGGTGTGAATATTTTGTGAATCATTCTACTTAGTTGTACCGATGTTGTAACAAAGTATTCTTGTTTTGAATGCCAACCTTCATAATAGGGCCGAAGGAAAGAAAATGTATGATGTTAAACATGTGAGGCTTTGTAGTTGCATAATCAATGAGCTTAGTCAACCGAAACACATATAGTCAAGTTGGGTGTCACTTTATGATGTGTTGTGCAAAATGATCTCTCCAATTCTCTTTTCAAGTAGGTTTGCTTATGCAAGGAGAAGGTGATGTATATGGTGCATGACCAATTGTGTGTTTGTTTAAGAATCTGAGTGAGAGCATCCCCATATGTGTGCACTTATGTGTGTGTAAAAGAATGTGTGCGAGAGAGCAAGGATAGGTGCATGTGTAAGTGGTAGAGTGTGTAAAAGAGAAAATGTGTGAGGATGAGAGGAGAGAATATATGTGTTGCTAAGGTGAGCATCGTGAAAGAAAGAAGGATCTTAGTTTCAGAAGGAGAGGGATAAGGGTGTGGAGCTAAAGAAAAGAAGGGTGATAAAGAGGCGAGTTTAAATTAAAGGAGTGTGGGGAGAAGGAGGCAAGGTGAGGAAAAATAGGAAGCTGAAGTAGGGTGAAGTCAAGGAGAAGAGGAGAGGATTGTGAGAAGCAAAGGAGGAGGGGGGAAGTAAAGTTGAGTTGAGGTCAAGGTTTAAAAGCATGCAAACATACGAGGAAATGAGAAAATTTAGTTTTTTATAAGTATCTCTTGTCAGCTTAGGATTGGATACCATTTTGGTGATCCTATCCAGGATCAATAAAACACGTGCATTTTGACGTTTGGGAGCCCATGGTAAGAAAAGCTTGCCAAAATATGGGAAATTGAGGAGATTTATTTGCATATAAACATTGCTTTCTCTCTGTCTTAGGGCTTATTCATTTGGACATCCTACTAGGGAGTTGCCTTAGCATATCACCTAGAGATTGCTACAAGTTTGCTTGGTGCCCCAATCATGCGGCATAGCCAATTTGGCCCAAAATTTTCTTTGATCCTTATCTAAAGAATTGCCCAACAAGGGAAAGCTTGCGATTCTCAGAAGGCTGAAGCAAAGCTAATGGATTTCCGATGGACTAACAAACGAACTAAGATTGATCAATCAATGAGAAATCATTTGAATAGACATCCATGGTTTGGGCCTATCTCAAACTATATAAGATGTTTGTGTTCTGAGGAGATTGGGCACATTGAAAAATTATGGGCTCGAGTGTGTACTCCTTTGGAATTCTTCTCTATGTGCATGGATTGCAGAAAGACAAGTCCATGTGAGCATGCATGCAAGGCAAAAGAGGTCTCTCCCATGAAGGTCTCAACGAAGGAACCTAGTTTTTCTCTCCCTTCTTTCTATGTAGAGGTTGAAAATGGAAGCTATAATGAAGGGAAAAAGGTAAGAAATGAAACTTATCAATCAATTAGGACCTCACGAATAGCTAGGGAAATCTTCAAGATGATACAGGTGATCAACATGATAAATAACTTTGAGCATCTAAGGATAGGTGAGGGCATTGAACTTGACCATGAAAAAAGGGTTAGTAAAGCTGAAGATAAAATCCTAAAAGCATTGACAAGTGTACAATGTCAATTAGATAGGCTTTGTGAGGAGCGAGACAATGAAAGAACCAAGATGGACATATTAGAGAGAAATCAAACTAAAGTAGAGGAGGCCTTAGAGAAATGGGAGGAGCAATTGAGATTCATGGAAAACAAAAACAAGGAGTTGAAGATAGTAAACAAGCACTTGAGGAAAGAAATTGAAAGACTTCATAGTGGAAAAGTTTTTAGGAAGGGTAAAGGCATAGAAAGAGAGGTACTTGATTTAGTGATAATAGATTGTTATTGGCTTACGATCGGAAATGATTTCCAACGAGATGATGACGACTTGATGAGAAGGATTTGTTAGAAAAATCATGATCAAGATGAATAATGCAGTGGAATTGGATCGTCAGGTAGAGTTATGAGAGGCAAAATACACTAAAAGGAATGTACACAGATAGAGAGATAGAGAACTCAAAACTCTCTAATTGCGGCAACAGTAATGTATATATAATGATGATACTTTCCACCAATGTGCTCCCACTATGGAGCTTCAATGGCATTGTAGATAGAATCTAGATGAAGGGCTTTATAGTGTGCATAACCACGGTTTAGGCATGATCTCTAGGATTGACTGATGCTACGATTTAGGCAAAACCATCGGGATCATCTATAATTTCAAAACATCCCAAATTATGCAATTACAATATTGAGTAAACCACGAGACAGAATACCCACCGGACTATACATCCATCGAAATGGACCTTTGTAGTTCTAGACAAACCATTGTGAGTCCAGACTGGACATCCACTAGAAAAATTTGGACTACCGAACTGGTCACCGTAGTTTTGGACTGGTTGACTGTTGAACTATCATAGCTCATGACTTCCTTCCGGATTCCATACATATTACTATGATTCTAGATAGGTTGAATACCGAATTTTTCATACCTCCAAAATCCCAGACACATCACTGTAATTTGAGATTGGTTGACTACCGAACTATCTTACCTTCAGAATTCCGATGTGACTAAAGTATATGCCTTGGCTAGCCTTCTGACCAAACTCACATAGATCATCTATAAATTTTGTTGATCTTATGTAGAACTCATCACAAATGTTCAAATGCTCATAATGTCTTCTCCTCATAATGGGGGCCATATAACTAAGATTACCATGGATCATTTGCAGTCACATGCAGGTGGAGTATTGAGTATATCTAACACCCCCCCTCAATGTCCACCTGTGGTAAACTACCTTCTTGGTCCAATACCAAGCTTTAGAAGATGTCGATTTAGCTGATCTCTCCCTAGAGGCTTGGTGAAAATATATGCTCCATTTTCATCTGATCGACAATATCTCAACTCCACAACTCCATCCTCCATCAACTCTTGCACAAAGTGATACTGGATTTCTATGTGCTTAGTACATGCATGACAAACATGATGCTTGGCAAAGGCTATGCAACTCTAGTTGTTGCATATCAACTTTGCAGACCCCTGTCCTTGAATTCCTATATGCCATAGGACCCTTCTCAACCATACTCCTTCACATGCAAAAAAACTTGTTGCTTTGTAATTAGCTTCAACAGAAGATAGTGCTATGGTAGGTTGCTTCTTACTGGTCCAAGAAACAATCCCTTAACCTAAAGAGAAACAATATTCGAAAACTAATTTTGTATAACCCATATCTCCTGCCCAATCTGAGTCAAAGTATCCACCAAAGATGATCCTTCACCATAAAGAATACCATATTATTCAATGGTTCTTTTGATGTACTTGAGTATCCGCATGCATGCCTTCCAATGAGTTAGACATGACTTATTAGAGAACCTACTTACAACACCAATAGCATAAAAGATACCCGGTCTACTATTACACAAGTAATTGAGACTTCCTACTAATCTCGTGTATCTTCTAATATCCTCCGGAGGTGAAGTATCTTCAATAGATAATTTTGTGTTGACTTCCATCGGTGTAGAGATTTCTTTGCAATCCTCCATGTCAAATGCCTTCAACACCTGCCTCATATACTTTTGTTGTGAGGTAAATTATCTTCCGTCGCTCTTGCTAGACTTCAAGAACTAAGCAATAATGCATTAATCCCAAATCCATCATTTCATATTCTGGACTCAAGGCATCTTTCATTTGTTTGAGAAGTGCATCATCATTTTTTGTGATTACAAGGTCGTCTATGTAGAGTACAAGCACAATTGTCTTTCCTCCAGTCTTTAAAACATGCAAATTAGCTTCAAAAGCACATCTTTTGAATCCTATATCCAAAAGATACCTATCTATCCATTGGTATGAAGCTCTCGGAGCTTGTTTTAGCCCATACAATGCCTTCTTCAACTTACATACTTTGTTCTCTGAATAGGAATCCTCAAACCTTGGTGGCTAAGACACATATCTCCTCCTTGAGGTTTCCATTCAGGAACATTGATTTGACATACATGTGGTATACTATCCATCAATTATGTGCAGCCACAGCTAGTACTAGTCAAATAGTAGTCATCCTTGCTATCAAGGCAAACGATTCATTGAAGTCAATAGCTTCGACTTGGGAATAGCCCCGTGCAACAAGTCCACCTTTGTACTTTTCCAAAGTACCATGAGCCCGGTATTTTAGCTTCTAGATCCACTTGGTTTCGATGACCTTCCACTTTGGAGGTCACTCCACTACCTCTCAAGTTCCATTCTTCATGATATTGTTGTATTTTGTTTGCATAGCAGTTCTCTAGTCTAGATTTTGGAGTGCTTCTTCCACACTTGTCAGCTCCTTTGCTTGTTTGTCGACAATCTCAGCCATCAATGCTGAGTTTACAATATGGACCTGTGCCTGTCTCTATTCCTCTATTCTCTGTGACCACCTTGGACCATCCGCAATCTGCTCAATTGATTGTGGGATGGGATTTCCAGAATCATAGAGCTACCTCACCCATCATGGAAATGGCTTTTCCACTTGAATGACAGTAGGTTGGTGACTTGCAATCTCATCATCTGAGGATGATGCTTCCTTATCTTCCATAGAAGGGCTAGCTCTTGGGTCAGGTTCATAGTAGATTACTTCTTCATCTATTGATAGAGTGGAAGCTTTCATGTTACTGTGAAAAGTTAGTTAATAGTTACAGTTTTCTCAGTAAAAGTTTTCCGGTACTTCTATGAGCTAGATCTCGAGGTACAATATAAAGTTTTGTATGAGATATAGTTTATCTTGTAGTTATAAGTCTCAACTATAAACTGATCAAAGATTTCGGTGAAATGGATATGTACACACAGTACAAAGTCTGACCGGAAAGAAGCATCCAGAACTAGTGAAGTTTTTTCTTTAAACTTCAGATAGAGTTCATTCAGTGAAGGAAGTTAAGGTATCACTTCCTTACTTCATGTATACACATTTGAAGTAACTACAAACAAAGTTAAAGTTGATTCCGGTAGTATTCTGGTACAATTCCGGTAACAGTCCGGTGAAGTTCCGGTGGAATTTTGGTGAGTTCAAAACACAATTTTGGCTTGTTTAAGTGACACAAAGATTATTTAACTGTAAGCAAATACAGCAGTGTAAAGTCTGAAGTAAATCAGTTCAGAATTGAAGCTTGAAGGAAACGTGAAGCTTTCTGTAAAGTGAATTTTCGGTGTTCATTAAATACAGTTATAAGTTTTCAGTTTTAGAAAATTTGTTAAGCTATTGATGATTATAGAGGTGTTCTAACATCACTCTAGCTTAGTTTCTATGGTGTAAGCGAATTCCGCAATAAGCGTTGCACCAATAGTGGTATCAGAGCAAGTGAGATCCAAGAAGTGTTATCAGAGCCTAAGGTTTACAATTGGTATAAGAGCGATAAGATCCACAAGTGGTACCAGAACAGAAAAGGTTCTGAAGAGAAAAAAAGGTTTCTTAGAAGAAGAAACGGAGAGAGAATTTGAAGAACTCTCATAAAGAAAGATGAATGTTGAAGTGATCAACAGCAAACTGTGTCCAGAAGCGTTCCGAAGTCATTCTTGAAGGTAAAGGTTTACAGAAGGTAAAACATTTTAACCTTACACTCACCGGAAGTAACAGAAACAAGAAGATTATGGCAGATCATATCTCTATTGACAAATTGGACAGAGATAATTATCCCGCATGGGTAATGTGCATGGAAGCTTTACTTATGAGTAAAGACTTACTGAAATATGTGACAGGAGAAGAAAAGAAGCCGACTTTCAAAGATGATAGTCAACCGAAGAAAGAAGAATTAGAAGCATTGAAGCTGTGGCAAAAGAATTAGAAGCATTGAAGCTGTGGCAGAAGAAAGATGCAACGGCAAGAGCTTATATCTACAATACTATTACAGATCATCTACTACCGCATATTAGAGGTCTGGAGAAAACAGAAGATATATGGAGAGCATTGGAAGATCACTTCCAAAATACTACGAAAGCTAGAAAGGCTAGCTTATGGTCGGAGTTCACAACATTCAAGAAAAAGCAAAGTCAAAGCATTAGTGATTATGTCACTAAGATGAAGGACTTGGCAGACAGTCTTGGATCGAGTGGTGAAGATATCGAAGACCACAAGTTAATAACAGGTTTGAGAGGAGATGAAAGGTGGAAACCTTTCGTACTCTCAACTGAACTGTCTTTAAATCATTTTGTACCAGATTTAAATCAGTTGCTTGGACTAATGCTAACGTTTGAGCAAGATTTGAAGACAAATGGAGAAAAAGGACATAGTTCGGCTATGTACGCAAAGAATAAGAAGAGAGGTGATAAAGGTAAAGAAAAAGATGAAGAAGAAGTGACTGCTCAAGCAAATTTTGCAAGAGGACGAGGTAATGTCAGAAATAAAAGTAGAAGTAATGCAAAAGGAAGAGGTAAAAAGAAGGCTTGCTGGATCTGCGGATTAAGTAATCATTCGGCTCATGATTGCTGGCATAATTCACAAGGATCAAACCAGAATCCGAACAATAACAGTAGAGGCAGAAGCGGAAGATATCAAAGAGGTAGAGAAAGCCAAAGAGGCGGATATGGTAGAGGTGGAGCAAGAGGTTGGGGACAGAATCAGTCTCACAACACTACCTGCTACAACTATGCGAATGATACGCAGAATGATGATCATACGACGTTGATGATGAACTCAATAAGTACATCAGAAAATGAAGACCTTAAGGTATTCTATATTGACTCTGGTTGTTCAAATCATTTGTTAGGAAATATAGAATTATTATCAGAACTTGAAGGAGGCATTTTAAATCATACAGTACAGACAGGTGATAACACAAAACATAATGTGAGGTCAATTGGAAAAGTAAAATGTAAGAATGGAGCTGACCTACTAACAAATCTTTTGTATGTTCCAACAATTCCGAAGAATGTGATCAGTGTGGGTCAGATAGTAGAAAAAGGTTTTCAAGTCAGGTTTACAAATGACGGAGTATTTGTTGAAGATCCAGAGAATGGATACAAACAGATTGTCCATGGTAAAAAGGAAGGTAGACTTTTTACTTTGAAAGTACAAGGAAATGTTGGTCAAGCCTTGATCACACATGGTGATGAGGTATTTACAGAACTAGACCTCTGGCATAAGAGGCTAGGACATTTTAATGAAAAGGGAATCAAAGCTATGGTGGAGAAACAATCCGTGAGAGGATTACCAAACATGAAGAACCAACATATGATTCACAAATGTGAAGCCTGCCAGATGGGAAAAGCCCACAGGTTACCATTTCAGAAAAATGGTTACAAACATGATGGTGTGCTAGAGCTCATACATACAGATGTATGGGGACCAACGAAAGAAGGATCTATGAGCGGATCGAGGTATTATGTTCTGTTTATTGATGATGCAACAAGATGGATAACTCTTTATGTTTTGAAAGAGAAATCAAAAGTGTTTGGAGCTTTCAGGCATTTTCATGCATATGCTGAAAGACTTACAGGACAGAAACTCAAAAGACTAAGGTCTGATGGAGGAGGAGAATATTTTTCTCGAGAGTTCAATGATTATCTGTGGAATGCAGGTATCAAAAGAGAAATAACTTGCAAGTATACACCGCAACAAAATGGAGTAGCAGAAAGAAGAAACCGAACTCTAGTTGAGTTTGCAAGAGCAATGCTAAAGGAGAAGAACTGTCCAAACTATCTTTGGTTTGAGGCTGTAAATACAGCAACATACCTAGTAAACAGATTACCATGTACAACTTTAAATGGGATGACCCCTTATGAAGCTTGGTGGGGTAAGAAACCAACACTTGATCATTGCAAAGTGTTTGGATCAGTTGTGTATGCTTATGTACCATCACAGTTGAGACATAAGCTTGAACCAAAAGCTGAAAAATATGTGCTCATCGGACATGATGAAAAGCAGATGGGTTATAGGTTATGGAGTCCTCTAACCAAACAGTTCACTAATTCCAGATATGTGACATTTGATGAAGGAAAGAGCTGGTATACAGATAAAGAGCATAGTGTTGAAACACTTGAAGAAGAGATAACAAGAAGTGAAAAAGGTAAATCACATATGCAGGTGAATGGAGATGAAGATCATATGCAAGCAAGTACATCCAGGATTGGATCAGGTATGAGAAACTAAGATGGATCAAGATTTGATGAAGATGTGTATTCAGATACACATGAAGAGTTTGAACCAAGAAGGTCAAACAGAGTAAGGAAACATCCAACAAGGTATTCCTATGATACTTCGTATTTGACTCAGAAAAACTATGCTTACTTAGTAAAGGAAGATGAAGAACCTCAGAGTTATAGTGAAGCAAAAGGTAAGAAACAATGGGAAGAATCGATGAAAGAAGAGGTCAATGCTCTTGAAGAGAACAAGACTTGGGAACTTGTTCCAAAACGAAATGGTAAGAAAGTGATTGGAAATAAATGGGTTTATAAAGTTAAAAAGCTTGCAAATGGAAGGATAGCCAGATACAAAGCTAGACTGGTTGTCAAAGGCTATGCTCAGACATATGGCATAGATTATGATGAGACGTTTAGTCCGATGGACAAGATGTCAACCATAAGGACATTGATTGCTATAGCAGCATCAAAAGGATGGAAGCTAAGTCAGCTGGATATAAAGAATGCATTTCTGAATGGATATATATCAGATGAGGTTTACATGGAATAGCCTGAAGGGTTTGTAAGTTCCAATTACCCAGAACATGTTTGCAGATTAAAAAGAGCTCTCTATGGACTGAAGCAAGCTCCAAGAGCTTGGAATTACAGACTTGTAAAGTATATAAATGACCTTGGATACCAAAGCTCAAAGGCTGATGCAAGTCTACTCGTTAAGAGAACAGATGAAGGTATGATCTACATTTGTATTTATGTAGATGACATAATAATCACAGGAACCTCAAATGAAGGAATCAAAGAGGTAAAGAGACTGCTTGAAAAAGAGTTCAAGATCAGTGATCTAGGAAAGTTATCATACTTTCTTGGAATGGAAGTTACATATACAGATCATGGTGTATATGTTTCACAAGAAAGGTATCTCCTAAACTTACTAAAGAAGTTTAACATGGAGAATTGCAGAGAAGCTTCAACATCGCTTGAAGTAAATCATAAACTCAGCAAATATAGGGGTGTAGAGTTTAAAGATATGAGGAAATATCAGTTGTTAGTGGGAAGCTTAATCTATACTACACTAACAAGACCAGATCTTAGTTATGCAGTGGGAGTTCTCTCAAAGTTCATGCATTGTCCGAAGGATCAACATTGGGTTGCAGGACAGAGAGTTCTTAGATATATTAAAAGAACTATAAAAAGAAGGATTATATTATCCTTATACGTCAGATATAAAGCTGAGAGCATACAGTGACTCAGACTAGGCAGGAAGTCAAGATGACAGAAGGTCAACACATGGGTATATGATATATCTAGGAGATAAGCTTGTCACCTGGTGTTCGAAGAAGCAGCATACAGTGGCTTTATCGTCAACAAAAGCAGAATATAAAGGACTTGTGGAAGCAGCTAAAGAAGTGATCTGGATGCAGACCTTGTTCAAAAGCATGGGTATTGATCAAGGTATACCTATCATACATGGAGACAACATGAGCTCATTGTATCTTGCAGCAAATCCAATATTTCATGCAAGAACAAAACACATAGAGATTCAATATCATTTCCTGAGGGAAAAAGTAATGGAGAAGGAGATTGAATTGGTATTCACTCCTATAAAAGATCAGATTGCAGATATTCTGACAAAGAGCTTGGATGGAGTAAAGACAAGCAGATTCAAAGAAATGGCAGGTATAAAAGGAAAGAAGGATATATGAAGACCGGAAGATGCAAATTAGTGATTGAGGGGGAGCTGTTGGAGATTCACTCACTAATTATGCATAATGACATAAAGACAAAGAGAAGTAGAAACAAAGCATTCAGAAGAAAAACAAAAGCCTTAGTGAAGGGACAAATTCACGACTGTAATATACAGTGAAGAAACTTCCAGAATTAGAGTTTGTTGAAACCGGATCAAATTGTATATAAGAGAGTTGAGAGTTAGAAGAAGTGTGTGTGCGCATATGAGATAGAGAATAGAAGTAAGATATAGAAGACGCCATAGATCGCGTATGTAGAGATGAATAACAAAAACCTGAAATATCGAGTATTCATCTGAGAGAGATGGTAAGGAGAAACTACTCAGTATAGGAGAGTTCTCATGACTATGAGCGAAGTGAGGCCGAGTCATTTTTGTACACATCTTCTCTAATAGAAAACACATGTTCATGTGGAAGTTCAGCGCATTTTTCGTATGTGAAGAAATCTGAGAGATTTCATGTTACTGTGAAAAGTTAGTTAACAATTACAGTTTTCTCAGTAAAAGTTTTCCGGTACTTCTATGAGCTAGATCTCGAAGTACAGTATAAAGTTTTGTATGAGATATAGCTTACCTTGTAGTTATAAGTCTCAACTATAAACTGATCAAAGATTTCGGTGAAATGGATATGTACACACAGTACAAAGTCTGACCGGAAAGAAGCATCCATAACTAGTGAAGTTTTTTTCTTTAAACTTCAGATAGAGTTCATTTAGTGAAGGAAGTTAAGGTATCACTTCCTTACTTCATGTATACACATTTGAAGTAACTATAAACAAAGTTACAGTTGATTCCGGTAGTATTCCGGTACAATTCCGGTAACAGTCCGGTGAAGTTCCGGTGGAATTTTGGTGAGTTCAAAACACAGTTTTGGCTTAATTAAGTGACACAAAGATTATTTAACTGTAAGAAAATACAGTAGTGTAAAGTTTGAAGTAAATTAGTTCAGAATTGAAGCTTGAAGGAAACGTGAAGCTTTCTGTAAAGTGAATTTTTGGTGTTCACTAAATACAATTATAAGTTTTCAGTTTCAAAAAATTTGCTAAGCTACTGATGATTATAAAGGTGTTCTAACATCACTCTAGCTTAGTTTCTATGGTGTAAGCGAATTCCGCAATAAGCGCTACACCAACAAGAAGGTTGGTAGATTATTTACATTTGATATTGAAGACACAAGGAACATAGCACTATTCAATTATAGAGATCAAATACTATCTGAGTTAGAAATATGGCACAAAAGGCTAGGACACATAGGAGAAAGAACTCTAAAGCAAATATGCAAGGATTAGAGTGTGTTTGGCATTCCCAATGTGACCAAGCAGCATATGATATACAAATGTGGAGCATTCCAATTTGGCAAAGCTCACAGGCAACCATTCAATAGAAAGGGATACATTTATGAAGACTATTTGGAGCTTGTACACACTGATGTGTGGGGTCCTAACAAAAATCCATCAATCTCAGTTTCAGGGTACTATGTTTCATTTATTGATGATTACAGTAGATGGCCAATCCTTTATTTCATGAAACATAAGGATGAAGTATTTACATGTTTCAAAAAATACTTGGCACTAGTTGAAAACCAAACAGGAAGAATATTGAAAAGGATCAGGTATGATGGAGGTGGTGAGTACTTTTCACATGAATTTGATTCATTTTTACAAGACAGAGGCATAAAAAGGGAACTTACAACAAGACACACTTCTGAATTGAATGGAGTGGTAGAGAGAAGGAACAGCTTAATAGTTGAAGCTACTAGTTCTATGTTGAATGAGAAGAAGCTACCTAATTATCTATGCGTAGAGGCTGTTTCCACAGCCACCTACTTGGTTAATAGGCTCCCATCCAAATCCTTGGATGGTATGACACCCTATGAAGCATGGAATGGCTGGAGACTCTCATTGGACCATTTCAAAATATTTGGGTACATTGATTATGCACATATCCCCTCACAAATTAGAGGGAAGGTTGATCCTAAAGCTAAAAAGTGTATATTCATTGGGTATGATCAAAACCAAAAGGGGTACAGGCTATACAATCCCACTAACAAAGCATTTATAGTTAGTAGGGATGTAGTGTTTGATGAAAATAATTCATGGTTTGAAGATGATTGCAAGAAGGTCAAGTTACCTTATGATTTGGAAAATGACTTTCCAACCCTCACTCAAGAAGATCAACATTTACCAAAAGACATCAATTCAGAGGATGAAGAGAAAATGGACTTCAAGGCATGGAAGTCAAGAGGCAAGACCAAAGTCAAGCAATTGGAGGACATACCAGAATCCTCTAACCAAGCACTCGAGAGATCTCAAAGAGAAAGCAAAAAATACATAAGGTATGACTATGATACATCATTAGTCACCAAGCACTCTGTACATATCACTAAAGACTCTATGACAGAAGAGCTTTCTTCACTTGAAGAGGCTAGGAAAAAGAAAGAATGGAGAGAAGCCATGCAAGAAGAAGTAGAAGCACTTCAAGAAAACCATACTTGGGACCTAGTTCCCAAGAAGCCAAACATGAAGGTAATTGGATCCAGGTGGATATATAAAATCAAAAAGAACCCAAATGGTTCTATAAACAGGTACAAAGCAAGGTTGGTGGCAAAAGGATTTGCCCAAACTCATGGAGTGGACTATGAAGAAACCTTTTCACCTGTGGCAAAGATGCCAACAATTAGGGTTTTGGTAAGTGTTGCTCCTTCTAAGAATTGGAATCTATATCAGTTAGATGTTAAGAATGCATTCTTAAATGGATGGACATCAGAAGCAGTATATATGGCACAACCACCAGGTTTTGAAGATGAAGATAAAATAGGTTTTGTGCTAAGGAAGGCACTCTATGGTCTCAAGCAAGCTCGTAGAGCTTGGAACCATAGGCTTGTTACTTATTTAGAGGACCAAGGCTTTGTGGCTAGCAAGGCAGATTCCTCTTTATTTCTTAAGAAGAACAAATTAGAAGTTATCTACTTATGTGTCTATGTAGATGACATCATCATTACAGGGAATGATGTTAATGGCATCAAACAGGTTAAGGCTCAACTAATGGAAGAATTTAAAATCAGTGATCTTGGGTTGTTAACATACTTTCTTGGCTTAGAGCTTGTGTACACAGATTCTGGTATATTTATTACTCAAAGGAAGTATATACATGATATGTTTGTAAAGCTAGGTTGCATTATTCGTTTTTTTACAATTCGTTTATTCGTGAATAATTACAGAATTTTGTAGTAAGCCCTTATTATTTGACTGAATTATTCAATGCCTTGTCAGATTATTCGAGCACACTTGAATAGTTTTTGCACGGGAATTCGACACTTTTCGATCGAACACTTTTTTTATTGAAAAGCTTTCGATCGAAAAATGTTTCGACCGAAAAAAAATTGATCAAATAATATTTTATAAAAGAGTAGAACATACTCATTTTTCATAAAATCTACTTTGTTCTTTACAAACTTAAAGTTTCATAGAGAGAACAAGGTATAAATTTTTGCTATATTAAATAATTGAAACTATTGTGATTGTTTGACTCAACATTGATTCTTACTTCACAATAGTATATGTTTGGGAATTTTAAATCTATTATGATTGATTCTTACCCATTTTTCATAAAAGCTACATTTGTTCTTTACGAAGTTAAAGTGTCATAGAGAGAACAAGGTATAATTTTTTGCCATAAATATTAAGTAATTTAAACTATTATGATTGTTTGACTCAACTTACTTCACAATAGTATGTATAAATGTATGTGCATATAATTAGGAATTTAGAATCTATTGTGATTGTCTGATACAACGATGTGTGTGTATGAGTATGTGTATGCATATGAGTGTATAATTGTGAATGAAAAATCTATTGTGATTGTCTGACTCAAATTTGATTCTTACTTCACAATAGTATGTGTAAGTGTATGTGCATATGATCACGAATTTAAAATATATTGTGATTTTTTGACTCAATGATGATTTCTATTTCACAATAGTATGTGTAAGTATATGTATGTGTAAACGAATATGTGTGTATGATTGATAATTAAAATCTATTGTGATTGTTTAACTCAACAATGATTTTTACTTCACAATAGTATGTGTAATTGTATATGGGTGTATGATTGAGAATTAAAGTCTATCGTAATTGTTTGACTCAACATTGATTGAAATATCTTATTTGATATTGATTTATATTGTTTTTTTGTAGGTATAGTCTTCATAAAGCAATTTGCAAGCACTATGGGAAAGGGGAAAGAATGTTCATATGTGATTGTTCATCAAGATGGTAAAAAAACAATATCCACAATACAATGCAAATGTTGTGGGCATCATTATGTAGGAAATGCAACTCAAATAAAAGAGCATCTTTTTAGTATTGTGGCAGGATGCTCTAATCCAGATAGTGATATATGGGTACAGTTTGCAAGTTATGCAAATAAATGTAAATCTCAAGGTATCACATCAAAAGATTCAAAAGCATGAGTATTTCACAGACTTTCAAAGTAGCCCAAGTGTAGAGCAAGAATGAGTAGATGCATCAATGACAGTAGAGGATCATCAGGATATTTCTACTCAAGTCTCTCAGACCGTTTTTGAGAATAACCAAGATACATGTACTCCATTTTCTCCAACTGCATCAAGGTGAATGTAGTAAAAATGCTAGATCTAATACTCTTTCACCATGCTTTGTCTGTAATAAATCACAAAATACTATACATGTAGCTTTTGAAAAGCAAGATTGTCTCGAGCTTCATCTTAAATCGACTCAAGTATTCTTAGCATGTGGGATTCCTTTCAATGTTATTCCTAACTCCATTTTCAAAGATGCTTTGATGTCAACTACACGATAAGGATTCACCATGCCAGATTATAATAAAATGCAAACAGACTATGTACTAGATAAAGTGAAAAAAAAGTACCGAAGCTATTTTAAAGTGAACAGTACTTGATTATGTATCCATGTATGGATGTACAATAGATTTGGATAGATGGAAAAATTGTTAAAAGAAACCATTGATTAATGTCATGGTTATGTGTCCAAAAGTAAACATGTTTTTAGAAGTTGTTGATACTTCTCTTAAAGAGAAAAATTTAGCTTTTCTTGTAAAGGTATATGAACATGCTATATCATGTGTGGGTGGTCCGAAGAATGTGACTGTGATAGCGACGGATAATGCCTCTTATTTTTGAAGTACTGGAATTACAATTCAAAACAAGTATGAAGGCATTACTTGGGTTCCATGTGCAACTCATACATTGTTGGTGATTAACTCGCTCTGATACCACTGATGGTATTCTAGCTACGACTACCACTTTCGGTATGGTAGCACAGATACCACCGTTATGGTCGACGCGGCAAAGACTCAAACTTTGTCAAGTCTGCGGAATTTGCTGCGCCACCGAAGAGGGCTAAGCTAGAGTGATATTAGGACACCTCTATAATTAGCAGTAAATTAGCACAGTTTCTGTCACTCAAACATATAAGACTGTGTTTCGAATTTATTGAAATTCAACCGGAACTTCACCGGACTGTCACCAGACTGTCACCGTAATTATACCGGAATCTTACCGGAATCAACTCCTATTCCGTTTGTAATTAATTCAAGTGATTATACAAGAAGTAAGGAAGTGATGCGTGAACTTCCTTTACTGAGTGAACACTTTGTGAAGTTTAAGAAAAAACTTCTTCGGTTCAGAATGTCTCTTTTCAGTCAGACTTTGTACTGTGTGTACATATCCATTTCACCGAAATCTTTGATGAACTGATAGTAGAGATGTCTAGCTATAAGATAAGCTATCTCTCATACAAAACTTTAATTTATTCTGCGAGATATACTTCGTTGTTCTATCGAAAAATACGTTCACTAAAAGAACTGTTACTGACCGAAAATACGTTTACTGAGACAACTGTAATTGACCGAAACATTCGTTTACTGAGAAAATAACTGTTAACGAACTTGTACTGTAATATGAAAATACTCAGGTCTCTTCACATACGAACAGTGCGCGCAAACTTCCACATGAACATGTGTTTTCTATTAGAGAAGATGTGTACAAACTAACTTGGCCTCTTCTTGCTCAAGCTATGGAAACTGTCCTACACTGAGTAGTTTCTTCTTACCATCTCTCTCAGATGAATACCTGACATTTCAAGTTTCTGTTATTCATCTTTACATACACGATCTCTGGCGTCTTCTGAAAAGCTTCTCTTCTCTCTCTCTTTCTGACCTCTATATGCGCTCTATTTAAACTGTGCGCTCTACTCACACACGTTCTTGTTCGCACGCTTCCCCTATTATTCTTATGCACGTTCTCTCTTTATATACAGTTTGATTCGGTGTAACGAACTCTAACAAACTCTGATTCTGGAAGATTCTGTGTTGTACATAACGGTCGTGAATTTGTCCCTTCACTAAGGCTTTGATTTTTTGAACACTTTGATTTCGCTTTTCTTTATCTTTCTTTGTCTGTATGTCAAATTCATGAGTGATTCTTCAACAGCTCCTCCTCAATCACTAATTTGACTTTTCTTGTCTTTCATATATTTTCCTTTCTTTTATACCTGCCATTTCTTTGAATCTGCTTGTCTTCGTTCCATCCAAGCTCTTTGTCAGAATATCTGCAATCTGATCTTTTGTCGGAGTGTATACTATTTCTATCTCCTTCTCCACTACCTTTTCCCTTAGGAAATGATACTGAATTTCTATGTGCTTTGTTCTTGTATGAAATACTAGATTTGCTGTAAGATACAACGAGCTCATATTATCTCCATATATGATAGGTATACCTTGATCAATACCCATGCTTTTCAACAAGGTCTGCATCCATATCACTTCTTTAGCTACTTCTACAAGTCCTTTGTATTCTTCTTCTGTTGATGATAAAGCCACTGTGTTGTTTCTTCGAACACCAGCTTACTAGCTTGTCTCCTAGGTATATCATATACCCATGTGTTGATCTTCTGTCATCTTGACTTCCTGCCCAGTCTGAGTCACTGAATGCTCTCAGCTTTATATCTGACGTAAAAGGATAATATAATCCTTCCTTTACAGTTCTTTTGATATATCTAAGTACTCTTTGTCCCGCAACCCAATGTTGATCCTTCGGACAATGCATGAACTGTGAGAGAACTCCCACTGCATAACTAAGATCCGGTCGGGTTAGTGTAGCATAAATTAGGCTTCCCACTAACGACTGATACTCTCTCATATCTTTAAACTCTACACCACTATACTTACTGAGTTTATGATTTGCTTCAAGCGGTGTTGAAGCTTCTCTACAATTCTCCATATTAAACTTCTTCAGTAAGTTTAGGAGATACCTTTCTTGCGTAACATATACACCATGATCTGTGTATGTGATTTCCATTCCAAGAAAGGATGATAACTTTCCTAGATCACTGATCTAAAATTCCTTTTCAAGTAATCTCTTTACTTCTTTAATTCCTTCCTCTGAAGTACCTGTCATTATAATGTCATCTACATAAATGCAAATGTAGATCATACCTTCTTCTGTTCTCTTGATGAGTAGACTTGCATCTGCTTTCGAACTTTGGTATCCAAGTTCATTGAGATATTTCACAAGTCTGTAATTCCAAGCTCTTGGAGCTTGCTTCAGTCCATAAAGTGCTTTCCTTAATCTGCAAACAAAATTTGGGTATCTGGAACTTACAAACCCTTCCGGTTGTTCCATGTAGACTTCATCTGATATATATCCATTCAGAAATGCGTTCTTTATATCTAGCTAACTTAGCTTCCATCCTTTTGATGCTGCTATAGCAATCACTGTCCTTATGGTTGACATCTTTGCCACCTGACTGAATGTCTCATCATAATCTATGCCATGCGTCTGAGCATAGCCCTTGATAACCAGTCTAGCTTTGTGTCTGGATATCCTTCCATCTACAAGTTTCTTAACTTTGAAAACCCATTTGTTTCCAATTACTTTCTTGCCATCTGGTTTCGGAACAAGTTCCCATGTCTTGTTCTCCTCTAGTGTGCTGAACTCTTCTTCCATTGCTTCTTCCCATTGCTTCTTGCCTTTAGCTTCATCATAGTTCTGAGGTTCTTCATCATCTTTGACCATATATGCATAATTTTTCTGAGTTATATACGAAGTATCATAGGAATACCTTTCTGGTTGTTTCCTTACCCTGTTTGACCTTCTTGGTTCAAACTCTTCATGTGTATCTGAATACACATCTTCATCAAATCCCTGTTCATCTTCATTTCTCATACCTGATCCGATCCTGGACGTACTTGCTTGCATATGATCTCCATCTCTAAGCACTTGTACAATTGATTTCCCTTTCTCTTTCCTTCTTACCTCTTCTTCAAATTCTTCCGTTGTATGACTTTGATCTGCATACCAGCTTTTCTGTTCATCAAATGTAACATCTCTGGAAACAGTAAACTGTTTTGTTAGAGGACTCCATAACCTGTAGCCCATCTGCTTTTCATCATATCCGACGAACACATATTTCTCTACTTTTGGTTCGAGCTTATGTCTGAGTTGTGACGGTACATAAGCATAAGCTATTGATCCAAACACTTTGCAATGATCAAGTGTTGGCTTCTTTCCCCACCAAGCTTCATAAGGGGTCATTCCATCTAAAGCTATACACGGTAATCTGTTTACCAAGTATGTAGCTGTATTTACAGCTTCAGCCCAAAGATAATTTGGACAATCCTTTTCCTTTAGCATAGCTGGTGCAAACTCAACTAGAGTTCGGTTCCTTCTCTCTGCTACACCATTTTGTTGTGGTGTATACCTGCAGGTTATTTCTCTCTTAATACCTGCATTCCAAAGATAATCATTGAATTCTCGGGAGAAGTATTCTCCCCCTCCATCAGACCTCAGTCTCTTCAGCTTTCGACCTGTGAGTCTTTCAGCATATGCATGAAAATGTCTGAAGGCTCCAAACACTTCTAATTTCTCTTTCAAAACATAAAGAGTTATCCATCTTGTAGCATCGTCAATGAATAAAACATAATACCTTGAGCCACTGATTGATCCTTCTTTTGTTGGACCCCATACATCTGTATGAATGAGTTTGAGTACTTCATCATGTTTGAATCCTTTCTTCTGGAAAGGTAACCTGTGGGCTTTTCCCATCTGACATGCTTCGCACTTGTGAATCATGTGTTGGTTCTGTACATTCGGTAATCCCAGTACTGACTGATTCGAAATCATAGCTTTAATTCCTTTTTCATTAAAATGATCTAATCTCTTATGCTAGAGATCAAGTTCTATAACCACCTTTTCACCATGTGTGAGCAATGCTTGATCGATGTTCCCTTATACTCTTAAAGTAAAGAGTCTACCTTCCTTCTTACCAGAGACGATCTGATTATATCCGTTCTTGGGATCTCTCACAAATACTCCTTCATTTGTAAATCTGACCTGAAAACCTTTCTCAACTATTTGTCCTACACTAATTAAGTTTTTCGGTATTGTCGGAACGTACAAAACATTGGTTAGCAAATCCGCTCCACTCTTACATTTCACTTTTCCAATTGAATGTACACTATGCCTCGTATTGTCACCTATTTGAACAGTATGACTGGAACTACCTTTTTCCAATTCTGACATCAGTTCTATATTTCCTGACAAGTGATTAGAACATCCAGAGTCAATGTAAAATACCTTTAGGTCTTCGTTATCTGATGTGCTGATTGAGTTCATCATCAATGTTGTATGACTTTCATTCTGTGTGTCATTTGCGTAATTGTTGTAGGTGGTGTTGTAGGATTGATTCTGTCCCCAACTTCTTGCTCCACCTCTACCATAGCCTCCTCTTTGATTTTGTCTTCCTCTTTGAAAATTACTCTGATATCTTCCGCTTCTGCCTCTGCTATTACTGTTCTGATTTTGATTTGATCCTTGTTGATTGTGCCAGCAATCATGAGCCAGATGATTATTTAATCCACAGATCTAGCAAGCCTTCTTGTTGTTATTCTGGCTACCTCTTCCTCTTCCAAAACCTCTTTCTCTTCCTCTGCCTGTGCCTTTACCTCTTGCATAATAAGCCTGAGAACTCGACTCTTCTTCATCTTTTGACTTACCTTTGTCTGCTTTCTTCTTGTTCTTCATGTACATTGCAGAACTTTGTCCTTTATCTGCATCTCCTTTCAGGTCTTGCTCATATGTGAGCATCAAACCAAGCAACTGATTTAAATCTGGTACAAAATGATTTAAAGAAAGTTCAGTTGAGAGTACGAAAGGTTTCCACCTTTTATCTCCTCTCAAACCTGTTAGCAGTTGCACTATCAATCTGTGATCTTCGACATCTTCATTTATGGATCTAAGACTATCTGCTAGATCCTTCATTTTAGTAACGTAGTCACTAATGCTTTGATTCGACTTCTTTTTTAACGTTGTGAATTCAGACCATAAGCTAGTCTTCCTAGCTTTCGTAGTATTTTGGAAATGATCTTCCAACACACTCCATATGTCCTCCGCTTTCTCCGGACCTCTAATGTGCGGTAGTAGATGGTCTGTAACGGTATTATAAATTTAAGCTCTTTCTGTTGCATCTTTCTTCTGCCACAGCTTCAAGGCTTCTAATTCTTCTTTTTCCGGTTGACTATCATCTTCAAAAGTCGGCTTCTTTTCTTCTCCGGTCACATACATCATTAAGTCCTTGCTCATAAGTAAGGCTTCCATGTGCATTACCCATGCGGGATAATTATCTCTATCCAATTTATCAATTTGGACATGATCTACCATGATCTTCTTGTTTCTATTACTTCCGGTGACCTTTTGAGAATCTTTCTGCTCTTCAGAATCTTTCTCGTTCTGGTACCACTTCTTGGATCTCACGGCTCTGATACCACTTGTTGGTGATTAACTCGCTCTGATACCACTGATGGTACTGTAGCTACGACTACCACTTTCGGTATGGTAGCACAGATACCACCGTTATGGTCGACGCGGCAAAGACTCGAACTTTGTCAAGTCTGCGGAATTCGCTGCGCCACCGAAGAGGGCTAAGCTAGAGTGATATTAGAACACCTCTATAATCAGCAGTAGCTTAGCACGGTTTCTGTCGCTCAAACATATAAGACTGTGTTTCAAATTTATTGAAATTCAACCGGAACTTCACCGGACTGTCACCAGACTGTCACCATAATTATACCGGAATCTTACCAGAATCAACTCCTATTCTGTTTGTAATTACTTCAAGTGATTATAAAAGAAGTAAGGAAGTGATGCGTGAACTTCCTTTATTGAGTGAACACTTTTTGAAGTTTAAGATAAAACTTCTTCGGTTCAGAATGTCTCTTTTTGGTCAGACTTTGTACTGTGTGTACATATCCATTTCACCGAAATCTTTGATGAACTGATAGTAGAGATGTCTAGCTATAAGATAAGCTATCTCTCATACAAAACTTTAATTTATTCTGCGAGATATACTTCATTGTTCTACCGGAAAATACGTTCACTGAAAGAACTGTTACTGACCGAAAATACGTTTACTGAGACAACTGTAATTGACCGAAACATTCGTTTACTGAGAAAATAATTGTTAACGAACTTGTATCATAATATGAAAATACTCAAGTTTCTTCACATACGAACAGTGCGCGCAAACTTCCACATGAACATGTGTTTTCTATTAGAGAAGATGTGTACAAACTAACTTGGCCTCTTCTTGCTCAAGCTATGGAAACTCTCCTACACTGAGTAGTTTCTTCTTACCATCTCTCTCAAATGAATACCTGACATTTGAGGTTTCTGTTATTCATCTTTATATACGCGATCTTTGGCGTCTTCTGAAAAGCTTCTCTTCTCTCTCTCTTTCTGACCTCTATATGCGCTCTATTTAAATTGCGCGCTCTACTCACGCACGTTCTTTTTCGCACGCTTCCCCTATTATTCTTATGCACGTTCTCTCTTTATATACAGTTTGATTCGATGTAACGAACTCTAACAAACTCTAATTCTGGAAGATTCTGTGCTATACATAACGGTCGTGAATTTGTCCCTTCACTAAGGCTTTGATTTTCTGAACACTTTGATTTCGCTTTTCTTTATCTTTCTTTGTCTGTATGTCGAATTCGTGAGTGATTCTTCAACATACATTAGATTTATTATTTAAAGATATAGGTGGATTATCTTTCATTAAACAAAGCTTATTAGATGCAAATCATGTGGTCAAATTTATTAGAGAGCATCAATTTTCATATTCGCTCTTTCGATCAAAATCTCCCAATAAAGCACTTCAAATTTTTTGTGCCACACGATTTGCAACTGGCTACATTGTGCTCAATGGATTCTTGGAAGTTAAGCTAGCTCTTGTAGAAATGATTGCTGATCGAAGATGGAAAGCATAGCTAGAGAAGTATCCTTCTTATCGAGTTGTAGCATCCAATGTACATTTGTAATACAATCACAAAATTTTTGGCATAATCTTTAAAAATATATTGGTATCACTAAACCTTTTGTGGAACTTTTACGAATGGTTGATACTGATAAATTTGTGATTGGAAAAGTTTATTGGATTATGTCAGAAGCTATTCAAAAAGTAAAATGCTTTAATCAATTTTCATTACCAGAGAAAATACAGATTATATCGTTAGCACAGAAGAGATGGATGCAAATGCATACTCGTTTGCATGGAACAACATTTGTTTTGGATCCAACATTTCAACAAAAATCCATACTTTTCTTCTCTTCATCTCCCAATGAAAGGCTTTTCCTTTCCCTTTAATTTTTTCCTTCATCAAAACAACAATCTTGGCATAATTCTTGATGAATCTTTGATAGGACCCAGAAAAACCTAGGAAGATCTGTAGTTTGTTCTAGTTTCTAGGATGTGGCCATTCGATAATAGATCGCACCTTTTCAAGATCCATCTAGATTCCATGTTTGGAGATGATATGTCCAATATATCTAATTCAAGGTTTGGAAAATTCACACTTGGATTCTTTGGCAAAGAGTTAATTCTCTCATAACACTTGGAAGACTATCTGTAAGTGTTCAATGTGTTCTAATTCTGACTTACTATAAATCGGATTATCATCAAGAAATTCTGCCACCAACTAGGACCTTAACACACTATTCATGAGTTTCATGAATTTGGATAGAGCATTGGTGAGATCAAATGACATCACCAAAAACTCATAGTGCCCATTTGTTAGATACATTTGTTTCTAACATTTGTTTCTTTTATCCTAATCTAGTGATATCTTGATCTTAAATCAAGATTAGTAAAATATTGATATTGATGTAACTGATCAAATAGATCATCCAACCTAGGCATTGGAATTCTATTTTTAATAGTTACCTTATATAATGCCCTTTAATCAATAATAACTGCGTCGAACCATCTTTCTTTTTTATTAAGAGCATTGGCAATGCCCATGGGAAATTACTAGGTCTAATAAATCCTTTAGATAAGTCACCTTGAATACAGAACACTTGTTGCATTAGCTACAGCAAAAGGATGGACTTTGCATCAGATGGATATGAAGAATGCTTTCTTACATAGTGAGTTACAAGAAAAAGTATACATGGACCAGCCACAAGGATATGAAGATTCAAAGCATACATAATATGTTCGCAGGTTGCAAAAGGCTTTGTATGGGCTGAAGCAAGCTCCTCATGCATGGCATGCAAGGATTGCTCATTACTTAACCATCGTTGGGTTTTCTATGTGTAATGCAGATCATTCACTGTATGCAAGGAAGGGTGATGATGGCATCACAATTGTGGCTATTTATGTTGATCACTTGATTGTAGGTGGTGATAATGAAGTAAGCATTAAAGAGGTAGAGCAACTTCTTATGCACGAATTTGACATGAAAGATCTTGGTGTGTTGCACCACTCATTAGGGGAAAAAATGAACCCTGAATGGGCCTTTTAGATTAAGGGGTGATTAGTGATGGACCAATGAGAGGAGGGTGGTGGCCACAGTCTAGAGCCTCAATCAAGTAGGCTAGGCCTAGGTTTCCCTTGGTTTGGGGTAGTCAAAACAACCAAAATCTGGTGAGAAAACTAGGATTTTCTTTGTTAGTGGTTTCAAGGACCCACAAAGTTCGAAATTTGCAACTCGCGTCTGATTCGCACCCTTCGATATGGAGAAAATCCTACGGTTGAGTTTAAATTGAAGAGGAAATGCGCCTTTGGCTGTGCATCGTTGGATGATGTGCCGATCCAATGCTTGAGATTATCCCTCTAGAGGATTCAGAAGCTTTGAATTAAAACTCTTGGATCTAACTTTAATCGAACGGTCTTCAAGTCACACAAAAATGCGCTTTAGTTTGAGACGTCCGATTCATATGCATCTTATGGTCTAGATCTGCTGCGAATCTCAATAGAATACTCTCTCTCTATCTTTCCCAAGGCAATCATGATGGACATGACCTTCTGTTTGTCGTTTTCTGCCAAAAATCTGGATGCCCATCGCGAGCGTCGATTCAGCCCAATCTAATGGTGGTGAATTTGTGCGCTGTAGACTCTCTCTCCTCCTTTTCCCAACCTCTTAAACATGATGTTACTTCTCAGATTTGTCGTTTTCTGCCAGAGAAAAGCTCTCTAATCACGTCCGTCCATGCCAAATATCTAAGGGTCGTGGATAGCCATAAATCTAGTACACTGAGATCACTATTTTGTCATGTTCTGCCAGACATACTGTATTCGATCTCCTCCGTCCATGATGAACATTGTAGGGCTCTCAAAAGCCACGACCTCATCCCAACAAAGAACTAAAATATAGCATTTTTCAAAATAATGATTTTAAATCAAATACCACTAGTGGTTTTTTTTCATCTTCAATACCAGACATGATTAATTTTAATCCCTAAAAATTAGGGATCCTTACAAGGCCCATGCAGGGTTCACTTTCTCCCCTAATGTTCGTGGGCATTGAGTTTATCCATACAGAAATAGGTATATGGATGTCACAAAGGCAATATTCCTTGAATATGCTGCAAAAGTATGGTATGGCTGATTGTAAGCCAATTTCTATGCCATTAGAAGTTGGACACTACATCAAATGAAGCAATCCAGGATGACAAGTCTCACTTTTTCATTTCTCTGACATGTATAGTGGTCATGCCGGTGTATGTCACGGACATTTCATTGAGCTTTATTAGATTTATCTACTGAGAGTGATGGCACATTTGTTTCTTGCTAGCTCACCCATTTGTGTACATTAGGTTTTTCCTTATGTACTGGTCTTTATATATTGCAGTAGTTGTATTCTTATTTTTAGGTCATTCTTGTACATTCCTTTTTATGTGATAGAAGAAGAAGAAGAAGAAGAAGAAGATCATTCTTCCTTGCCTCAATCTATGTGTGAGCTCTCTTCCTTATCTCCTTCCTAGTGACACTATTAACCCAAGAAAGGAGAAGAGCAAAGATTATCCCCAAGGAAGGAGTATAGATGATGCATTCCGAACAACTCAACAAGATTTGGAAGCTGATGCTATCGAACCAGCACTCAACATTCCCAAGAATCTCTTCTCAACTAGTGAAATGTTGAAAAATACTTATCAATAGGTGAGTCTCTATTACCTTTTGAGCATGGATGCTTGTTTTGGTGGTAAAATGTTTCCTTGGGTGCTCCAACCTTGGTAAGTGGCGGCCAAGGCACCTACTTTGTTGCACAAGCTTTTCTGAAGAACTACTATAGCCCATGAGTAACTGTGAGGATAATCAAGCACAAGCTATCCAAAGTTATCATCAATGGCGGCTCGAGTATCAACCTCATGCTAGAGGACCCATAGTACATGGTGACAATGGAAGACCAAAGCAAGGTTAAACCTATAAGAGTAGTCGAGAGTATCTTCCTGATGGTCCAAGGATCATAGTTCATGCAAGATTTTGTGGTACTCAAACTTCCTCGCCCATCGAGAGGCTTCCCCCTACTTGCAGGGAAGCCTTGGCTTAGCCATGCCAATGTAATCAATGTCTGGGGGCAAGACTTCATGTGGGTACATGATCATGATGCACTTAAAAAGATGCATGTGGAAATAGGGCTAGACCATGTTAGGATGGTCAGAACCAAATCATTCTTTGTGTAGGAAGAAGTAGATTGGATGGCATTTATCAAGAAGAAGAATTACTCAATTGGATGGGAGTCAAATGTCCTCCTTGATACATTACCATTTTTTAGTTCAAAAGGATCAAATGGGGAAGAGTAAGAATCAAATGTAGAAGTTCTAGAGTTGAGTAAGCCCATGAAAGATGGAAGAAGATGGAAGAAAAAACCATCTCAAGGGGAGCATGAGGGCAATACATGGTGGTGGAATCTCTTGAAGGAGAAAGATTCAGAGTCTTTAGATGAATTACCAATCAATGAGATACCACCATGGTGGTTGTAGAACAAAAGAAGAACCATGGAAGAAAGGTAAACCCATGTGAATCCCAAAAAAAAAAGTTCAAATACAATACATCCAATGATAAAAGCACCAACAATGATGAGTCCATGCAACTAGTGAAGGAAGTCAACCTGGGAGGTCTTCGTGAAACAAAGCCTGTCCTACTTGCAATATGGTTGTGACAAGAACCCGTCCTACTACATAAGGTAATTACCTTTTTGCAAGATTTTAAAGATGTTTTCCTAGAATTAAGAATACCTAAGAAGCATTTCTATAAATTTGGGACTCCACACCACCCCATTGGTTCCAAATGCAAAGCCAATACAAGGATTTACAAACTCAACCCCAGATATGCAAAAGTAGTTTGAAAGGAAAGTGACAAAATGGAGGCAACATGTGTCATACTTCTAGTGGAACACTCAGATTGGCTATCATGCATGGTTATCATGCCAAAACTTAGTCCAATAATATCAAGGCGTGTGGATATTTTTGAGCCCTCAATAAGCTCATAGTCCCTTATGGATTTCCCACACCATTCTTGGAGAAAGTGGTCGAGGATGTGGTTGGTCATGCTCTCTAGAATTTTATGGATGGATACAACGGGTACAACCAAATCACCATTCATCAAAAAGATCGACCAAAGATTTCCTTTGTGAAAGCATGGGGGACTTAGATCTATACAAAGATGGCATTTGGGCTTGGGAGCACCCCAACTACCTTCAATTGCACTATATCAAACAATTTTTGAAAACCTCTTTTGGGATCTCTTAGAATATTCATGGAAGACTTATCTACCTTTTTTGGAATTGGTAAGACCAGCCTAGTTGAAATTTTTTATGAGCATCTGGTGCATCTCTCCCAAGTCTTCATTAGGTGTACAAAAACTAACCTTAAAGATGTGATTAGTCCGTGTCCCAATCTTAACAACTCCAAATTGGAATCTCCCTTTGATTACCTGATTCTTTACTACACCATTTGCTCCTTATACAGAGTCACACACAACATTCAAGCCTTTGAATTTCAACATTCTTGAGAGATTTTAGGAGCAAGGTTGACAGACATTCACAACCCCCCCCCCCCTCTATCTCACTCATGTGCAACATTTGCTCCCCACATCTCTTCACTCAATTTCTAAGTGGTGGCCTCTTGCTTTCATTATAGCATAGCATGGGATGCTAACAGAAAAGTTATGGAGATGCTTAGTTAAACTATCTTTTCCTTCCTTGTATAAGATGAAAGAAGAACAAACTAGAGAGATAGAGATACCCAGAAATACAAAGATATACAAAGACCCATAGATATATCTATGTGCCTTTCCCACCACGTCTCCCGCTTGTGTGTCACCCTCTCGTCGACTCTTTCTCCCAAAAGATCTCGTCATCCTATTGTAATTTGGTGTAGCTCAGTGATGAGTAGCACCTCCTTTAATGTCAATCCGGGAAGACGTGAGGATGGTATGAAGACCACGAGCAAGCGGAAGCACAAGTGCGTGAGTGAGAAGCACACAAGCATGCACACACATACACGCACACGCGCACACACGGCAAGAACAAAGAGAGTAAGACAATGGAATCACTTCTATTGCAACAAAGTTCTCATACAAGCTCAAGAATACAAGAAGCTAGTCCAAAAATGAGCTCTCTAGCTCTATTTATAGTTTTTGACTAGCTTTGGCCCTGTCCAGACCTAGTGTCCGGCCTAGTTAAAAATTAGGTTCCAAGGCTTATTTGAGGGCTCAAACGAGATCTAAAAATTATGAACATTGGCAGGCAACTACTTCTAAGGCTCCCCAAGCTCGAGGACTCCTCGGCTTGTACAAAATGGAGCTACAAAAAGGTGAAATGATATTTACAAGGGTTTTTAGTGATGAGAATCACTTAAAAATGATGTAAGGGTTTTGAAAAAAAATGAAGGGTTGCCTTAGTGCTAGATCTGCATGTGTGTCCGTACTTGCTTCTTCCCGTATACTGTCAACACTCTCCCCCCCCTAGCGTCTGTCGCCTCTGATAGACCTCTGCTCCACCGTTTGATCAATGTACTCTTGCAAGAGGTCGGTTGCCACTTCTTGTTCCTTGATGCGTAGTCCCCGAACCAAGTCTCTCTGGAGGGTCTCCCAATTGACTGGGCCCGGTATGTCCGGCTGTGGCGTTGTGTAGAGTTCTGAGTGCATCGTTTGTTCGCATGCAAAGAGGTGTAACAAATGGGTGGGCCGTGGCACGAACACCTCTGAGTGTGCTTCCCAAAACCCCGTGGTGAACATTTCATCGAAAGTTTGCTTGTAGCAGGCAGGGAGATATCTGATGCGTGCGTGCCATGCATAAGCAACTCGTATGCTCGGGGTGGTGCTCATATCATATAGCAGGTCATAATTACCATTCACAAACCCGGGAATCGGAGGTTGAATATGACAGACATTTCGGAAAGTTTTGAGCACAACCTGCATCATATCGAAGATCTTGAGCATCATCTGGGCAACCACATCTGGCATAGGGTGGAGGCGTGGAAGCCAATGTCTGATGGTAGCCATCATGTAGGCTACAGTAGGCGTGCCGTTTGGGGGTGCAATGGCAGGGTAATTGAGCCATTCTTTGCAATTGGCGTTGTTCTTGACTTTGATGGCGAATGACTTCCATGTTCTTCTCCGTTGCACTGGTCCATAGCAATTGTTATACTTCAAATGCATGGGTGCGTGGTCCCATGTCCGTAGCATCTCGGGATAGGTTTCCAATAGCTTTTGCCTCCAGATGGGTTGGTGTATTTTCCCTTTGCGCGCCTCCTCTGGAATGTCCTCAGGTTCAAATTGTGTTGCGAAAGTTGGGTACTTGTTGGTCTTACGTTTGATCTCGGCGTTGTAGTCTGCCAACAGTACAAAGTATGGCTTATATTGTAATTCTGAGCTGGTTATTAGTCTTCTAGGGGCCAGATGTCTGAAGTAGTCTGATTGAAGTATGGTTTCTTCAATGGTCTTCATGGCCAACATCTGGTAGGAGATACGTTCTTCATGAGTCTGCCCCATTTCTTCTACCTGTTTCATCCATGCCGATGGGGGTTCCTCATAAGTGTCCTGTCCCTCCTCAGTGATTGTGCCTCCGGGAAAAGGTTGAGGCTCATAGTTCTCTTCAAATGCTTCCTCCACTGGAACGATAACTGCTTCTTCTTCTATGGGTTGCTCAGGTGGGGAAGGGGGTCGTTCATATTGTAGCAACTTAATTTTTAATTCGGCCACCTGCTGACGTAGCTCTAGTACTTCACTGGCTACTGATAATTCCGGCTCTGGTGAGGTTGCAGCGTTGGCCATCTCTTTAGGTTCTTGTTGGTGTGGTGCAGGCACTTGGGCTTTCTGTAGGTCTTTGACTTGGTCAGCAAGCTGATCATGAGCTTCTAGGAGAGTGGCATAGGTTTCTAATATTTGTTGTATATTCTCTGAGGGGATGGCTTGGAATTTAGTCGGGTCAATGGGTGCCCCTGGAGTATTTTCCATAGCTGCTTCGAGGTTGTCTTGATTTTGTTGTTGTAGTCTTTTGTTTTCTTCTTGAGCAGCCGCTAAATGGCATCGGAGTAGAGCCATGTTTCGTTGTAGTCTAGCGTTACGGGCTAGCTGATCTCTAAGTTGTTCTTCAGTTACCCTACTCTTCTCTGCATGTGTGGACTCGAGCTCCACCTGATATTGTTGGAGGGTAGTCACCTCTTGCTGTAATTCCGTATTAGATAACTCCAGGGCAGTGACACGTGCCTGGAGATGGGCTGACAAAGTACAGAGTTCTTTATTGTTTTCTTCTAGTAACCTGTATTCCTATTTAAGTTGGGCAGCAGCTTCGAGCATGGTGTTGAGTGCATGACTAAATGAAGTGGGTGCAGGGGTAAAGGTGGAAGATGCAAGGGGTCGGGAGATGGGAAAGGGAAAAGTGGATGTTGTGCCTACAGTGCTTGGAAATGGCGACGTGAGTGAAATGATACGTGGTGATGTTGGAATAACAGTGGTGGTGGGTGATCCTGTGGATGGTGAGATGTCCATGGGATCGGACGTGAGAGTGTGTGATTCGTGCACTGTGAATACAGGAATGGTGGGTGGTGTGATAGTGGTGGCAGTGAATGTGGGGGAGTGGGGTTGGGAAAGGGACTTTTTATTATAATTATCCACCTGTTGGAGTATATTTACAAGGTTTGTCCAGAATGAGGGTTGTGTGACTTGGGTTGAGTGTGAGGCAGTTGCTAGGGGAGTGGTGGATAGGGTTTGGGTGTGGGTGAATGGAAAAGGATGGGATGAGGTCTGGCTATTGGCAAGTGGTTGTCCAAGGGCGGGGAGATAGGAAGGGTGACCTATTATGGTTTGATCGGTGGCCGGATGACCGGTGTGGGGTTCAAAAATTTGGGTGGAAGTGCTGGATGTGGGTAAAGGGTAGGATGTAAAAATGGAGGTGTGTACAATGGTTTCATGATGGGTGGATATCGGTTGTTCCGAAGGGATTGTGGAGAAGGGTTCTGAAGGGTGGATGGAAGATGGCGGTGGAGATGGTACGTGAGTAATTACCTCGTGTTTGTTAGTGGGACTTGGGCTCGTCATGTGAACATCCTCTGAAATTATAGTAGGCAAGGCGGTAGAGGCTTCCATTTGAATCATTTTCCCGCGTCGTGGTCGTGTATCAATCCTTCGCTGATCATAGATAGGGTTTTCCTGATAGACCATTGTCCTCAATGCTTCCCCGATCCCACATGTCTCTGCCAATAGATTCAATGATTCCACAAAATGTGAGTCGACATTCTCGGTTTGGAGCATCTGGTTCACTAGAGCTCTATTCGCCTCTTCTGTCATCTTATGTCTTCTCTGTACCTGCTTGATGGTCTTGTATAGCCGTCTGAGTTGTGCCGTGTAGGCAGGGGCCTCTTCTCCACTGTCTTCTGGTTCATTTCTTTGTGCACCTTCCTGAACTCGTGTATTTGGGTCCTGAGAATGTTGTGCCACTTCTTCCCCATGTACTCTGCTGGTCTCGCCCCGTGGCTGTTCTCTTTGGACTGATGCACCCGGATCAACATTGTCAGGGGAATCTTCATTGTCGGATAGGGGGACCGTCTACAGGAATCTTTCAAAATCGAAGTTTGGATCTTCTGTGAAGGTGGCCATAGATGCAAACTCTGCATCGGTAGGTAGTGGAGGGGCGGATGGAACAGGTTGTACCACCTCCCTAGCTTGAACTCCTTGAAGATGGATCGTGAAAGGTGTGACCTGAGCTTCTGGTCGGGGAGAAGCTTTGGTCGTGGCTTCTTGAGGGATCGTTACCTGGGAGAGCGATCCACGCATTCGTTTTGCAGGCTGGCTCCCTGACTTCCGCCCTTTGAACAGCTCCAGTTGTGCATACTTTAGGGCTCGGGCAACTGGCACATCATATGCAAGACATCTGTAGATGATTCTTGTAAGCGCACAACAGCCATGTAGAGTAGGCTTCCTCACACCCCGCTTGCCTGCCTCATACACTTGATCTAAGATCCATACCGGCATCTTAATGGGCAAGCTTCCTATCTCTGCTAGATATAGCCCATACCATATTTTCTTGTGAGGTTGAGTGAAACGGTCCTGAGCGGGAAATGCGAAGTGTTGGAGGCACATCCGCAAAGGTATGGCGATGTTGGGGGTGAGGGCGCACATTTCTTTTAGTTTCTTGATTCTATTGCTTTTCATCGACTCCGGTATCAAGGGGTCGCGGTCAGAAGGTACATGCGTGCCATACATCTGAAGTGCTTCCCTGATTAAAGTCACATTCAATTCGAACTTCCTCATTTCCTCCAGATTTGACAAGGAGGGCACCCAGAATGTGCCTGAATGATCCTTATCCCCTGTCGGCTTCAGCGTGGCAATTAGGTAGTAGCACCTGAGGAAATCTGGTTTAGGCAGAGCTGCACTGAAATAAGTTTGTAATCCTGCTTTTTGCCAGATATCTTGAAGTGGAGCTACATTTTGCAATGCTTCGAATTCGCGTGAGAAGAACTGGAAGGTCCACCACACTCCTCCACATTCCATCTTGGACTCCCAGATATGATCCGCGTCCCCCAAATCTCCTGGCATCTCATTGAACCAGTGAGAATGCCCCTTTACTCTTTCGGTTAGGCCATTTGGTGGATCTGGAATAGGAATCCTCCGCACATTCACGAACTCCTCAGGTCGAGCTGTTGGTGGGGCCTCCACCGGCATGGCATCCCAATTGATTGGAGCACCAGATCCTGCCTGAGAGCTTGTGCCTGCCGCTGTTGCCATGAGAGTAGGTTGCTTATCTGCTGGAAGACGAAAGGCACATTAGTGTTGCATAGGAAACAAGCTGTAATGGTGTTCCCTTCACAATACTAACATGACAATCCCGGAGGTCAGTGGTTAGTGGTGAAGTGTTTGTGACAGGTGTGAGTGGTGATTAGAGGTCAGAGTCATCCTAGATGCATACTTTGGTTGTGCAATGGGCTCAGAATGCTCCTGTGTTAGAGTAGACGGATTTACAGAATTGGGTCAGGGGGTTTAGTACACAGTTTAATTCTCCACACTTTGATAGAGGAGTCGTAGCTCTTAGAGCTAAAGATAGGTGAAGATTTCTGGATGAGAGTGTGATGTATTTGGGACCTTTTGGGTACCCATTTCCAGACATTCCTAGGGTTGATGGGAGTGGGGACAGTGAGAGGTGTAGGTATCTTTTCATTTTCTGAGTTGTTGGTCATGCGTGCTTGTGAAAGTTGCTTCATCCTGGTGCCTGAAGGTGAAGTAATTTGGGCTTGTAAGCAGGCCTTGGGCACCCATGTCTGTCTAGCATTAGGGGTAGCCTTCATTGACCGCTTAGGGACCCAAATAGAAATGGTATGCCTAGGGGTTATCCTAGGGGGCTTCTTCACTTCGTTCCTTGACGGTGAGGCTCGTTTCTTGTCTTCTTGAGAGTCTGCTATTAGAGTTGTGGGTTTCCCATCCTTGCGTATCCAGATCTGCTTCGCGCCACGAGATGCTCCGTGTTGCACAGGTTGGTGCTCCTGCCTCTTGATCAGCAGCCTCCTTCGTGTCAAGTGATGTTTGGTCTGCTCGTCTAGGATCTTCTTTGGATCAGTTAGGAACCCCTTATTGGCTCCTGTACCTTCAGTAAGATTGACACTCCTCTGCACCATAGAAGTTTGTACAAGAACAACATTGTTATCTTCATGTGGATTCCTGGAGGGACCAGGAGTTGGTGCCTGTTCTATTGGTTTGAGTGCTTGATTTTCTAATTCAATCGTGAGACGGCTTTGGCCTACCCAAGCCTGAAGAAGTCCACGTCTTAGGTTGATGTTGACTGCGTGATCATAGATCCAGTCTTGGCCTAAGACAAGAGGTTCGGTCAGATCCTCGTCTTCACACACTAGCACTTTTGCTGGCATGAGGACCTCTTGTATGTAGAGGGGAAGATCCACCTCTCCCCTGCAAGGGGTTTCAACACCTCCTAATCCTATCAGATATGCTTCTAGGGGATTTACCTCCAATTGCAGCTGCTGGCAATAAGAAAGCCGAACTGCACTTGTGGCTGCTCCTGAATCAATTAAAGCCCTCACGCTTGTTGTGCTGTCTCTTTGTCCTATTTCTAGGGTCACAAAAGGTCGTCGGTCCACTATCTTATGGGTACGTTCACCTGAAGCCTCACACATGGCCATGTGATAGCCTGGAGACTCTTGAGTGTTAGTCACAGGTTGATCCCTCCCTTGTCTCCTCAACTTCATTCGTCTGATACGCTCTAAGGCCTCTGCCTATGCTTCTTCTCGAATTCGTTTTTCCTCTTCTTTACGTTGCTTAGCAGTATTGAGTCGACTTAGCATTTCCTCCGTGAGGGGTTCCTGATACAGCTTGACTCTGCACCCGCTAATATAGTTTGGGAGAACATCCCCCTCTAGAGTGGCTAGTTGTACTGCTCCACTCGTGGAGATCCTATTGATGATCATAGGTCCGTAGCCTCTCTTTTCTAGCTTTCTTGCGTGTTACTTCAATGTGTAGACTAAAACTAGATCTCCTGCTTTCAAGCCCTTATCCTTCACATGGGCATCACAATATGCCTTTTGCCGTTTCTTTCCAGCATAGATGCCTGCTGCTGCTCGTAGCCTCGTCTCACCTAAACGCTCTAGATCAAAGATCCTAGAGGACAACTCGTGTCCATTCCACTCATGCTCTTGTGCTACTCTTAAAGCTGGAATTAGGAAATCTAATGGTAGCACCGCATTTTGTCCGAAGACCATCTGAAATGGGGTGGCATTGAGTACCGTTTTGTAAGCAACTCGGTATGCCCAAACAGCATGATGAAGTTGTTTGTCCCAATCCGAGCGTTTATTATTTACAAGTTTTGTCAATACGTTACATAGGATCTTATTCGTGCTCTCGGCTTGTCCGTTAGCTTGTGGGTGATAGGGGGCAGACTTCTTATGTATCACCATGAATTCTTGAAGGAGATTTTCAATGACCTCATTCAAGAAGTGCGTACCTCTATCACTAACCAACTCTATTGGTAACCCATATCTAGTGAACACATTTTCGAATAAGAACTTAGCCGTCGTTTGAGCATCATTCTTTGTCGTGGCTTTTACTTCCACCCACTTTGTAAGGTAATCTGTGGCTACAATAATGTATTCTGCATGGGAGTTTCTAGCTAGGGGGTTGATGGGACCTACAAAGTCTATACCCCACTTTGAAAATGCACGTCCTCCCATCATTGGCCTTAAGGGCATTTCATCTTTTCTTATCGGATATTGGGCACGTTGGCATGTGTCGCAAGTCTTCACATAAGTATGTGCATCCATATGAAGAGTGGGCCACCAAAGCCCGGAGAATAGAATGGTCTTAATTACTCTGTCAGGCCCAAAGTGTCCACCTGCAGCACCGCTGTGTGCAGTTTCTAAGACTTTCAAATAGTCTGATTCATGAATGCACAGTCTTAGGTAACCATCCTTGCCTCTTCGATATAGGTTGTCTCCTACTAAGGCATAGTCTTGAGCCTCTTGCTCCATGCTCCGTTTTCTTGCAAGACTAGCCTGATTGGGTAATGTTCCCGATCTCATGAACTCGACCAATGGAGCCCTCCAATCTGGGATTAATGACACGTGATAAAGAGTGGCATGCTCCACTGGGGGTCTCTTCTGGCACACTGGACAATTGTGGATCCACTCTTGTATTTCTTTGTCCATGCTAGGCCAATACACTCCTAAGTGTCTTAGATTCTGCAATGTTCGTTGTTTAGAGTAGTGATTTCCTAGCAATCCCTCATGGGCTTGTTGCAACCAACTAGTATGTTCGTCGTCCTCGACACGACACGCTAATACGCCCTCGGTGTCTTGCTTGTACATACTTCCGGCCAATATTTGATACTTTAGTGATTTTACGATTTCCTCTTTGCTTGTTTTAACATTTTTATTTGCAGGCCCGAAGGTTAGGACTGGCACCAACTTATTTGCCCATTTAGGAACAACTTCTAAGTTGAACAAATAAGCATCGGGCAATTCATCAGACACTCCTTGCGGTGGTTCTCCTGAAGTGATGCGAGAAAGATGGTCTGCCCTAAGATGGGTTCTACCTTTCCTGACAACAACTTCAAAGTTGTATTCCATTAGTAAGAGGAACCATCTTACTAAGCGGCCTGTATTGCAAGGTTTATTGACCAAATATAGTAAAGCTTGATGATCAGTGAAAAACTTGAACTTATTGGCCAATAGATAGCGTCTAAACTTCTTCACAGCATATACCATACCTAAGCCTTCCCTCTCCGTTGTGGTATAATTTCGCTCAGCTGCATTTAATTGCCTAGTGGCATATGCTATCGGCAAATCTAGGTTTCCTTCACCTGTGGGTTGTGCTAGCACACATCCTATTGCATGATTGGAGGCATCTACATGGACATGAAAGGGTTTGCTCCAATCCGGAGTAGTCAATATTGGTGCTGTGCACAACCGTCTCTTCAGCTCGTTGAAGGAAGTCTCGCATTCCTCGCTCCACTCAAAATTTGTTAACAACCCATAAAGAGGTTTAGCTATGATGGCATACATGTGGATAAACCTACGGTAATATCCACAATGGCCCATAAAGGCTTGTACCTCTTTAACATTCCTTGGTCTGGGCAACTCTGCTATTGCTCTTACTTTGTCTTCATCTGTTGAAATTCCATTCTTAGAAACAATGTGACCTAAGATCTTACCTTGTCGTACCATGAACACACACTTCTCTGGATTCAGACACACTCGATAGTCTCTACACTTGTTGAAGATTCCTCTGAGCTCAGGGATGTGGTAACTTCTTTCTTGGGAATGAGCGCATAAATCATCCACATATACTTCTAAGCTCTTCCACAAGAACTCTTTGAAGACATGACACATGAGTCTTTGGAATGTTGCAGGTGCATTGGTGAGCCCAAATGGCATCACACAAAATGCAAAGATTCCCCATTCTGTGGCAAAGGCCGTTTTGTGTTGATCTTCGGGGGCAATGGCTACTTGGTTGTAACCTGAAAATCCATCAAGGAAGCTGTAAACTTCCTTGCCTGCAACACGCTCCAATAGATGTTCGGTGATTGGAAGTGGATAACTATCTCTGATTGTAGCGGCATTAACTTTTTTAAGGTTAATGCACACTCGCAATTTCCCGTTCTTCTTGGGCACCACTACAATGGGGGACACCCATTCAGTGTGCTCAATCTCATAGATGAATCCAGCTTCAATCAGCCTGTCAATTTCCTCTTTTATTTTGGCTGCATATTTGGCATTATATGTGTAGGGCTTTTGTTTGGTGGGCTTGGCATCAGCGGTCATCGGAATCGTATGAGAGAAAATCTCTGGATCTACTCCTTTCAAGTCTCTATAGTGCCATGCGAACACATCCCTATATTCCCTTAATAGAGCTACAAGCTCTAATTCTTCTTTTGCACTTAGGTCATCTCCTATGTACGTACATCGCTCTTCGTTCCCTTCAATGGTCACTACAATTTTTTTGGTCTTTTCTTTATTGTCATATGCTTCTCCTATAATGGCCTCTCTCCTAGGCATTCGTACCAAAATTTTTCGATCTTCCACTTCATATTTCTTGAAATTTTCTGGTACTTCAAACAATGATTCTTCCTCTTCTTGTTTCACTGCTTTCCTTTTCTTTTTCTTTTGACCTCCTTCACTTCCTTTCTTTGAATTTATCGTTTTAATACTCGCAAGGGGTTCTTCTTCTTTTTGGGTTAACACTCCTATGTCTTCTAAGTAGTGTTCCTCTGAGTCAAAGTAAGTATCCATCACAATGGATTCTAGATCATCGTCATTCTCTTCTTCTTCTATGAACTCACTAGGATCACACTCTTCCAACAAGGGCTGACACATGAACACTGAAATATCATAACCCTCCTCATCACAATGGGGTGTCCATTGTTCTTCATTGACTGCAGCTCCATGGTAGCTAAGATTTCTGCCCAACCATGAGGCTCAAATTCCTCATCTAGAAATATCATCGGTGTATAGGCTGGGTCTTTTATTGGTCTATCTCCTGGGGGAGTTCCTTCTTCTCTCGCTTTTAGGCGCTTTTCCTCTTCCTCCGCGACCTTGCACATCCACAAGTGAGTATCTTCATGCAGCCAGGATGGTTCAGGTGAACTTCCAGAATGCACGGAGATAGAATCTTCTTTCGCTTTGTGGATAGGATTCCACTGTAGGGGTGGTACATCTGTGAAGGTGTAATCCTTCAAATTGACCTTGGTGGTGACCCCTAAGTGCTGTAAGTACAAGGAGTTGGTTCCCCAATCCTGTACTATTTGCAATTGTCGTAGGAAGGGTCTTCCTAGGATCATCTCGTAGACATTATTTTTCTCAAAGTCACATATAGCAAATGTATGTTCAAACTCTACACCACAAGTGGTTAGAGTTATCCCTTCAAGCAATCCGAGAGGTCTTTCAAAATGACCATCTGCCATTTGAAGTTTCATTCTCGTTGGTCTTAAGGTGGGTTTGCCCCATCGCTTCCACAAGGAAGTGGTCGCAATAGCAACACCAGCACCTGAATCCACAATTGCTTTGGTTGTGTAACCTTGATAGGTGATCGGAAGATAAGTGTTACCTTCTTCACCTTCGCTCATGTCCCCTATCTTGTCGAGAGGTATCTCTGGAACTTTTTGCTTAGAGCCTACTTTTGGTATATTGGATTCAAGTTCTGGAACCTGATCCTTCACATGATTCCAGAGCTCCGGTTTTGCCTTGAGGAGCTCCTCTACAGTGAGATGACATTGAACCTTAGTGTTCTTCACAACATCAGTGTTTCTTGGAATCACTGAGTCTTCATTTCTTACCAATATTGTGGGGGCTCTGATCTGGAGAGATTCAGATTCCCATGGGCCTGTGAAATGAGGCAACTCTTGTAAAGAATTAGATTCAAAATCTAATCTCTCATCCTCTTGTTGCTCTGTTTGATCTCCATAGATAGACGGAATGTCTTGGGGAAATTGATCACGAAGATCATCAATCTCAGGAATAGGAGGGGAATCACCCTTCTCCTTGGCCCATTTCTCTTCTTGTATTTCCCGCAAGAACTCTTGAGAGTACTGTTGAATTGAAGGAGGTATTCCAACATCCGTGGAATTAGGAACATAAGCTCCCCTTGGTGGTGAGCTTCCTCTTTCAACAACTGGTTGAGCCTGTGGAGGTAAAGAAACTTGTGATTTGTTTACCAACTGCTCTAATCTTTCTAGTAAGCCTTGGAAATGCAAATCCGGCTTGATAGAGTTTGTCTTATTGAACTTTTGACTAGTCTCAAGTATAGCTTGAGCTTGTTCTACCATTTTCATGCACATTTTCATCCGTTCAATCTCTAAATCTGCTCTAGGGTAACTCTTGTCTAGGTTTGCAGCTGTTGGCCCTTCTTGAAGTCGAGCCTGGTAGGCCTTGAACATCATGTCCAAGCCTTCAGGAGTGGGGTCAGCTAATACTGATCCTACTCGGGGTGGTGGGTGGGTTACGTGGGGTGTATTAGAGGGTGGAGGAATGGAGGGTGATGGGGATGGTAGTGGTGGAAGTGTGTGGGAGTGCGGTTGAGATGTGATCTCTGTGATTTTTGCCTTAGTTTCTCTCAAGCTTTCTTCAAGTTCGTTTATCTTTTTTGCCCATTGCCTTTTCATTCTTTCACGACTATCCTTCCAGGCTCTAGTCCTCTTTTTGGTTATGCTCTCTGTTTCACTCACCTCGGGGCTCTTTTCCTGAAAACCACCTTGGTTTTGTTGTAGTGCTTGGGCTCTTGTGATCACCTACACAGGTACAGTGGAAGTCACACTCCCTGTGGAGTCTACAACTAACCCAACAACATTGATAGGAGTGATTTTAGGCATGTTATTAGGGTTCTTTGGGCAATCTCGTAGGAGATGCTCTTTCCCGCAGTCTTGACAGAAACCCTGAATGGTTACTGGTTGAGGTTGTGTAGGGGCAAGCAGTGGACAATCACGTATAAGGTGATCTCCCTGACATCTGAAGCATGGTCCTCTAGGAAATGGGGGTCGTACCTGCTTAGGTTGAGGTCTAGAGTTGGGGTTTGTGTACATGACATTAGCATACTCAGGTTCCCCACTATTTTCACTTGGGTCCTCATAATAGTATGACTCGTTATGCTCGGGTGACTGCATGTAGTAAGCCTGTGGGCCATCAATATGTGTGGAGTCAAAACTATGGTCACTTGGATCACTGTCTGATAGCAATGGGGTGACTGGGACTATGGCTCTATTCGGATTTTCTTCAGTAGATGCATATTTCACTGGGATCACATTGGTGGGAGCAAGGGGTTGCTGTACTAGGACTGGTTGAGGTCTCTGCTGCCCTTGGTAAGGTGGTTGATAAGTTTGCTGTGGTCTGTTGTATTGTTGTAGTGGGTACTGATTCTGGTATCTACCATGTTGTGGATATGGCTGAGGATAATTTTGCCTAACAGTTTGTTTGTTATATGGGCAGTCTTCTGCAGTGTGGTTGGTGTACCTGCGCTCTATGGTGCAGTACTGGCTACTAGGATTCGCCTGGGGTTGGGCCATAATGGGGCATACACTTGCCATATGGTCACCGCCACAATTGTAGCACCGCTTAACTGGGGCAAATCTCAGAATTTGTCTGCTAGAGACACCTAGTTTTCGGGCTACCTTCTCTGCAAGTTCCTCGATGGATGTGGATTGACCAGATGTCAGGTTACTAGAGCTATCAGAATCCTTATAGATTTTTGATAGTTCTAATTCCTCACCTAGATTGTCCTCAATGTCTATGCACATGCGCACGCACTCTTCTATCATTCTGGGGTCCTTCAGGTACACATATGACCTGAGCTTAGTGCTCAACAATCCATCTAGGAACAAGGCCACTTGTTTGGCTGGTGTGGGTAACTCCGGCATCGGGCATCTCTCCAGGTACTGTCTAAATCTTCTTCCACTTAGTCTGACCGTCTCTTGAGGTGTTTGTTTGAAGCTATGAATTAGTGAGGAGGTGTTATGCCTGATTCCACTCTTAGAAAACTCAACAATAAATGCCTCTAAGAGCTGGTCTATGTTTCTGAAATGCCTCTCATTTAGTGGTTGAAACCACATAAGGGCAGTGTTCCTAAGAGTTAGACCGAAAGCATTATATTGTGTGAATAGGTCCTCTACGTGTTCAGCTTTCAATACTTGCCGAAATTCTGCCACATGGTCATAAGGGTCTCCCGTGCCATCGAAATAATTCTTCATGGACTTCACCAGTTGAGTTGGTCGCAGGGTCCTAGTGTGTTCTCTCGGCCTTGGCAAAGGAAAATCGTCAGTATTCCTTTGATTCCATGGGGTTCTATGCCTCTCAGGTTCCACTCTATTCCTTTCTGTTCCCGGTCTTTCTCTTCCCAGGGAGTTGGCAAAACTTACCTCAGGTTTGTCTCTACTTCTATCTCTTTGCGCTCCATGAGTTTGGGAAGTCCGAGCTCCTTAGTGACTGTATGACACATTAGTCCGAGGTTGGGGAAAAACAAACTCACCCTTCCATGTGTAGGCATGCCTACCATGCTCAGTGACCACGAAGATTCTTTCTGATGCATTGTCTAGGTAGGTTACTTGGCCTGGGCTGTCAGGGTCTTTAAACTCATAGATTGTGAGGGCACTCACTTCCTGGGGTTGAGCAGATTTGTATCTCCAGAAAGCCTCATCGGTTTCTCGGTTTAAAAGCAGATCTATGCTTTTATTATCCTGTGGAATCCACTCTGGAGTCATAATTCTGGTCAAGACAGATTTACCACGGGGAGTTCTTGGCTCTCTCTCTCTAAGTTCCCTTGCTCTATATCACCCATGTCGGTCTCCGCAATCACATTTCCAAACTCATCAGTTCTATCAGGAAGAGTGGTGACTACATATATAGTCCCCTCTTTATCTAGGTATGCTCCATTCTCAAACTTGACTACCGGGTGGTCTAATCCATGGGGTTGATCGGGGTTCTTAATCTGGACCACCGATCTCCTCAGTCCGTCTTCGTAGATGCGAGCACCTAGACAATTCGTCCTGATGTATTCCAGCTGAGTCTTGTATGGTCCTTCTGGCTTTTCTAGATAAGCCAACCCTAAACTACCTACTGGTCTCCCCATGTGATAGGACATCTCAGAATCACTTGTTTCTGATCTGGGAGTGTATGGGTAATCACTCAACTGTTGGGCCCAAGACCTGGCAGTGTGATTGACACTAGCTTCAGAAGATCTGAGGCTTTGTCTGTCTCGGCCTAAGTGTCTGCCTGATCTAAGGTTCATATGCCTGATTTATTTACCCCCTTGGACCCAAGCACACTCTCGTTGCAAGTTAATTTGCACCAATCACTTTGTTCTTTTGAGTTGAATATTATGTTTATGGTCTTGTCTGAAATCGCGTCGTCAAGAGTACTTAAGTGAATTTCCGCACTTGATAAGTGATCGATTCTCGTTTACCTTTTGTCCCTTAGGGTTTTCGCACTTAAGACCTATTTACTTCTTGCACTTCATTGATTAATACTCTTGGACTTGATTCGTGCCTAACGTTGCCCTAATTAATTACCACACCTAAGTCGTACTTAGCCTAGGCTAGGAATTGATAAAGGAGGGTTGAGAGATCTTCCAACCTCAATTAGCTAGTTGACCCGACTGCTACACAAGCCCAGGAAGCCTTCTCCCAAGCTTGGTACTCACCCTTGCTAGCTTGCTTTGGATTGCCTTGAGTGCACACAAAGTTCCTGCAAAAGCTCACCAGTTAGTATAGCTTTATTACCACAAGTAATTGGAGGACACACATCAATATTTTCAGTCCCCCTGGAGTAACTCACTGCACCCCCTGAATCTGAGGACCACTTAGTTCCACCTAAAGGTCAACTTAAAAATGCATGTTCTAAAACTCCGCGTATGATTCTTACAAAAACCAGTCGAGGTCCTTGTAGGATTCTTAACGAGCTTTTCAACGAGACCAAAATCTCATCAATCGGAGTTCGTATGGTCAAGTTATGACCATTCAGGCACTAAAGGGTCAAAACAGGCTCTCAGGGTTCAGGAGATCCCTCTCTGGTTTCTAGGCCTTTTGCCCACTTCCAAGGTTCTAAAGTTATACCAAGGTGCCTAAAATTAAGCTCAACTACCCTTCCAATCACTCAAAGAATAACCCTAAATTTTCATGCGTTAATGGCCGTGTATCGCGATAGGTCGGGTCGAGGTGTCGCGATAGGTCGAAGTGTCGCGATAGCTCGTGAGGTGTCGCGATAGGTCGAGGTGTCGCGATAGCTCATGAAGTGTCGCGATAGGTCGAGGTGTCGCGATAGGTCGTGAGGTGTCGCGATAGGTCGAAGTGTCGCGATAGGTCGTGAGGTGTCGGGATAGGTCGTGAGGTGTCGCGATAGGTCGTGAGGTGTCGCGATAGCTCGTGAGGTGTCGCGATAGCTCGTGAGGTGTCGCGATAGGTCGTGAGGTGTCGCGATAGGTCGTGAGGTGTCGCGATAGCTCGTGAGGTGTCGCGATAGCTCGTGAGGTGTCGCGATAGCTCGTGAGGTGTCGCGATAGCTCGTGAGGTGTCGCGATAGGTCGTGAGGTGTCGCGATAGCTCGGGATATGGTGAATTTTTCTGTTCTGTCTAGTGATCCTGGGAGCTCTAGGCCTGCGCAGTGTCGTGGTGCACTCAGAATCGTGATTGGGTGAAATTTTCGGAGTGTCGCGATAGCTCGAGCTCAACGCCTCGGGGACTGTGCAGACAAATTCTGTACCTGCTGAGCTTGCTGGAGATGATGATGGAGCTGCCACCTGCAAGAAACATGCAAAAAACACACAAAGACAAGCACACACACTCGCTCTCTCTCAAACTCGCACACAACAAATGAGGGAATGATAAGGAAGAGGGAATATGTAGTGGAGAAGGAGGTGGAGGTGGAGATGGAGAAGGAGGTGAAGATGAAGATGGAGATGGAGAAAAATCAGAAATTTACCTACTACTTACCATTCCAACGCATCCTCTCTACGTCTTACCATCACACGCTCGTCCTCAAAGCTCGATCCCCGGCAACGGCGCCAAAATTTGGTGTAGCTCAGTGATGAGTAGCACCTCCTTTAATGTCAATCCGGGAAGACGTGAGGATGGTATGAAGACCACGAGCAAGTGGAAGCACAAGTGCGTGAGTGAGAAGCACACAAGCATGCACACACATACACGCACACGCGCACACACGGCAAGAACAAAGAGAGTAAGACAATGGAATCACTTCTATTGCAACAAAGTTCTCATACAAGCTCAAGACTACAAGAAGCTAGTCCAAAAATGAGCTCTCTAGCTCTATTTATAGTTTTTTACTAGCTTTGGCCTTGTCCAGACCTAGTGTCCGGCCTAGTTAAAAATTAGGTTCCAGGGCTTATTTGAGGGCTCAAACGAGATCTAAAAATTATGAAAATTGGCAGGCAACTACTTCTAAGGCTCCCCAAGCTCGAGGACTCCTCGGCTTGTACAAAATGGAGCTACAAAAAGGTGAAATGATATTTACAAGGGTTTTTAGTGATGAGAATCACTTAAAAATGATGTAAGGGTTTTGAAAAAAAATGAAGGGTTGCCTTAGTGCTAGATCTGCATGTGTGTCCGTACTTGCTTCTTCCCGTATACTGTCAACAACTTCCCCCATTGAACTGACTATGAAGCTGACCCATAAGCCCTAGGCAAGGAGTCTTTATAAAAGCATCAAGGAGTTGGTGCCCACAGTAGTGTCAATAATCTCATTGTTAGTTTTCCATTCCAATTTGTAACGTGATATTTTGTCTATATAATCGACACAAGCTTTCTCTCTTTTTCTTCTTTGTGTAGATCTTTGTTAAAGACTTGTCTATCAATGTTTTGGTTTTTCCAAGTCTATCGTAATAGTTAAATTTGGGATCCACCATATGCAACACTATTGCACCTAAGCTCTCTCTAAAAGGTCCTCACTACCCGTATAAGCCACCAAATGTAGACTTACATCTACCCAATATCATATATGTCCTATCCATATTCAAATTTTCATATTCTAAGTGAGCCATGAATCCTTGTATCTGGACTTCTAAATTGGATACCATAGTATCCGATATTCTCTTATCCTCACCCTAAATAATAGATATAACATACTTATGTGCATTAGGTTGTTGGGGGATCTTTAATCTCTTGAACTAGAGCATAATTTATAAAATTATGAGTGGTGGCGTCATCTTTCGTGACTCTCATCATATTCTCATATACATTTCCATGAAGTTTCACTAAATCACGTGGTCAAAAATTTGGTGACCACAATGATTGGGTTAAACAACAAGTATGTTCTATATCCCAATGCATCATCTCCACTACCTTGTAGCTAGAGATACCATAAATTGGAATTTTTTGCACAAGGTGGACTACTTTTTGCATTCATCCAAGGTCGTATTATTCCCTGGTCCTTGCTTTTTATCTTCCCCCTCTTGCACTGGGCAATTCAATGAGAGTGGTTAGGAGATAAGCACCTAAAGCATAAATTTTTCTTTTTGGCCCACTCAAATTGATATGTAAGAATTTGCTTGCGATTACCCATTTCTTGAATATAGTTACCTGTGTAGGTCTATGAGTTTGGCTTGTATCCATAGGTGTACGACTATGGTCTACATAAAGTTGGGCATACTTGATATCTTCCTCTAAGTTCTTAGGAGAAACCTCAATCTTTTTGGCTTTACCAAGTCCGCTAACAAATCCTTTAATCTTTTGTGAAATCATCTAAACCTTTCATTTTAAGTATAACCTCTCTATAGTGTGAGAGATATAAAGACAATGGTCTACCTCACTGCATCACTCTATCCCACTCATCCCAGCTATGCTCTTCTTCATTCTTGGGTAGAAACTGTTTACGAAAAAGAGCTTCAAAATACGCCAAATTGGTAGGAATAAAATTAGCTTCCATAAGGCTCATCCACCATTTATATGCTCCTTGTCCAAGTGAAAGACTTGCTTCTAGCACTCAATAGTCATGTGGATTCGTTTTGATTGATGCGAGTTTTCCACTTTTGTAAAAAAGTGTAGATTGCAACCTTTTTTTTAATATAAAGGAAGTTCGGCAATAGCCTACTCTCCCGGACTTGAATTAAATTAAGAAACAAAGGCACAAAAGAAGGGGACTAGCGCCCACGGGACCCCCCGAATCCCACAAAGCAGGGGAAACTTGTATGAGTACTAGATTGCGTTACATAGAAGGTTGATCACCCTCTCATCGCCCTCGTGCGGGGCCCACTTGGGTTTGAGCTTGTTGTTGATCAAAATGAGGACTTTATGGTGCCTGAAGGGGGGGGATTTCTTACAGTTAACAATCCTTTTGCCAAGGAGGAATAGTGATTTCTCAATCGACCATTCCTTGGGGGTATCGCCGAAGTTGAGAGCACACCTCTCCCTCCAGATTTTCCACAAGACTTCCCCTCTGATGGCGTTCCAGAGAGTCGCGGAGCAGCCGATCGCTTCTCCCAAAAGTACTTGTTTCCAACAAAGCTGTTTTTGAAGTCTGATTTTCTTTCCAACCGTATGCCAGATTCTGACGGAGCTGGGGCAGGAAAGGAAGATGTGTGGGACATCTTCAATAGCCCGGTGACAGCGTTTGCACCAGGGAGGGATCCCGCAAATTTTGCTAGCCTTGTGGTTAGTCCAAATTCCACGATGCAGGATTTGCCAAAGGAGGACAGACTTCTTAATCTCGATCAGAGGGTGCCAGATGCCCATGAATTTCATGTCCCATCGAAGCCGCGTCCAAGACAGGCACCACTTCTTGTTGAGACTGATCTGGTGGTCAGTCGCCTCTTTGATGTTCGGGATCTTGAGTAGGTTATTTCCGTTGTGCCATTTGAGGCCAAGCGAGTTCGGTGCATCGTATCCCATGAGAAGGCGAGTCTTGTGCCGATCCCATGCGAGGCATCTGCTTTGCAATGTGTTCCATTCTTCGTAGGAGATGTTTTTGGAAGGATCAATATCCTCGAAATTGATCCAGCCGTTGGAGTCATGTTTCCAGAGGTGTTTCCATTTTTTGAATCCTTTGTGCCATAATCTCTTGGCGTTTCGAATGTTCCACGACTCCACACTCCGGATGCCATGTATCGGGAACCAAATAGAGTCGTTTTGTCTGATTCCGGCTGCCCACTTCCAGTCCTCACTAATTCTTGTGAGGCTTTTGACTTTGTTCCAGCCCTTCCAAAGGGAGCACACGAGATTGGAGCCTTTTGGGAAGACAGGGATCGGGGAGAATAGCAATGTCATGATGTCGAGATTCTTCCAGTTTGGGAACCCCATGAGAGCCATCTCGTTCTTGTTTCTGAAGATCAGCTTGGCCCATGAGGCCTCCCTGTTGCACCAAGCCTTAATCATCCATTTGGCAGCCAGTTTGTTGGCCATACACCCAATGTCCAGGATACCAAGCCCCCCGCGTTCTCTGGGGCTAGTGCAGATGTCCCATTTGATTTTAGGCACCCCCCTTCTGTTGTGATCGCCCGTCCAAAGAAAGTTTCTACAGATACTACTCAATTTGGACAAGCCTTGCTCGTTCGGTCTCCAGCAAGAAAGGAAATAAATGGTAGAAGAGAGGAGGAACGTGTTGATAACCATCGCCCGCCCAGCAAGATTGATTTGCATACCTTTCCAATAGTTAAGCTTGCTTTCGAGTTTGGCCAACACCCAACTCCAACGTTGCTCCATAGAGACGTCGAACCCCAAAGGGATTCCCAGAAGACGAAAGATTTGGCCCTGCGGAATGATTTGGCAGCCATGCTCAGTGAGAAGGCCAGGATGATGTCCCACAATGGCCCTAAAGGCGGTTTTAGAGTGGTTGATTTTGGATCCAGAGGCCTCACAAAAGGTAGCAAGACACCTCCAGAAAGTCTCCAGGCTCGTATTATCATTGTGAACGAACGCGTTCATATCATCGGCAAATAGTCTCATGGTGATTTGACTGTGGTCGTGAGGCAGCCGGAGGCCTTTTATATTGCCAGTCCCCACATGATGCGCGACCAGCCTACTCAGCCCCTCAGTGGCGATGGCAAAAAGAAGGGGGGCCAGAGGGCATCCTTGTCTAATAGATCTTCTAAGATGGATCGCCTTCGAAAGTTTGCCGTTCACGTTAATTTGGGTCGTTGCGTTTCCAAGAAGGGTCGCGATCATCTTGGTGAATTTCTGACTACATCCGAGATCTTGAAGCGACTGCAGAAGATAGTCCCATTCCAGTCTGTCGTAGGCTTTGTCAAAATCGATCTTAAGGAAAACCACATCTTGTTTAGATTCATTTGCAAATTGAATACCTTCCCAAATATCCATAATGGTTTCCAGGATAGACCTGCCTTTGATGAAGCCTTTTTGGTCCTCACTAAGCCAAGATCTCAAATGGCACGAGAGTCTGTTGGCAATGACTTTAGCGATGATCTTGTATCCTGTTTGGAGCATCGTGATAGGTCGCCAGTTCTCGATTCTGTTCTTTTCCCCCTTCTTGTGTATCAGCTTGATAATTCCATTATTTAGACAAGAAGGAAGAGCACCAAACTTTAGCGCTTCTTGCCAAACCATCCGAATAGGGGTGGCAACCACCAGCTTGAAGGATTTAAAGAACTCGTTAGTGAGTCCGTCGGGTCCCGGGCTTTTACCGAGGGGGAGGGCATCAATGACCTCAATGATTTCTGATTCAGAGATAGGGGCATGAAGCAGGGGGAGGAGGTTGGGTGGTATTCTCCTGGGGGAAGCCCTAGAAATGGCAGCCATGCAGTCCCTTCTATGGTGGGAGAGGGGGTTCGAGGTTCCCAGGAGTCTCGTGAAGTGCCCTTCGATGAGGCCAAGGTTATCTTCTTCCGAATTGCATACATTGCCATGTGGGTCTAGTAGTAGAGGGATCTCCTCTCTGCTGTGCTTCCTTTTAAGGATACGGCACATCTCTTTGGTGGGTTTGTCGGCTTTGCCGGCCCACCACTCCTTGAAGAAGATTTGCAAATTTTTCCTTTGTATTTCTTCCTCAAATCTCAGCACTGCTCTGATTTTTCGGAGACCTTTCTGTGCTTGGTGTTTTCCTTTGTTCACTTCCTCCTCGAGCCGCCAGAGTCTGTGGTAAAGAGCTTCCCTACGAGCCCGTCGCACAGTCTCAAGCATCTTCTTAGTTCTGATCATGATCTTACGAGACTTGTCGACCGCTCTTCTCCAGCACTTGGCAGGGGCCAAGCCCGAGGCAAACGCCCCCGTCCACACATCGACAATCTCTTGATGGACGGAGGGGAGAGAGAAGGTGGTAGTGTTGGCATGGAACCACGGAGCCTTGCAGATCTTGTTGGAAGGTTGGAACGTGATGACTATCGGGTAGTGATCAGAGATGGTGAGGTCAGTGCGTTGCGTGATGGTAGGGAGGCCCCACTGATGATTAAGACTCTGAGAGATGTAGCATCTATCAAGCCTAGCTTTCCTCAGATCCTCACCCGCTTGGAGATTCGACCAAGAAAAGCCATTCGAGTCTTTGAATTCAACCAGATCCAAGTGGAGTTTGGTCTTGTCCCACGTTTCTTTCTCTCGACCGTCGATGACCCTACCCTTACCCATCCATCTGTCCATAGGGTCCTCCACCATGTTGAAGTCTCCGCAAATAAGCACGTTGTGGGGGAGCGAGTCAAATGAGGCCCAGGTGTTCAGTCTCTCCACATCCCCGTTAGGGGCGTATAGAGAAACCATAGTAGCACAAAGAGGAGCACCAAAGGAAACCGCAATCCAACGGTGGCTTACATCTTCAATGGAGTTCTCAAGCTTTTCGATCCAGCGTTGCTTAATCCCAATAACCGTTCCTCCGGACCCACGCTGGTGCTTCGTTGGGATCCACACATGTGTCGAGGAGACCTGCCTGAGCCGTTTCTGGAGGTCTTCTCCGTCAGTTTTAATCTCTTGAATACATATGATATCTGGGTTTAAGCTAATGTCGTGGAGCCATTGTCCAATGATGGTCGCTCTTGAGGGGTCGGTTAGCCCTCTAGCGTTTAGCGAGATAACCATCATTTTTGTGTTGATCCCTCTTTACGGGAGGGAGCCTTGTCCTTTCTTCTCTTGGCTTCATCTTTCTTTTTCGCTGGGATCTGATCCCGACTTAGCAATCGGTTCTTGTGAGGGCTTTTCCATGGTATCTCCATAGGCTGTTTCCCTTTGCGGGATGCTCCTTGTTGGGGCGAATTGGTCCCCGTGCTCTGCGCCATTTCCGGGATCGTCGATCCAATGATGGAACTTTCACTGTCCATGTTATCTTCATTACTAGTGGTGAAGCCATCTTCTTTGCTTGTAGTGTAACCCTCCAGGGGGGTTTCTTTGTTGTCAGGGATCTCTAGGGCTTCGTCGTAGTTGTCTACCTCAGGTGGCTTCCCACCTGAGTAGTCGAGCTCGTTGATCTCCTTACCAAGATTGCAGTACAAGTTGCTGTAGGGGTTAATTAGCAGGGTGTTTCTCTCGCCGTTGGCCCTCGGACTTCTTTTCCTTCTTCTTCTGACTTCAGTAAAGCCATCAGCATCAGCTTGTGGATTGGGGAGACCCTTGCCTTCCCCTTCCGTGGTCGAGTGGGTCAAGTCGCCAAATTTGCCTTGAGCTGTTTTGGAGGCTTCTTGTGATCGTTTGTTTTTTTGCCTGAGAGGGCAGTCTTTAATTCTGTGACCTTGCTGACCACAACGAAAGCACGCGTTGGGAAGGTTTTTGTAGGTGATTTCCTGCTCCCAGACTTCACCTTCGCCCATGTCCACTTTGATCGTCGATGGAAGAGGCGAACTGAGGTCGGCCTCGACGCATATTTGTGGGTGCCACCTAGCATTGAACGAGTGTCTTGCTCCTTCATAGATGAGACCACCAATGTCTTCGCGTGAAGCCAACGGCTTGCCGATAGGAGAGACAATGTCCCACACAAAGTTGTACAGGAAGTACGGGAGGTTGGGGAGCTCAACCCAAAGAGGGTACCGAAGTGATTTCGATTTGTCGGGAGTAAAGTCCGGGGACCATCTGAATAGGCACAGGGTCGCCCGACCGAGCTGCCAGGTGCCAACGCTTAGGGCTTGGAATGCCATCTCTTCATTTTCAAAGACTAGCAGCATGTGGTTTGCAGGTAAGAACTGACATTTGCTGACAATTAGTCCCCGAGGGAACCACTCTTTTCGAAGCCATTGTCGCACGATTTCGAGCGGGGGCCTAGGGCCAAACACTTGGCCGACGAGGCAAACTTTCTTGAGCTCCTCCTGAGCAGACAGAATTGCGGGTCTACTAAGAGACACGATGGGGGATGCAACACTTTCGGATGCCCCAGGGGCGGCACACGACCCCCCCTCCAGTAGAGCGGCCAGTGTACCGGTCTCCCCAGGGGGAGGGGCCCGATTACTTTTCACGAGAGAGGTTGAAGCCACGTCCATGGTCACAAGGAACTTGCACCACTCTTACTTTTCACCCAACGGCAAAGCCCTCCACCATGGAGAGAAGACTGGCCACAGACAAGGCAAACTCCCCCCACCGACCACAACGATGCCAAACACTCCACTTTTCAAGGAAAGCCAAAAGGCAAAAAACCCACAATACAGGGCAGCCCACTTCTTCTTTTTTTGAATCTCTTCTATTTTCCTTTTTCTTTTTTCTTCCCCTGTTTTTTTCTTTTTTCTTTTTTTTCGTCTCTTTTTTCTTCTTCTTTTTTTTCTCTCTTTTCTTTCTTTTTTTTTTTCCTTTTCTTTCTTCTTTTTTTTTTTCAAAAAGTCTACCCCGTAAGAAATATTGGGGTTTAAATGAGTGACTTGCAGAATTCGGGAGCTGAGTGTCCAGAGAAGCGCTGGCACACGATCGCGATGTTCAGTAGAGAGTCGCGATGCAAAGGTTGGCACACGATCGCGATGTTCAGTGGGCACCCAATCGCGATGTTCATTCAAGCACACAAGCACGGTGTGCACAAGTGACAGAGAATCGCGAAAAGCAAGCCGGCAGGAGAGAAGCGCGATGCTCAGGCGGCACACGATCGCGGTGCCCAAGTCACGATTCCCAAAGAGCCCGTGAGATGATCCAAGGGCACACAACCGCGATGTGCGCAAATGAAGATTCCTAAGAGATCCACTAAGCCGATTTTCGCGATCGCCGCGCCGAGTCCCAGAACACGACTTAGAGCCCAAACGCGATGCTCAAGCCGGCACACAATCGCGATGCTCCGCGGGCACACAATCGCGGTTTTCAATCAAGTTGGTAATAGAGTATCGCGATGCACAGGTTGGCACACGATCGCGATGTTCAGAGGGCACACAATCGCGATGCACAAGTCACGATTCCCCAAGGGCCAGTGAGGCAATAGAGAGTCGCGATGTTCACTCAAGTTGGCAATAGAGAATCGCGATGTACAGGTTGGCACACAATCGCGAAGTTCATTCAAGTTGGCAGTAGAGAATCGCGATGCACAGGTTGGCACTCAATCGCGATGATCAATTACGCACACAATCGCGATGCACAAGTCACGATTCCCTAAGGGCCAGTGAGGCAATAGAGAATCGCGATGTCCACTCAAGTTGGCAGTAGAGAATCGCGATGTACAGGTTGGCACACAATCGCGATGTTCATTCAAGTTGGCAATAGAGAATCGCGATGCACAGGTTGGCACTCAATCGCGATGATCAATCAAGCACACAATCGCGAAGCGCACAAGTGACAGGGGAACATAGAATCGCGATGCCCACGATGCCCAAGTCACGATTCCCTAAGAGCCAGCGAGGCAACAGAGAATCGCGACGAACAAACGGTCACACAATCGCGAGAACGCAAAGCCGGTCACCACTGGCGCAGCAACGTCATTCCTCCTGCGCACGCCTCCAGGTCTGCCGACGACGAAGACTCCATTGCTGCACTCCCGCGTTCCTCGACAAGTCGAATCGCAGAGCCGGTTCTGAACTTTCCTCTCACCACGGTCACACAATCGCGAGAACGCAAAGCCGGTCACCACTGGCGTAGCAACGTCATTCCTCCTGCGCACGCCTCCAAGTCTGCCGACGACGAAGACTCCATTGCTGCAGCTCTCTTCTCTCGACCTCAGCTCTCTTTCACTTACTTGCACACTTCTTTTCTATCGGCCATCGTAGATTGCAACCTTGTTCCTATCTCTATTATCCACCATAAATGTGGGTGGCTTTAGGTCTTTGAACAAAGTTTCAAACCTAGTATTCTTTTCCTTTAAAGTACTAAGAGGTGTAGTTTCTCTTCTAACCATAATAGAAGTTTCATGAAAAGATTCTTTATCATGTTCTTGTTTTGTGATCAAAGTGTTAATATGTGTTTCAAGAGTGATGACTTGGGTTTTCAATTGTTCAAAAACTTAGGTCATACTCCCTAAGATGGATTCTAATTTGTTTTTCCTACCTTCTTGTTGAGAATGAGTAATAAACTCATCATACATATCCACCTCTTCTTCAACATCTTGCATTTCTAGTTCTTGAATTTTTTCTAGTTTTCTAGATTTTTTTTGTTTTTGTAAGCCTTGAGGAATTTCTAATGGTTTCTAAATATTTCTCTTATCTTGATTTTCCATTTTGAATATGTATTGAAATTGAAACTAAACAAAGCAAATAAAGCACCCAAAATGAAAGAATTAACTCAATAAAACTTCCTTTATGATCTCCAAAGCTTTGCATGCAAGGTTGATATGAGCTTTCAACCTTCGATTAAATGTCGTGTTGACCTGTAGAATCTTAGAAAAGCATTAACAACACCATCAAGTCTTCAAATTTGGAAGAAATAAATGTCTTGTGAGAAAATTTATATCGTCCCTAGTCAAAGTAATGATGTCCAACACCTAGAAACTATATTGAAGATGTATTTGCAAGCGAAAAAAATGAACTTGGGCTCCTACATTCCCAAAACAAGGTTCTCAAAGTTGTACCTAAAATCTACAAAAATTTGGCATAGAAAAAAATTGTCAAAAACTTGTGTTCTTGGTGTTCTTAAAAGAGTTGTAAGATAAGCTTGAAGGTCCAACAAAAATCATGGCAATCGGATATTTAAGTGTGTAGATGTAGGCCAAAGTAGATGACTAATCTTGACAAAGGGGTCACTTTGGAGATCTCAAAATTCCACCAAATGATTCATGCGTCAAGTTGTGATGATGGATCTTGAAGATATATACTCCCAAGAGCATATAAGTACAGTCATTTTTTCCCTTCTTGAAAAAATTGTCCTTCAACTTGTCCTTGCAAAAGTGGAAAATCAATGTCTCTATTTAAGTTCAAGCTTCCATAACCTCTTCCTCCCCTCCAAAGGGTCTGGTGCATGTAGCAAATTATCCCACTTTTGTGAGTTTTCAAGATATGGAGGCCTTCAAATAGCACACAAGTCTTCATGTCCTTCACTTGAGGAGAAAGGGAGGAAGAACAAAGAGAGCTTCTCCTTGGGTACCTTTTCATGGGGGACAACCTTTATGTGCATTGTTTGCATGGTGTGAAAGCCTTATTTGGCATGTTGCATGGTTCCCTATTGGTCATTGTCACCAACTCTAATACCACTCTGATAATGTGACCTCGTTCTATGCTTTTTACTCATACATGCTTGCCATGAAATCCTAAGAAGACAAGCAAATATTGAATGCATGAAAGATTTAAATGTGCTCCTCCCAACCACACGAATCCTCTCTCAATTCTTACATCTTTCTCCATGTAGCCTACCCAAGTGGTAGTTCACATGATTGCCATTTGGTCATCATGTGAACTACCCTTCTAAGAAGAGGCTCACACCTATTGGGGCTTCTCAATATATTAGAATTAAACATCAAAGGTGATGCTTTGTATAGAACTCATTCAATTTTTGAAGACACATGAGTTCAAGAGAACTCATTCATCCATTGAGTATTGCTTCAAGCTCGATGGATGAAGAAAGAATGTAAAGCTCTATTGATTTCGATTAAAACTCTTGAAGAGAAAAGAGAAAGGAATGGTTTCTCTTCCTAGAAATTTCAAAGAAGTAAGTCTTTAAAGAAAATCATTCTGATTTGTTGGTTGACCAGAAGTACATGAAACACTTCTTTCTTGCATTCTACCTTGGACTTTGAAGACCCAATAGGACATGGTAGTTTTGTAATTAAGAAAAGATATAAGTGGATGTTGGTTAAGAAGAAAGACATAGTAAAAACATCTAAGTTAGATGTTTTGGTCAACCTCAATTTTAAGAGACTTCTCAAAGTCTTATTCTAGTCATAGATCCATCTATTTTTCTAGATCCATGCACAAGTAGTGCATAAAAGTGGATCCACATAGCCAAATTAGTTCGAGAGCCTTAAAGTCCAACTACTTATGTGTTTGTGCTATGGATGTCCAATTCGCACATAGAAAAAACATTGAATTAGGCAGAGGTGTTTTAATCCACCCTTATCATTCTTTCCACACTATGTTCACCTCAAAAGTTAGGTAGACTTTAGAATGATTTGGGAAATGACTATCCCACACAAAGATTCCCCTCTTTTTAGATCCATTTCGGGATGGAATCCCCTTCTCATAAAGAGGAAAATCAAAGAGATGAAGACCATGATCAATGAGGCTGATCATGGGGCACAAGGGAATAGTCCACATATTATACCTACACATTTTTAGAACAAAAATGTTAAAGTGGGGAATTCTATAACTATGGGTCCAAGTAGCAAAATACATGGGTTTTGAGGGTCCAAAATCACTTGCACAATATTTGATGTTTATTGAGAAACCCTTGGGAAAGTGTCTCCAAGACTACGGTTTGAACCCTTGAGCTGTTTGGATTTATTTGCTCCCAATTGAAGGGTTTTGACTCTTAGGATTGATATTCCCTAAGGTTATGGTAATTAACCCTAGGGCGGCCTCTCAAGCCATGAGGTCTATATATGGGTGGAATTTGTTGAGTGGATATGTGCATCTCTCATCCCCTTGTGGGTTCTATGATGTCAAGTTCTAGTTCATTTTCTTACTTTTGAGTAGAGCTGGTAGTTGCTTATACAACAATAGGTTTATGCACCCAAACCACCTATCTATTTCCATTATCTCAAGCTATCCTATCAAAAACCCACTAAATCCATCTCAACCAAAAAACTCAAGAAGAACATCCACCAAGATGCATTTATGCATGTTTATATCCAAAAGGAATGCTCCATGACCATCATCGTCATGTCACCATGCAATGCCAAAGTCAAGCACATTCACTTTATCTCAATCCTCCAAGATTTGTCAAATGGCTTATCATTGTGACTCTCCCAAGACTATCCTCCAAGTACAATGTCCAACATCTCAACAAGACCCTTCTTAACCAAATTCCTTCTACACATGCCCCTTGCTTCATACATGAGTGTGATCTATGAGAATTTAAGCATCAATTAGAGGATTTGGGAGGTTAAGGCTCCATCATCAACTTCCCATATGGCACCCCCATCTTATTTGTCAAGGAGGAGGTTCAAACCTTATGCATTTACATTTAAGGAAATACACTTAACAAAATCATTGTCAAAAGCAAAAGTTTCATCTTGAAACTTAGGCATCACCATTTCAAACCCAAGCATCTTGATGCCCATTTTGAAACTTGGGCATCATCATTTCAAACCTAAGCATCTTGAGCTTCATCGTTTCACATCAAAGCAACCACATGGACACCCACAAATTCAATGGAACTATCTACCAAGTTCCATTTACAAGAGTCAAGGAAATTTGAGAGTCACTAGATTTTTCCAATTACCATCCTACTTCATTTTCAACTTTTTACATAAGTGTTGGCCCTTCAATTGAGCTCACAAAATCTAAAGACCTATTCCTACATAATCATTTGAGAGACTCACACAACCAATGTGTGATACCCAATACTCAAGCTCCCATGTTTCCATTTGAAATCCACAAACATCTCAAGATCTATCATAACAAAAGCCTCCATGCAAAAAGAGAGAAAATTGCTTATGATTTACACAATTTTTTAAACCCAAACTCCAATGGAACACTCATAAGAAGATGTGATCAATCATCTAGTATCTTTGAAATGGAATATTGTGTCCAAGGTAAACACATCAAGATCCTTATGGATGAGATCTCAATCAAATGATTCCTCAAAACACTCAAGCTATAATAAAAGTTCAATCCCAAGCTATCACCCATTGGCAAGCTCCCATCATGCAATACTTGCTTTAAGACATTGTTGATCCATTTTGGTAGTGATGTGTGTAAACACAATTAGGGCCATCAGGCCACATTTTTCCCTCTTTAGGAGCTTGTTTGTCCCCGACTTGTAAGTGTACTTGTGTAAACGTCAAACTCTAAAAACTGGCATCAAAGAAGGTTTTTGCTTTCTCTAGGGCTTCATAGGAACCCCTCTAGTCAAAATCTCATAATTGCATGAAATTTGGTGAGGATACTCAATGCGATTAGTAGTTCAAATTTGCTTCACTCTGTGGTGTCAAAATTTTGTTTGAGCTGACTATGACCTCTATATGTGCTTCACAATGACTGTGCAAACAATTTTTTCATTTTAAGCTAGATATATTTACAAGTTTTGGTTCACCAGTATGAGCATCTCAAAGTCTACTACGAGTCTAACAAACCTTGATTGGGTACTAATGTTCAAATTTTGAGATACATTCAATTTTTCACATTGAGGTATTTAATTATTGGCCATGGCTGAAAGCAATGACATATTCCATATGTTGGCGGTTGAGGATAAGGTAGATGGTACTAATCACCCATTGTGGGAATACATGATGCATTATGAATCGGTAGCAAAAGGGTTGTGGAATATCATCATCATGTAGAAAAATGTCACTACATCTAGAAATAGAATGATTGAAGCTAATGCAGATAGTGTGCAAGATTATTATCTATAATTTCTTGGTCGTGTTGTGGTTCTTATTGCACTTATTACACAACAACTTCATTGGGATTGGAAAGATGCATAAGCACGTGCATTGATAGCTTTGTCTACCAAGCATGCCATCATCTCTCAGATTCGCTCCTATAAAATAGCAAAAGATGCTTGGAACAATCTTACAACATTATACCAAGCAAGAAATGAGGCTCGTTTTGATTAGCTTCAAAAACAATTAGAGCGTGAGCATATGAATGAAGTAAGTTTAATTGATAATTTTTTTGACAAAGTTCAAAGATTTGAAAGGGAAGTTTATTTTTTTTATGAAACCTTGCCAAATAGTTTTGCTTGTTTAATCTATTATTAATGGTCTTCCAAATTCTTACAATTTTGCTTCTACTCTTTTATTGATGATGAAAGGAAACCCGAATGCCTTGCGTTTGAGGAGTTAGTTTATGTATTATTGCAAGAAGATTGGTCTAGGTAGATTTTTTATGGAGCATAGAATTGAAAAAAAATAGATGGTTGCTATGCAATTAAAATATGATGCTAATATGAAGAATGGTACTTGGCCTCTATGGAAAATGCCTCCAAGCAAAGACTTCATTGGAACTAAATGGGTATACAAGCTTAAACATAAGTCTGATGGAATAGTTGATAGGTATAAGGCTAAGCTTGTTGCTAAAGGTTATGCTCAAAGGAAAGGCATTGATTTTTAAGACTTTTGTTCACATGTGCCAAATGATCACTTTCAAATGTCTTTGCACTTGCAACTCATCATGGATGGAATCTACATCAATTGAACATTAAAACCATATTTGAATGTTCATTTACATGAAAATGTGTATGTATTCCAACCCCATGGTTTTGTGCAAGAAATTCATGAAAACAAAGTGTGAAGGTTGAAAAATGCATTGTGTAGACTAAAACAAGCAACATGTACTTTGTATGAAAAGATGCATGCATGCTTTCTAGCACATAGATTTAAGAACAATCCAAACGCGAGCACCCTATATGTTAAGCATTCAAATAATGTAATTCTTATCATTGTTGTATATGTTGATGATATGCTCCTCATTAATCCTAATGAGAAGCTTATTGCAAAATGTAAGTCTGATTTGCATGCCTCTTTTGAGATGTTAAATTTGAGCTATTCGCATCATTATTTGGGGATTCAATTAATTTAAGTTCATGGTAGAATAGCTTTGTTTCAAACAAAATACATTGACACATTATTACAATGTTTTAGTCTTGAAGATTGCAAACCTATTGGCACTCCTATGGAAACATGTTTACACTTAGTCTTCATGATGTTTAAGATGCATTTGATGTTCTTCTCTATCAACAAGTTATTGAATGCATGATTTACTTATGCATTCATTGACTTGATGTTCAATTTTGTCTCACAGATGAGCAAGTCTATGCATTGCCAAAGTGTTAAGCATTGGTAGGTGGTTAAGTGCATCTTTCACTATTTGAGTAATATGTGGCTACTTGTATTGTTTTATCTCAAAAGGGGATCATTACCGCCAAATTTTCATGCTTTTTTCTACTCAAATTGGGTTGGTTACTATGACACATATGTCCACCAGTGGCTTTTTGCTTCATGCTTGGCAGCTTATACATATCTTGGTTGAGCAAGAAGCCACCGAATATGGCCAATTTTAGATATTAGACTAAGTGTATGCAAATTTTACAACCACTATTGAGTGTATTAGCTTAGATGCCTTTGGATGATTTAGGCATTTGTCAAAGTGCATTGGCAATCTTGAGGAACCTTGTGTTCCATGCTTGCAGAAAGCACATTGAGATGCACTATCATTATGTCAAGGAGTGACTCTCTATTAGAGAGATCAATTTGCATTATGTTCCCACACAAGATAATGTTATAGACATTCTCACAAAGGCTCTACCTAAGGAGAAGTTTGAAGTTTGTCACAAAACTTAAGGCTTATTTTCTTTTGTGAATTGATTTCTTTCCAAATAGCTTGGCACTTCCTTATACTTGTGTGTCAACTCCTTGTTCACCCCATCACTCCCAAGGGGGATTTATTAATATATTTTGATAGTGAGGTGCACAATCAATAGAACAAAGAGAGACTCTCTACTAGAGAGATCATGTTTGCACAAAGCACATTGAGATGCACTATCATGATGTCATGGAGAGCTATCATTATGTCCAAGAGAGACTATGCTGGAGAGATAAATTTGTCTTATGTGCCCACATAAGATAATGTTACATACCTTTTCACAAAGGCTTTGCCTGGAGACAAGTTTGAAGCTTTTTGCAAAGCTCTATGCTTACTTCCTATTGTGGATTGATTTCTTTTCAAATACCTTGGCATTTCCATATACATATTTGTCACCTTGCTTGTATATATGCCTATAACCCTAATGGATCACTTATCTTTGTACATTCACTTAGTAATACATTCAATATCGTGTTGTTCTCCAAGCTTTTTATTCTTCTTCCTTGTGTTGTCAATGTGCTTCTGTAGTCCCCAAACTCCAATGGAATGGGCTTAGAATAGATGACACAACATGAAAGATGGCCTCTTGATGACAAGACACGCCTATACATTTGTAGACCAAGGATGTTTATCACAACCTCTCATAGTTACAATCATGAAATACGGAACCAACAACAAAGAAACAATCATTCATAAATGCCCAAGATACAAATACAAGTCTCAAACCTTCCCCTAGATCCAAATTATGCAACAATGCATCCATATTATGATATGGATATAGTCATTTCCAATCTTCAATCAACCTTGTACATTATCAATATGGACTTCATAATAAAACTTCCTCCCAAGGATAAACCTAAACTTTGTTATCGTGAGCTACTTCTTAAAACAAGGGCACTTCATCCAACCTAAGCCCACATGTATGATCCAATTCATTGTTCATTCATAGTTCATTGGTGATCAAATATCACTATGTTCGGCTTGCCACCATCTTTAATCAAGATAATGAAATCCATAGAAAACTTTGAATAAAATGTTTTCAACTATTCAACATACAATTAACTTCTATTCATTGTGCCATTCTTGTGATGATCCCAAATTTTACATGAGATGATATGACACATCTCTAAACAACACAAGATGAGATACCCAAACTTAAACTAACCAAGGTGGCCAAGCTAATTCTACTCCAACTCAAAGAAATGATTTTTTTTTCGAGTCACAGATGGGGGCTCCATGAGGCTTACCTACTCAGAAGGCAAAATCTATCTACTCATCTTTCGAAGAAGACTTATATGTGACTTTCCAACACAAGAATGTGGTCAACTAATCACAGAGGATCAATGCAGTGAGATACCCAATGCCCCGACCATGACACTCGAGTGTGTAGGACTTGGAGTGACTTCAAATGGCATTGGAGCTTCGCACCTACTAAACTTCCTACCCAACCTGTTCCCAAACAAGAAACACCATACCCCACAATAGAGCGTCGATTCATAGGAGTCCGTGAACTAGTTCATAGTCTCCCATCTCTTCACTGTTAGGAGGTGAAGTTATACCTATATCCATTATGCACCAAAGATCTAATATACACTGCAACAATCGTCACTTCCCTTAGAGTGAACAATGGGACACAAAAAAACAAAAGAGATTTGATGGGAGAATGAAATCCTTTCCTTCGAAGAGGATCATCAAGGGCACTACCTCTCAAAAAGAGCTCTCATATACTTAGGTGTAACTTCACCTATGAAGGAAGCAACAAAGTCAAAGTTAGCTACTTCCCCCTAAAGTATAGACTAGGTTTAACCCAATGGATCAAACAAACTCCATGAGCCTCCCCTCCAAGGAGGATATGGAACATGACCAAGGGAAACATGGGGCCAAAGTCTAATTGTTTAATTGCATTGCTAATAAGGGAATTCACCCATCTCCCCCTAAGTGGTTCCACCACCACACGATTCACCATCAAATGAGAGGGATCTATACCACTTTCCTTCATGCTTAAGCACAAAGGAGATATCTACTCTTGCCTCTCCCTTCAATTCTCTTTGCCATGTACAAACCCCCTAACCTAACAAGCATCACCATTCGCTCCGCAATAAGGCTAAGCATATAACTACAAGCACTTCTATGCAAATATCTCGTGATTCCAATAAAGTTATAATTCAAATAGGGATCCAACACGATAGATGATTTAGACTTTTCCCACTTCGCCTAGACATGGTACCTAGGTATGTCCATCCCAACCTCAAGTACATATCTTTCCTTCCACAACTTAGTTTGAGAAATCCACATCCACTTTTGAAATCAAAATCACATTGGTTTTCATAGAAAGTGCCCAAGCCAAGTTGGGCTATCCAAATACTTCCCAAGGAGGTGCCCCCACACCCCCCAAAGTAAGCTGACAACCATGGCATGTGGAATTCTTTGTGCATCACATCTGCAATAACCAAGATTGACCATGCATCCTCCCCAAAGATCATTTGCATCCCAATTTCTACCAACTATTCGAGAGCTCCAAACAAGTTCTATCCATGGGCCCCCATCAATGTAGCACCATACATAATCATAGGGAATGCTAAACTCTTCAAGATTATAAGCCGCGTCCACATCAAGAAAGAATGATTACATAACAAATGTTGGAAGGGAAAAAGGCTCTTCCTTCCCTTCTCTTCCCAACTTTTGATAATAATTTTAATAGAGAATTCAAAGTCAACCTTCACACCAAAGTATGTCTACTTCTCCCCAACGAGAACCTTTTTCCCATTAAGCATCAAACCACAAGCCTTAAGCGCCTAAAGCTTTCCATTTTTACCAAAAACAATGTCCATACACTTCTCCACCCCGAACTCCATGCCCCATAGTTTTGCCCACTAATTTATCATGTTCAAATATTTTTGAAGCTCAATTGGCCTATCTTAAAACAACATGAGGTCATTCACAAACAACAAACCTTTAAGTCGACCAATATCAAGTATATCGACATTTTTAAATTTCTTGTACTCCAAACAAAAAAATACTGAGCATATCAAGCCCCCAAGTGTCACGCTCTTGATCTAGAATATCATTGATATAAAAATTAGAGAGTATGGGAGATCCCAAGCATCCTTAGCATACACCTCATAATTTCGAGACACGCTCCCTAAATTAGTGTCCCTCCACACCAACCCAAACCTTCAAGGACTCATACAAAGCACTGAAGAATTTCAACACTACCCGTTAGGCTGATCACCCCAAGTTTAAGGAATAGTGTTTGATATCGTACAATGGCATGTGCTTTTTTGAAGTCAACATTTGCTACATACGTAGAGAGTTCACCTACAATATGTTGGAGCACAACTTCTTGCATGTAAATGACTTGCCCTATGCAGTGATGACATGCACAAAATCTAGCATGGCCTTGATTGGAAACATTACGAGCCTTAAGAGCTTCAATGAGCCTCTTCACCAGCACAAAGACCAAAATTTTAAGAGCAATTGATATCAAGGAAAATCCCTCGATAATTATCAACACAAGTCAAGTCTCCCTTCTTGGAAATGGAAACCACAACCATCATTGCCGCAAACTCTAGGATGGCCCCTTTCTCAAAAATATTGTCAACGAGATTGATCATGGCCTCGCCAAAAGGCATGCTAAGATGGGAAGGGTCATACCATTGACCCTTATGATGAGGGAAAATCTTAAACAATTCCAATGGTAAACCCTCCCCTCCAACGGATACAATAGATGAATTCACACACCATTATTAATCTCATCAGTTTGTTCAAGATGCCAAGTCCTGTAACCCTATGGAGAATGTCATAACCAAAAACCCCATGTGCCTTGCACTTAAAGACTGTCACAACGGAAAACCCCACATACCTAGCAGATTTATCCAAACTCCTTTGGCTGAGTTTGTGTCATATGACATCATATTAAAAACACATACATGAAGCAGTTTTCTATGCAATTCCCCATATTAAAGCCCCTAGTATGAACATTGTAATCCCTTAAGCAATCAGAACATTGTTTTCATAATCATTCGCTCTTGTGTCCTTCGAATATCTGAGTGCACTTTTGATTGCAAATTGAGCAGCAAGTACACATTGTATTTTTTATCATTACAAAGAAATGTGCTCATAATCGGAACACACAAGCTACTTGTGTCTTTTAGATTCCACAACCTTGTATTGTGACCTTGAGCTTTTTCCTCATATTGTGCCCAATCCCTCTTCTCAAACTCCAAGTAAAACTCATTAAGAGAACAAAAATTTGATCATTGACAGCTGATTTATTCTCTCCAAGACACATCTCTCTAATTGGGAAATACACACTTGTGTAATCCCAAGTTTACAATTTCATTTCTGATGTCCCAATCAGAGGTACACGCCAGCACAATGTCCCAATGGAGGTTATCTACAGGACTGATGGCTACCTACAAACTCAAAATGTCTTTCTACAGACATGACAAAATCGAAATGTGACAAAAGGTCTAAGAATATTTGAGTTGAAAATTAAGAAAAGGAACTATAGAAAGAAGGATTCAAACTCTAGCATCTGAAATAAATCATGTTGCCCATGAATAGCATTAGTTAGAAATTGGTCTCAGATGGAGATACTGTATCACCACAAGAATTCGTTTACTTTCTTAGCTTTATTATGGATAGCACATGGGTTGAGCTTGAATCACTTGCATTTCCAAGATCACAGGAAAAACAAACAGTGTCCTCACCTGTGCGACAATGTCCAACATTATGCTAAAACGAATGCAGGATGGCAAATCGAGTAGCCGGAGTAGGAGGAGCCGAATAAGCAGACTGATCAGAAATGCACATAGCACTATGCAATGAAGTGAAAGATCCCTCGACTCTACAGCGCAACGTCCTATTTCGAAACATTGAAGTGCAGGATGAGAAATTAAACAGGCATGGGAGAGGCGAAGACACGGTGTGACGCTGCTAAGATCTCAACCCCCGGCCTTTCTGTAGATCTTCGGAGTATGAGGGTATCGTATGTTCCCTACAGAGAGGCTAGTTGACGAATGTTGAAAGGGAGGATGAAGCGTGAGCCTTGGAAAAATTTTGATGCTATAATGTTGCAAGCTGTCTGAGAGGGATGGTAGGGATCCCAGACCTACAGAGAGGCTAATTGACGAATGTTGAAAGGGGAGATGAAGCGTGAGCCTTGGAAAAATTCTGATGCTATAATGTTGCAAGCTGTCTGAGAGGGATGGTAGGGATCCCAGAAGAAGTACTCGTCCCGGCTATCGCACATCCGCATGAACGGCAATCTGCACGGTATCACCCCTTTGTCCTTTCCCACCAGACCACAGCACGCCTTCTCAGCATTTGAGAACCCTACATCACAAAGAATGGGCGTCTCTCTCTCTCTCTCTCTCTCTCTCTCTCTCTCTCTCTCTCTCTCTCTCTCTCTCTCTCTCTCTCTCTCTCTCTCTCTCTCTCTCTCTCTCTCTCTCTCTCTCTCTCTCTCTCTCTCTCTCTCTCTCTCTCTCTCTCTCATTACCATAAGACTCGTAATTGTATATAACCTCCGAGGTAATTCCGTACGCATCCGCATACAGCAACCACGCCCCCGGTAATTCTTCATTCAACTGCTGCAGCAAACTTTTCAGTCGAGCATTGAACCCTTGCGCTAAATTGTTCGCTTCTGTAGAGCAGTTTCCCGGGTTCTCCAAGTTAAGAGAACGTAGGTATGGCGTGCAGCCGATTAGAGGAACGTTTGCTATCACCAGCTTCCGCGCACCAGCTGCGTACAAGCGCTGAAATTTCACAGGCACGCAAATGAAAATCCATAGATCAAAGAGGATCAAACGGAACAATGGCTTTCATATGCATGGGATCCATGGATATTAACGTCAAAAATAATGACTTCCAGATGGTCGGCTAATAGGACAGATATTGAAGACGGTTAGAACCAGCCTCTTCCAGCTCCATAGCTGCTGCATTGAATCTATGATTAACATAGGGTCGTAGAATATTCCCAGGAAACGACTTAGAGTTTTCTATCGGGGTTCTTCCATATTTCTTTATGAATTTAATCACATACAGAATTTATGATTATGAGTCTTCACTATGGATAAGCGGACAACCTGAATATCTTAGAAGAACATGTAGTTGTATACCGTTTCAGATAAACTAAAAACATGTACACAGCGAATATGATATTCAAAACATGATAAAGTTTTATAAGAGTAGTGCCATAAACGGAATTCAAGAGCTTCAAAAAGCACACATGATGTTTAACTGTCCGCTTGAAATATAGTGGCAAAGTTGAACATGAATGATGTTGTGTACACTTCACCATTAACATAGCAAAACCATAAACGAGACCACATCACTTACAGGCAGGCATGCAGGTTGTAGCGCGCATGCTGAAGAGCTTGTTTTACACCTTATAGGTAATGCAAATGTAACATCAAATCTACATTTCCTGAAAGACGTGTTTGCTTAACATGTACAGAGAGTGGACGTGCTAAAGCATAGTCTGCCGGTCACAAACACAGAAAAAGCAATCCCCGAACAGACGATACACATGAAAATGCTACTACTACTGCTGACGATCAGCCGTTCAGAAACACATAATCAATTCGCTAACATATGGTATACATGGGAATGCGCAATCACTAATAATACGACTCCTGAACTGCCAGAAACGCCTTCCTCGGATTCGCTAAGTACGCTCGGAGCAGATCGATTACATTTATAACTTAGCATGCATGAGAAAGCTAACGTTTTCAAGTCATTTCATTGATAACTTCTGAAACCTTGAATTGGACATGCACAAACAGCACATCAGAGAGTTGATTCCACTTCAGCAGACTAGAGGAAGATCACAAGCACGTTCTAAAATGCAATGTGTTCCGCTTCAGAAGGCCAGCTTGGCGGTACTAAATTTAACACAATCAATGGATTGAAACTAGATTACATCGCATTCACAAACACGGTAGAGAACTTACCTCAATCTGTCCTTTATATGTCCCAAGGAGCTTTTGATAGTACTGTTCCGGGGTTAAGTCTTTATCCACGGTCGTTCTCACAGGGAAAATGTAGTTGCCCATAAAATCATTTGCACCAACAGTAATGGAGAACAATGAGTTGGCAAAGAATTCTTTTGTTTTCTCGACCCCAAGCAAACCCTCAATTTCCTTGACATTCTCTTCGAAGTAGCTGATTTGTTTGTCCATTGGTATAATTTGAATCTGCAACTCTCTCTCTCTCTCTCTCTCTCTCTCTCTCTCTCTCTCTCTCTCTCTCTCTCTCTCTCTCTCTCTCTCTCTCTCTCTCTCTCTCTCTCTCTCTCTCTCTCTCTGAGTTGAAGCGAGAAAAAAGGAAGATGCCATACGAAAAACCGGCCGGTCTCGTTCAAGATCCCAGCACCGCCAGAAGCATAGTTGACACCTTGGAGAAGGGAAGAACCCTTAGTGGAGGGGGACAGAACGGGTGGGGCGAAGGAAGTGAGACCAAGGAACCTACCTGCTCAAAGAGTTGCCACGGAATGTTATGCAAAGGAGCGAAGCAGACAAAGCGAGCTAACAATTTTCCCACAGCGTACCGATGAGATCGGCGATGGTGACGCCATTGGTGAACCGACCGGTTGGATGTGCGGCACCGCGTGTAGGGAAATCGATGCCGTTGGGAAGGCCTTTCGCAGTTGCTAGACTTCTGGGCAAGAAGTTGTTATTGCCTGCGTCGACAATGGAGTCTCCGAAGACGAAAGAAGCCACTATTCCTGCCTTCGCATTCGTAAGCCGTATGCTCAACATTGTACAGACAATCACGAATAGCATCGTTTCACCACAACATGTCTTCCGCGCCACCCGGTCCATGTCTTCTCGGATTAAAAGCTTGGACACCTACTCTCTCCCTCCCCGTCAAGCCCGGGTCCGGAAGTTTAGGTTCCTCCACCTTTCTCTGTATCTTTCTTCTTTCGCACTCAGCTCAAGTTAATGCCGTGGACACTGAACAGGCCTGTGCCTTGAAGCTTCAAGCTGAGCTTCTCTCAGTCCCCCTTCGGCCCAAGATCACGGCAGCCTGCTGCTTAAAACTACAAAAGTGAAGCTGAGTTCATGATGGAAGCATCGAGTCATGACATGTAGTATGACTTGCACTGTTGTAAATTGGTTGGTAATACGGCTATCAAATCCGTTGAGCTGCTCTTCTCGCAGAAGCTGCGCCAGCACCTTCTTCTTATGCAGAGTACAATGTTGCAGCGTCTCCAGCTAGACGAGTAGTAACTTCGGGGTTGCAGTGCCATAATGGAATCATTATTGCATGGTTCGGCAGTAGCTGTACGCCGCTCTCGTGGTAAAACACCACCTCCATAATTCCGTGGCAATCTGCTGCACATTTGCTAGAGCTGTTTTGGGATGGGCAATGGAGCGCATATCTCGGAAAAAGCATCAGAGAAGAAGAGATCCCGTGCATGTGTTCAAGATTGATGCCCAAAATGGGCATCAAACTGGGTCTGATCTACCCTTCCCTCTGATTCTCGTACAGAGAAAGGCTGCTTTTCAAACAGATGCAGTGCGACAAACATAAAAAAATGTTCAATTTTCACCTGACAAACATAAAAAATGTTCAATTTTCAGCTGACAAGGGGAAAAATAAGTAGTTTTGGCACTCATCTATTCACAGTCAGAGTGGGTTTAGATAGAACGGTGCCTCATCTCGACACAGTTTATTTAATGCCACAAGCTTATGATAAAACACATAACAAAAAACTTTCAAATTAAATATCATGTGGATACATATAGAATGTAATTGAAATAAAAATAATAAAACACATGGTTATGCTCATAACGGAATAAGCCACTCGAATCATCACAAAAGTTTTAATATAATAATTCAGTTCATGTAAGATCATATGACCCATCAAAAAGCAAGTATAACATAAATCAAAGGGTCAAATTGTTAGAGTTAGATGTCTGCAAAAGCATGCGAACAGCACAAGAAAGAAGAACTTTGGAGCACAACACACAATGCTGAATGTATTACCACTAGAATGTACAAAGATAAGTAACCCGTTAGGGTTATAGACGTATATAAAAGGGAGGGGAAAAAACCTTCTAAAGAGGGAAAAAAGTGTATCGACGGTTGTAGTGTGTTCACACACATCACTACCTAAATATATTAACAAATCCCCCTTGGAGTGATGCGGTGAACAAGGAGTTGGAACTCATGTATAAGGAAGCACCAAGCTATGTGGAATCAATCCACAAAAGGAAGTAAGCCCAAAACTTTGCGAAAAGCTTCAAACTTCTCCATAGGCAGAGCCTTCGTGAAAAGGTCTGCAGTGTTCTCCTACGTGGGCACATATGCCAAATTGATCTCTCCAGTAGAGAACCTCTCCCTGACATAATGATAATGTATGAGCAAAGTAATTATACGTTGAGCAAACTCCAAGATCATTAATGTTCATTGGTGATGATCCAAGATTTTTCCTATTTCAATTTCATATGTTGCTTCAACATCCATCCTAGAGTTCGTAATAATCTTTTTTCTTCTTGCATATGTCCACCATGAGTTTTCAATTCTAATTCAACCTCTCATATCCATTTCATATCAAAAGATTCACCGTGACAAATATGGATGTTATGAAGTATGCAACAATTAGGAACAAGATCAATGAACAATTATGAAATATGCAACAATAAGAAACAAGATCAATGAACAATTATGAAGTATGCAACAATAAGAAACAAGATCAAGTGCATAATGTAAATCTATACAGCACTTTGTGAGCAAGATGTAAAATCTTGCCTTGATTATACCAAAAGCTCTTTTCAATCGGCATTCTCGTGCTTAATTGAATAAGATTCCAAAAATATTTAATGCAAGTCAAGGCCTCCTTGTATTTATGCACAAAACAAGCTAAATAGTACTTCATTGACTCACTTTTTGCACACTTTTGCCCTAGTTCACTTCTAGTGAAATTCAGTGAGCCATGCATACATACATGAATATACGCATACACATAGAAATGCATTCATATGCATATGCACATAGCATGCTCATAGATATATACATACACATACATATTCATTTGCGCGTAGCATACTCATACATATGCACACACATGTGAACATATATATAACATGCACATAACATATGCACTTCACACACGCACACACACACATATATATATATATATATATAAGAACATTTGAATACATGCACACATACATATAATATGCACATAACACATATGCATACGCATGTATAAACACTTATAACATGCAAATAAATGCTCATACATATAACATGCACATAGCATATATACATGCACATAGCAGATATACATGCACATATTATGAGTGATATCATAACCCAAAAAAGTAGGCAACTCCTTCGAATTCAAAGTGAATCAATCTTGTAAATAAGACAAAATTACTGCATCGAGGACTAATTCTTTGTTCTCTCTCTATCAAAGAAGGATGGAGAACATTCTCATTTTCTATCTCTGAGGAAAATGGAGATGTTTCTAGAAGCGAATTGTAGAGAGACTATTGAGAGATGGTGATTTTGTATAGTGGTAGAGGAGAAATACCCCTTTACTCTCTCTCTCTCTCTTTTATCTCTTTTATCAATCCTTTGTTTTCTCTTTTGCCTGTTTCACGCACTACTTCTCAAAGATATACCGTAGAGATCAAGGGAGGCTCCAAGCATTATGTGTTGGTATGTAGAGAATGTAACAATGCTAATGTTTCTTAGTTTTTGATGTGCTATATGTGGATTACTTCATGTAGAAAAAGAAGATTCTCTCTCTCTCTGATCTCTCTCTCTCCCCTTGTGTGTGAAAGAGGATGCAAATGGCAAGCCAAGAAGTAAATCACTCCAACAAGGTCATACACATTCCTACATTTGTGAGTAATGAGAGAGGTTTGATTTTCTATAGAACAAGCGAATCATTGTGCACAAGGTTCATGTCAAGCTGAAGAACGCAAGTGTTGCTATTTAGGGAGAAAGAGATAGAAAGAAATTTGGTGGTGTTGCTAAAGGGACCTAAGTGCTATGTGTTGGAGAGACAAAAACAAATAAACTACAAAAGCGTCTCAAGGTGACTTTCAAGACTTGATCGCACAACGTTATGTTAAAGAACCTTCAACTTAGCCTATGGATTTACTATTGTGTGCAAGGATTTTGCATAAAACTCAAAAAAAAAAACAATAAAGCCAACAATTGCATTAATCTCCCTTCTCTTTGTCTTCACACGAAAAGTTGTTTGTGGCAAGCATGGATCCATACACATGTAAACAATTATGGCCTTATGTGGATTACTGTTGTTTGGTGTTGTTGAATGGTAGAGCACACACAAAAAGGAAGGTTAAGTGTAGAGTTCAACTCAATGATGATGAACTTGGAACCTATACAACACTAGTCTAGACATTCTACCAATGAGCTAAAACATACGAACAATGGGATAGACAAGATGATAATCATCGTCACCAAATGAGGCATGAGATGGATATTGGAGCCAATTAAATTCCACAAAGATAGTGTGTATAAACACTCAAAAAAGTGAGATGCATCACCGCCAAAAGGACTACCCAAATGGAGAAGTTATGTAAAATGCTACCAATTCTTGCCATGAACTACAAAAAAAATCAACATCAAATTGCTAAGATATTCTAAGGATAAGCGTGGAAAATGGGAAAAGAGTGTGGAAAGGTTGGAATATGGGGAAAATAGTGTACAAAAATGCTCCATAGTCATGTACTTAATGACAAAAAACTCATCCCTCTCAATGAAAAAACACCACCACCAAAAGAAGACTGTCATGATCACCATCATCTCCAAAATAGGCCACCAACACCTAAATCTTTGATATCATTATGTAGCACACATGTAGAAGCAACAATTGAAACATGTTTGCATAACAAAAGGAGTCTTGAGACTCAAACGAGTGCATAGATCATGAAATGGGAAAACTTTCATATGGATTAGAGTGAGCTTGCCAAGAGCATATAGTTGTTGGAGTTTGAGTTCTATAGAAGCACACAAACAACACAAGGAAGAAGAAGAAGCTTGGAGAATAATGTGTTGCTCTAGGACAATGGTAAGCACCACGTTAAGAAGCTCCACCTCCTTAATGTCAATCCGCAGAAGAGATAGGAGTGATATGAAGATCGTAAATGCGAGATGTAGTGAGAGTGAAGGTGAGAAGCATGGAGATGCACACACACATACACACACAAGAAAGAGACAAGCAAGCCACAATAGAAGGTTGAAAGTATATTTTTTTACTCAAGATCACTCTTACAAGCTCAAGCTCACACTAACTCATACAAGTCTACACTGGCTAACCTCAAAAATGAGCTCTCTAGCTCTATTTATAGTTTTTTTACTAGCTTTGACTGGTTTCACATCGAGTGTTCGGCATAGTTAAAAAATAGGTTCTAGGCACTATTTGAAGGTCTAAATGAGATCTAAAAATAGCCAAAATTGGTATGCTTGTTCTACCTAAGCTCCTCAAGATCCAGGACTCCTCGGCTTGCACAAAATAAAGCCTTCTAATTACAAAAGTGTGTGCTTCTATGGTACATATGGTACAAGAGTGATGAAAATGAGTGTTGGGAGTTTTGGAAAAGTATTATCAAATATATTTCTTTGAGAAAAAATGGCAGCCTGGCTCGCCATGACTCTTTGTAATCTGCCTTCACATGCTTCCTCATCGTCTGTGCCTTTGGCTACTGCCAACACCCCCCTCCCTCTCGTGTCTATCGTCCCCGACAGAACCTTGTGGGGTCTATGTGATATAATTTTGTAGGAGGTCATAAGCGAGGGTGTGCTCCGTAATGTGAATACCTTGTGCAAGATGAGCTTCAAGTTTTTCCCAGTCTATGGGCTGAGGTTCATTGGGAGGTGGAAGGCGGTAGTGTGTGGAGTACACCAATTGTTCACAGGCAATTAATTGAAGTAGGTGTGTGGGCCTACTTATAAAAACCTCCAAATGGTACTCCCAAAAGCCGGTGGTAAACATCTCTTCAAATGTCGTCTTATAGCAAGCAGGTAAGTACTTGATTCGACAGTTCCAAGCATAACACACCCGGAGCGATGGCACAGTGCTCATATCATATGCTAAGTCATGGTTACCATGCTCAAATCCCAGGGTGTTGACATGCGGTGCTTTGACGCAGCGGAAGATCTTAAATACTATCTGCATCATGTCAAATATTTTGACAGTCATATGTGCTGCAACATCATCCGTGCGGTGTAAGCGGGGGAGCCAGTGGCGAATCATGGCCATCATGTATCCAACTGTAGGGGGTCCGTGGGATGGAGTGAAATAAGGATAATTAAGCCAATCCTAGCACTGCTTATTATTTTGAACTTTAATTGCAAAGGCTGTCCAAGAGTGGCATCTTGGCATAGGTCCCAACATGGGTTGTAAATTAAATGCAAGGGTGCTTTGACCCATGTGTGCATCATCTCTAGATATTTTTGTAGCAACTCTTGATGCAAAGTTGGTTCAAAGATTTCACCTTTCTGTGCTTCCGGTGGCAGGTTGTCAGGCTCGAATTAAGTGCATGGGATGGTTTCTTACCCGTCTCCTTTTCTATTGCCAATTTATATTCTGCCATTAGCATGAAGTATGGTTTGTATTAAAGCTCATGGTTTGAGATATACCTTCAAGGGGCTAGATGAGCTAAGTAAGGTGATTGTAATATGCGTTTTTCTATCATAGCCATGGAATGTAATTGTGCCTCCACCCGTGTAGAGTGGATCTTTCCAAGTTCTTCTACTGACTTCATCCTTGTGGGTGTAGGGAGTTCAAAGGTGTCTTGGCCTTCTGTCATGACACATCCGCTTGGGATGGGTTGTGGTTCATAGGCCTCTTCATAAGTTTCCTCCACCGGGATAGACACATTTTCTTCATCATTCGGGAGTTCAAGTGGGGAATCAGGCCTGGGGCGCTCGGACAAAGCAACAATCTGCGCTTGAAGAGTAAGTAACTGAGCGTGTAAAGTATTGAGTTCCTCTATAATCTCTGGAGAGGTGACTTCAGGAGCTAGTGGTGGTTGTTGTGTAGATGTTCGCAACAGTAGCACTTTATGGTCTTTTCAGGAGTTTCTGATATGCTTCATTCATATTGTCATAATCCTCTAAGAGTCGTGCATGATCTTCGAATAGTATCTACATAGATTCCGATGGTACTGCTTTAAAGCAGTTGGGACTCAGAGCTTCATCCGGTTGATCCAAAGCTGCTTCAAGATTTCCTCTGTTTTGTTCCTGCAATCACTGATCCTCTTCCTTGGTCGCTGTTAGGTGGCGTCATAACAGTCCCATATTTCTAGTGAGAGTAGCATTTTGTATTGTTTGAGCCCGTAATAGGTTGTCAATATCAATAATGAATTCTTTTGTCTTTTTTTCACTTTCTAGTTCGAGGGAGTGATAGGTCTCGCGTAGCTCTTGATATCGTGCATTAAGTGAGGCATTCTCGATGGTTAAAGAGTTTAATTGCCATGTAAATCTATAATTGTTTACTGTAGTCTCTGGTAGCTAGTCTCGAGATATGCAAATTCATCTCGAACTTGTGTCATGCAAGAGAACATTTGACAGAAAGCGGTGTCGATTATGGGTGACAATATTAATGGTCGAGTGAGTGAAGATGTTGTGGGTGTGGTTGTTGATTCAAGGGGAAGGGGAAAGAGGGATGAGAAGGTGGATGCAGTAGTGACCGTGGAGAAGTGTGACTTGCCTAAATGGGGTGGTGGAATAGATGAGGTGAGTGATGGTGCAGTGGGTGGTGAAATGTCCATGTCACTAGACATGGTGTTGAGTGCCATGATTGTGAAGAGTGTTGTGATGGTGAGTGCATGAGTGGGTATGAATACAAGATTTACAAAGGTGGACGAATAAATTACAGATTGGGTTTTGCGTATTGCTTGTGGAGAGGGGAGGATAAAGGAAAGATAGTTGGACGGGGAGGTGAGATGGGGGAGAAGGTCATTGGAGGGGGAAATGGGAATATAGGCCATGGAGGGATAGGAAAAGAGGGAAAGGATGGAGTGGGAAATGAATTGGGAGGAATGCTGGGAGCTAGAGGGGGAAGGATAGGTTGGGGGGGTTGCGGGGTTGAGGCAACAAAGGCTTCTACTATAGCACTTGCTATATACGTGGACAATCTAGGTGAGGTGGGGTGTACAGGAGAAATTGGAGGGTCGGAAGGTGAAAGAGGAGCAGGTGGTGTGGTGGGTACTTCGACGATGGTAGGTCCATGATCTACAACATAGAACCCAACAATCTTCCAATATTGACAAAACATGAACATACCACATTTAATCATATATACAAATGTCAAATTACAATGTGGGAGCAAAACTCTCAACCACTCTATGTGAACAGAAATAGATGGATGAGTGTATGTATAGAATTACAAGAATATTCAGATGTAGGGACAGAAATCTGAATATGTATGAGATGTATGACCTAATAGGTTGTAGAAGAGTGAATATGAGTGACAGTAAGAGGAAGGATCAGTGTGAAATTGATAATCAGCAAACCCTCATCTAACTTTAGGCTATGGAAGACCCTAAGTCAGATACATGTGTGAAAAGATCACATAGTTACAAAAGTAGCAAAGAATGATAACAATTTTCCTGCTAGAAATCCTCAAACTCATATGAACATACCTTCTCGAACACCTCATCCAAATATGCATAAAGCATACATGTACTGATTCTCTTGTACCTATGCCGAATAGGACTCCTCCTGATATGGATTCCACTTCCATATACTTCAAGTAGTGTGCATAAAGAGAATATGTACCTGAATTTCTTAACATAAGATGCAAATCTTCTGTTAAGCTCCATCCAATGTATTTGAAGTACATTGAAATCTTCATATAGAAGACAATCTTCAAATACATTATATAGATGGCTGATCCACACCAGCAAGCTGATGATGGGTATGTCCTCTCCATAAGCAAGAGTGTGAGCACACTCTTCTCCAAGAAGAACTCCATGGCTGCTCCTCAACATGCTCCTAGAGTGCACCATGGCTGCCCCATGTGTGCTAGGGCACCACCTCTAATGAGGGACCAAAAATTGGCGTTGCCAATTGGTGTAGGATGACTAACAAAGTGACTCAAGACTCTCTTATATAGGTTTTAAAGCTCCATGCAAAAAACTCACAAAAAAGTGCTTTATTTTAATCACATCGCTTTTCGCATGGAAGTGTTATCTATCCAATTGATTGCTTTTCTGAAGTGTGTAATGCGTGTGTGAAGTGTGAGGAGGTGTGTGGTGAAACCAGGTGAGTTGCATAGCTCAATTTTTGGCCCATATTTTGATGCAAGTTTGTCATAATTGTACAAGAGTACCATGATTGGATGATCTCATTGAGAGCTTCAAAATGAACCTGCTATTGCCTATATTTCGAGTTCTGAGTTAAGAGAAAATTTCATTTTTGTGCTTACTTTTGTTTCATGTATCACGATACCATTTCCACCTATGTGATTTATGAATGTGAGAGATAACATTCATCTGCATGCATTGGTAGCTATCTCACTTCATTGACCATTGTGTAAGTGCAAGTCCTCATACACTTGGTTAGGTTCAAGATACTTCTCGGATTGATAATTTAAATGTGTGATCCCAACTATATGCACTTGTTAGTGATAGAGGAATAGTCTCTTTCGTCTCAAGTCCCTAAGTTGTCATTTAGATACACAAGACGCCCAAAGGTTTTGAAGATCAAAGGTATCCACATCATGTGTGGAGGTTAAAGAAGGCTCTTTATGGTCTGAAGCAAGCACCAAGAGCATGGAATCAAAGGTTAGTGGAATATTTGGCCAAGTGTGGCTATAAGCGAAGTGATGCCGACTCACCATTATATATGAAGAAGGAAGGTGATCAGGTTGTCTACATTTGCATATATGTAGATGATCTTATTCTTACAGGGAATAATGAAGCAAGCATTAGAGAAATCAAGAACAAGCTTGGAAAAGAATTCAAGATCTCGGATCTGGAGAGTTGAAGTACTAGTTAGGGATAGAAGTAATTTAGAAGGAGGAGGGTATATATCTCATGCAAAGAGAGTAAATTCTTGATGTACTAACAAAGTATGCCATGTGTAATTGCAAGCCAATTGCAAATCCATTGGAGGTAAATGTAATGCTAAATGCAAATGAGGGAGATCAAGACATTGAAGATGCTACATTGTACAGATCCATTGTAGGATCTTTGAACTATGAAACTCTTACTAGGCCAGACATCAAACATGTAGTAGGAGTTCTCTCACACTTTATGCAAAATCCCAAAGTGCAACATCTAATAGCAGCCAAGAGAGTCCTTAGATATCTCAAGGGAAGTATAAATGAAGGTTTATTCTATGATTATGATGAGGACTTGCAGGTAAAAGCCTATTGTGATGTAGATTGGGTAGGTTGAAAAGATGATTGGAGAAGTACAAGTGGCTATGTAGTCATGATTGGAAGGAAGACTATCTCATGGAGCTCTAAGAAGCAGCCAATAGTAGCCCTATCTTCCATCAAAGCTGAATATAGAGCCTTAGCCTTCTTCACATGTGAAATTATTTGGTTGAAGAAGCTCTTTTAAGACTTAAACTTGCAGGTCCAAGCATACTGAAGTACACTACCACTTCATAAGAGAGAAGGTGATTTCAAAATAAGTCAACATGGAGCATGTAAGTACCAAAGATCAATTTGCAGATATGTTTACAAAAGGATTGGTAGGAATGAAGGTACTAAAATTCAAAAGAAGCATTGGCATGGTAGATTTAAGTTCAAGGATTGAGGGAGAGTGTTAAAAATCAAGCCTTCAAGATGGCCAAAATTCATTTTGGTTTTTTCGGGCATTATTCTGCTGATTTTTTTATGGCTTTTTGGCATTTATTGGTGATTTTTTGGTATTACTCTAGTGGCCTAAAAGTCTCAGGGATCATGCTGTCTGGTGTTATTTTGGTATTTTTCTGGTGTTATTCTGGTATTCTTTTGGTGGCCTAAAAGTCTCAAGAAACATGCAGTCTGATGTCTTTCCGGTAGTCCGGTAGTCCATGAGTCGAGTGGTCCGGTATGTTCCATCGCACAAGAGTTCTGAATATTTGCCTAAATTATAACTAAAGTCTCGGAGGCATATATGAAAAGTGGACCTATTAGTTAGAGACGTCATATCGCGAATTTTAGCTATAAAAAAAAAGCCTTAACCACTTCCCTAAATCATAGCTTACCAAAATCGTATGGACTCCTCTTTGGCAAGAACCTGCTGTAGGATTCCCTTTGAACTTGGCTTCTTTACTTCATGATTTAGTTCATGCCCATTCTACTCCCTTGTCCCAGCACATCCTCTAGCCTCTATGATGGATCAACATTGTTGTGATCATCTTTGACTCACTACAACAAGATTGCACGCTTCTTGTTGCTCCGGGAGGATTGCGTGCTGGAGAGTCGCCTTCACACCCTTATGAGGATGACTACCTAAAAAACATGGGATTGAGGTGGAGCCCCTAACTAAGGAAACTAAGTTACGACATGATTTCAAGAAAACATGATTCAAAAGAAAAGGTGTCTCAGAGCTTCAAAGATGAAGGAATCTCCCAAGGTTTCTTATTGATGAAGCTTTGAGAGGCTATGAGCTTCAAAAACTCTAAGTGTTAAGTTCACTTTCTCTACTTCAGAATTTATATCTTGCTCTACAATCTTTGAAGCACTTTTTATTTGAACTCTTTGATTGTAAAAAAAGTAATAGTGTGTGCTAATTGGTGAGTTAATTGATTTCATTTTTCTAAGCATTCATGTTAGAAAAGTCCTCACTTTCATGGTGTGTAGAAATCAATATCTATCTTAACCTATGGAGTGCCGAGTGTGTAGCTGTAAGTATTGATTGGTTTTAAGGAAGTTCATTCTTGGAGATTTGGGTGGGTGTAGCAGTTCACTACTTGTTTGCAAGTCATTCTCCAAAAGGAGACAAATACCTGGGTGTAGCCGCTTCCTATTGCTCAATCTGATTATTGCACTCTACTCTCTCCTTGTCCACGATCATGGTCCATGAGGATGCATTCGGATGCATGAGAATCTCCACTCTCTGTGTATTGGGTTTGGACCTTGAAGTGCAACCAGAAATCTAGCAAAATCCTAAATATACCTCCTCTGAGAAGAGGATGAGGAATCTTGAGTGCAAGAACTATTGCATACTAATAAGGGTGGAGGCACGCCAAGTTCTTTCTCAAAGGCACTTCCTCACACACAAAAATTTGGAGCCCTTGAGATGTGCTCTAGCCTTCCCTATGATCTACACTGAAAAGTTTGAATGGATACATGAACCCTAGAAACAACAGTACATTGTTCTTCAAGCTTCTCAATGGTGAGGAATCTATGAAAGATGTCTCGTTCAATGCACTGTTCGAGATATCTTCACAATTCTAGCTATGTTAGGAGGATAGTATTTCTCATCACCTAAAGGATCCATGAGCACTAGAGAGGCTTCTTGGCGGTAATTCTTAGGACTGCTCCTTTAGATAGATTGAGATTGAATCCTTAAAACCCTCGATGTTCATTTAAAAATCTTGGTCAGAAATGATGCTTTGATTTTTGTTTCCCTTGGTTTGATTTCAACTACCACCTCTAGTATAGGCTTGGATGAGGTCCTATTGTTATAAGAAGATGCCCTCTTCAAGTGCATTTGCTTCATGACAGGCTTTGAAGGTACATAGATCTATTGACCACATTCAACCAATTGCTTGTATCAGATTGCTAACACTGTTTGTACTCTCATAACACTAATGTTTCCTAGGGTGAGCCTCATTAAAGCGACTGTTTTATGATGGTCTACATGTGCCTTGGCTTGATGTTTCCATTTCTTTATAGTATGAAAACCTTGTAGATAATAGATCATACCAGGTGTTCTCTTTTGAGGAAATTCGGGCATATTTGCAATCATAGTGCAACAAATATCAAAGATCAAATCTGTTTTCGGGCCATGGACTTTGAAAGGGCTTCGGGTTACGCAACTGCTCCACTCTTGGGTATCATTCACATAGTCAATTACTCATATGATAGATAACATCTTTATGAAGAGGATCCCCACCTAGGTTGTGCAACAAATCTGGCTGATTTCTACTCCATACACCTTCCATAGGACAACCATAAAAAGTGTGGTGGGTATGAATTGCACAATGTTGTTGCTTCTGTTTCATCCAACACATAACTATCCTCCTGCCATATATGATGATTTCAACTTTCTTCCCAATCGATGCATGGTATGCATTACTCTGCACTTGCTATACTTTCTAGTGAGGACATAAAGTCATCATTCTTCTTCTCTACACAAGGATCCAGTTACCCCGCTTCATGACTCGGTTGTCAATTGCTATGAAATCATAAATACTAATATCAAGTATCTAGACACCTTTCATAATAATATAATGTATGGATTCAATTGGCTATGGAAGGACATGGGTGTGTACATCTTCTCTCTACCATATCTGATGGAGTTGAACCGATTTTGCTCGAGCTTTCCACGACTGTTTGGATACCTGGCAACACTTCAACGAGGCCCATTTTTATTGTGGTTAGATTAAGCTTACCCCAACCACATTGCTACTTTGAAGACATGAAAATAAGGAGCAAAGATAGAAGGGAATCTTTGTAAAGAGTGGCATGAGGGAAGAATTGGAAACTCGATTACTCACTTTTTTGTAACTTTTTTTTCAATGTGTGGTTACGGTGGCTCTCAAATCTATATGCTTGATGATTCTAGTATAATGCCTATGTCAACACAGTTCATGTCTTGCTTCCATGATTATAACTTGTCTTTGTGTTTGTCAAGTTGTCTGCGCTTCTTAATGGGTGTCCAATTTTAGCATCACCAAGGTGGACATTTACCTGATTTGAGAATTACACTAATAGTTAAGGGTGTTATAGTTTGCACATTCTTTCAACAGACCTATCAAGGCATTTTGGGATCAAGCTTGGGCTCTCAAAGCTTGGCTCACTACAATAATTAAAGCTATGGATTGGTGAAGGTGGGCATATGATCAATGGTGGTATGGCTCCTCTAAGGCACTCGAGATTGAGATGACTTCATGCATGTTAGGCCACCTGAAGGATACTTATAATAAAAGATTAACTGCTACATCTTACTATGCACCATGAAAGGTTCCATGTTTCCCCATCTGGTTGGGTTGCAAAACAATTGGCTCAAAAGGTCATCCCATAAGCATCATGGGTTTTTTTTTTGTGCTATAAGCTTTATGTTAAACGAGAATTCTATGAGTTTCAATTGATATGTAGGTTTGGCATATGATGCACTGATATTGGTTTGGAGTTCTTGTGACCGATCCATATGGGGATGGTGTCCAAAACTTCGTACCTCCACAAGGGGAAAAATTGACTAAGGGTGGATCTTCCAAAGAACTAATCAGCAGGATGTATGCACAAGTGGCAACAAGAAGCACCTAATGCCGCTATTTATGTTGTTGGGTTAGCTGTCTATTAGGAGGATTGTATCGCTTAACACCTAAAAGACTCTTCGCCACTTGGAAGGCCTTGGAAGTTTCAAAACTTGGATGATGTACACACTTGGACCTCTTCTCAACTTCATGCTTTGCTTTAGGTTGCTGGGTTGACTGCCTCTTAGGAAGATTGTGTCACTCAACACTTAAAGACTTAAAGACTCTTCATAGCAACTTGCTGGTATGATTTTTCAAGATAATACTTGTTTGTTGAAAGTTTCTTTAGGAGCTACTCCATGGTATTGCTGCATATTTGGCAAGCGAATGCTCTTCATGTTGGTCTTTTTGTTGTTGGGTTGAATCCCTCTTAGGAGGATTGTGTCCCTCATCACATAAGGATTCTTCAACACCTTGAAGGCTTGCAAAATCTCAAAGCTTGGAAGACTTGAAGACCCAAACTTGGAAAAATTCAGATATGTATGATCCTCTTCTCTTAGCTTTCTTAAGGATGACAAAGTCTAGGGGGAGGAGAGTGTTGGGTTGTAGGGTGTGTACACATTCTCTTTTGTGCATGGGAACCCTCCCTTGATCATGAAAATACCCCTCTTTGTATATATTTAGAGTTTCACATGAGAACACTCTCTTAGGGCCCTTTTTTATAATTCTCCAATACTATGGTATGGAGGCTTGTAAATAAACCCCTTGTTTGGTCATTTCAAGAAATAGGCAAATACCCACGTAGCAAATATTCCACACCTACATTTCTTTGAGATATGAGGAGATTTGGCAAGATCTCTTTGAGACGTTAATTAGGCACATGTCTACTTTTTTATTAGTCTTAGGAGCACATTGGAGAAAGAGCTTAGCTTATAAATATAGAAGCGCATTTTTGGGAGACGGAGCTTTTGGTTCACATTGAGTGCCATGAACATATCTTTTAGAAATGAAGGAAGAACTATTTTAATCTTAGACTATGTGCACTTGTGTATTTTGTCTTTGAGTGTGAGAGTGAGGTGTGTGTGCATGCTTGTCTCTCCTTTGTGTGTGAGTAGAATGTGTTGCATTTATTGTATTTTCCATTGATGGACAAGGATCCTTGATTACCATCCTCTCCATGTTCTCAAGGGTTCGTGGCATAGCTTGGAGCTGATGGCAAATAGTTTGAGCATGATGGAGGGTTGCTTGGATGAAAGGAGAGTCTTTCTTGAACTTTCCTATCGCTTCAATGCAAGGTGGTGTGGGTCTTGGCTCCCCTTGGGTATACTACAACAACAAGAAGAAACTACTATATGTGTCCTCCTAGATGTGATAAAGGAATAGCGTAATACTAATATTAAATGAGATAACTTTACCAATGTTGAATACATGCCACTATGTTAAGTTGAGGACCTCCTTTCCTAAATGATACAAGCTATTTACTAGAAATTGAGGCCATAAAAAGAAAAGGGATTACATTTATTTTCATAGAGTAATTAATTTAGAAGGGTTATGGCCTATTAAGTGTCCATTCTTTGAAGAGCCAAACATTCCTCTTCAACATGCATTTAGTGATGATGTTTTCTTACATGTCCACTTTTAAGATTATAGAAGCATTGACACAGTTCATGGTTATTATGGTACACATCAAGAAGTGAAACTCTCATTGCACACTTAGAAACTATGTTGATTTATTAAATTTTTCAAGAATTCATACCTATAACAAATAAGAGAGGGGTCCTAGATGAGGTGGCATCTTTCACATCTTTACCATCATACCTCATATCGACCAATAAAAAAGAAACCCATCCATTGTATATTTGAAAACCTCACCATTGGTTTATTCTAGGAAACCTTGTCCAAGAATTGCATCTTTCACATTTTTTAAGATAAATGCATCTAAAGTTGCATTCATAGGGCCACCCTACAAGGTGTTAGAAACTATGTTTCTAATTACCCATGCACTAACCTAAGTACTTGTTGATATATTTAGGTAGTGATGTGTGTGAACACTCTAGGATTGTTGGAGTACATTTTTCCCTTTTTAGGAGGTTTCCCCCCCCCCCTTGTATTTACACCTACTATTCTAACCAATTGCTTATCTTTGTACATTCTAGTGGTAATACATTCAATATTGTGCATTGTGCGCCAAGCTTCTTGTGTTGTTCACGTGCTTCCACATAATTGGTATCAAAGCAGGTTGTCGATTCATCTAGGGCATCATTGACATCCCTCTGGTCACAGTCTTAGAATCGCACAAAATTTGGTGAGCATACTCAGGGTGATTAGGAGATTTAAACATCTTCGCTTTGTGGTGTCGAGATTGCGATCAGAGCTCGTTTTGGCCTCTAAATGCACTATTGTAGTCCTTGTGTAGGCTATTTCATCTTTTTGTGCCAAAGATATAGATATAGGTTTTGGTTTGCCAATATAAGCATCTCAAAGTTTGCTATATGTTTAAGAGGACTTGACAGGGTAGTTCTGTTCAACTTTTTGAGATATAGTCATTTTTTGCATCAAGGTATTTTAGTCATTGGCCATTGGTGAAAGCAGTGATGTATTTCATATGTTGGCTGCTGAGGATAAGTTGGATGGTAAGAATTACCCATTATGGGCTTATATGATGCATCATGTATTAGTCGCAAAAAAAGGACTATGGAACATTGTGTAGGGTGTTGAAAAACATCCTATTACACTTGCAATTACTATTGGAGTTAGACATCTGCAGAAGCACGTGAACAGCACAAGGAAGAAGAAGAAGCTTGGAGCACAACACACAATACTGAAATGTATTACCACTAGAATGTACAAAGATAACTAGCCCATTAGGACAATATATGTCGGGGGAACCCTCCTAAAGAGGGAAAAAAGTGCCCTGATGGTCCTAGAGTATTCACACACATCCCTACCTAAATATATCAACAAATCCCCCTTGGGAGTGATGTGGTGAACAAGGATATCGCACTCATGTATAAGGAAGTGCCAAGCTATGTGGAATCAATCCACAAAAGGAAGTGTTGAGGGAGAATCAAGCAAAAAGAAGAAAAGAAGAAAAGAAGAAGACAACGAAAGAAGCTTCACTGAAAAGATCATATCCGAAGATACATCTCTGCAAGAAGCCCCGCAGGGGCGCAACACCCATCTCTGCACAGAGCCCCGCAGGGGCACACATCAAGGAAAAGCACATAGGTGGAAGGAGGAACCAGGGCCAGGAAAGTATCCATGAAGAAGTGCAAGAAGATATCCAGCGGTTCCGAAACCACATGAGGGTGCTTCAACCTCTTGATCTTTGGAAGGTCTAGATCGAAGGCTGATCACATCCTCATACCTTCCACTGGTGGCATGCGTGGCAACCCGACTTATTAGGCAAGACAAATGCATCAGGCCCAGAGGATGTAAAACAAGAATCAAGAACAGGGCCATTAAAATGGAACACCAATCCAACCAACAGGCAGAACTGACCAAGGGATGCGTGCGGACAACAAGGGAAAGACAAGAAGTAAAGCCTGTCAAGGGACGACAGAGACAAAGAGGGAAAGAGTGTTGCAAAGCAAAGAGAGCACAAGGCAGAGAAAAAGAAGGGCCCCAAAATTTTTTCGATTTGGACACCATATTTTTGTATCATAATCATTTTGTAATATAATTTCCGATGTAAAAGCACTAGAGGAGTCCTCTAGATGCATCCCCACAGAAGATTAGTAGCTTAACCATATAAATTAGTAGGAAATTAACCTTTTAGTGAATAAAGTGCCGGTCTCTTGTGTGAAAGGACCATTTTTAGGGCACATGCATATAAGTCAATTTGTGACTCTTTGTTAAAAAGACTTTTTGCCATTAGAATCAAGAGCACAGAAATTCGAATTTGTGTCTTCTTCTCTCTGTATCATCTTCTTTGTGAGCTTGGGTGCATGTGTGTTGTTTGAAAAGAGTGTTAGGAAGTGTTGTCTATCCATGAAAGCATTTGTTTGCTGTGGTTAAGGTGTGTGTGAAGTGTAGGAAGTGCTGAAGTGTAGGAGTGTCATTCCCATGACTCAGTATTTTGCTCATAACTTGAAGTACAAGCGTCAGAATTAAGTGAAAATACCGCCATTGGATGCGCCTTCTCGAGAGCTTCGAAACGCATATGCTATTTGCTATATTTGGAGTTCGGAGCTGAGAGAAAAGCTCAATTTACTATTGGCTGTTGCACCAAGTATCGCGACACCATGACTGACAGTTGGACCTTGTTTGGTTTAGTCTTTGCCTTGTTTGCACTCTTTGGGAAGCACATTTGCATTGATCATCATTTGAATGCATGTCTTCATACACTCGGCTAGGTTTTGATACTCATCGGATTGATAATTAAAGCGTGAATCCCCACTATATGCACTTGAGGGGGATTGAGGTATAGTCTCTTTCTCCACAAGTCCCTATGTTGGTTCTTAGGTACACAGGAAGTAAGCCCAAAGCTTTGCGGAAAGCTTCAAACTTCTCCCTAGGCAGAGCCTTTGTAAAAAGGTCTGCAATGTTCTCTTGTGTGGGCACTTATGCGAAGCTAATCTCCCCAGTAGAGAACCTCTCCCTGACATAATGATAATGCACCTCAATGTGCTTAATGCGAGCATGGAACACAGGGTTCCCCGCAACTTCCAATGCACTCTTACTGTCAGTGAAGATAGTTATGGAAGAGGCTTGAGCAACACCCAAATCAGCCATAAGATATCTGAGCCACACACACTCAACAGTCATTGTGAAAGCTTCCCTATACTCAGCCTCACAACTCGAAGTGGCCATAGTAGGATACTTCTTGCTCAACCAAGATATACATGAGCTACCAAGCATGAAACAAAAACCACTAGTGGACACATGAGTGTCATAGCAACGAGCCCAATCACTCTCAAAAAAAGCATGCAAATATGGCGGTATTGATCCTCCCCTTGGGATAAAAGAATCCAAGTAGTCGGGTACCACTCAAGTAGCAAAAGATGCGTTTAAACGCCTGCCAACGCTTGACACCTGGGCAATGCATAAACCTGCTCATCTTTGAGACAACAAACTGAATATCTGGGCAAGTAATGCATAAGTAAATCAAGCATCTAACAGTCTTCTGATAGAGAACAACATCAAATGCATCTCCAACATCATGAAAACTCAATCATAAACCTGTCTCCATAGGAGTGGCAATAGGCTTACAGTCTTCAAGGCCAAAGCACTACAATAACGGGTCAATATATTTTGTTTGACACAAAGCCATTCCACCATCAACTTGCATAAACTGAATGCCCAAATAGTGATGCAAATGCCCCAAATCAAACATCTCAAATGAGGATGCACATCAGCCTTAAAATCAGCAATATGCATGTCATGAGGACCAGTGAGTAGCATCTCATCCACATATACCACAATGATCAGAAGCACATCATTAGCATGCTTAACATATAAGGTGCTTTCAGTTGGACTGTTCTCAAAACCATGTGCAATCAGATAGGCATGTATCTTTTCATACCAAGCACGTGGTGCTTGCTTTAAACCATATAATGCCTTCTTTAACCTGCACACCTAGTTTTCATACCCTTTTTGCACAAAGCCATAGGGATGAAAAACATACACTTCTTCATGAAAGTCACCACTTAGAAATGTTTTTTTAATATCCAATTGATGTACGTTCCAACCATGATCATCTGCAAGTGCACAGATGCTACAAACAGTAGTCATTTGGCAAGTAGGAGCAAAGGTTTCATCAAAATCAATGCCTCTTTCTTGCGCATAACCCTTTGCAACAAGCCTAGCCTTATACCTGTCAACTATTCCATCACATTTGCACTTCAGCTTGTATAGCCACTTAGTGCCAATGGCCTTCTTGCCAAGAGGCAAGTCACATAAAGACCATGTACCATTTTTCATAATAACATCATATTTAGATTGCATTGCAGCCATTCAATGTTCTGAATTTTGTGTTTCATCACAGAAAACAGGTTCAGTCTCATCGGAGAGACTAGAGGCAGCCATAGCATAGCAGTCTGATGCAGAAGAGACACTATGAGAGCCTGTACGAGTACGGTATGACAGAGGTGCATCTAATTTGTTGTCACGCAAAGTTTGCACTAGCCATTTTGGCATAGTTTTTGCCTGCTCAATATCAGCTCTCTCATCAACAAGTGCATCATGTAAATATGCATCAGAAATGGAATGATCTGCATCATCACATGAAACCTGCAAAGGCTAAGAAGTTTCCTCATTAGGACCAGCACTAGACTGTCCACCTGTAGAAAGAGGCATCAAAGTATCATACATGTCTTTGGAGCTAACAAATGTCTCCTTAGTACATGAAAGTAAGGGTTGAATAACATCTTCCATAAAAACAACATCACGGCTAACCAGAATGCATTTCGTCTCTGGATGATATAGACGATAGCCTTTGCTTTCAGAACTGTACCCAACAAAAATACATTTTACTACTTTATCATCTAATTTTATGCGATGTTGTTTGGGCACTAACGCACATGCCAAACAACCGAAAACATGTAGATGAGCAGCAGATGGCTTGTGACCATGCCAAGCCTCATATGGAGTGATAGACTACAACGCTTTAGTGGGACATCTATTAAGTACATATGCTGCACACATGACAACCTCAAGCCAGAAACTATGTGGTAAAGTTTGACTCTTGACCATACAGCTCGCCATCTCCATGAGTGACCTATTCTTTTGTTCAGAAACCCCATTCTGTTGAGGTGTATATGGAACTGTACATTGATGTTTTATCCCACATTCAGCCAGAAATGCATTAAAGTCAGAAGACATATATTCCCCCCCTTGATGAGAACGGAGGGTGCCCATTTTACATGCTAACAACTTTTCAGCCAAAACGAGAAACTATTTGAAGAACATAAACACTTCGGACTTTCCATTGAATGGATATACCCATGCATGCCTCCAAAAATCATCAATGAAAGTCACGAAGTAAAGATAGTTCCCAAAAGAAGGTGTCTGCATAGGACCACAGACATCACTATGTATAAGTTGTAATTTCTAAGTTGCCTGAATTGAACCATCTTTTGAAAAGGAGGAATGCTACATTTTTCCCCAAATACATTCTTCACAAACATGTTTTTTGGGTGCCTCAATTTTGGGAGAAGAGGATACCATTTCAAATTTCTACAGGTGTAGCAAACTAGCAAAATTCAGATGAGCAAAGCATGCATTCCAAAGCTTTGCATCCGACATAGCCTGAGAATCATGTACTGCACATCCCAAATCATTTACAGATCTTTCATAGTCTATGAGCTTGTACAACCCACAACATAAAATGCTAGAAGCAATAATGATGCCATTTGACAGATCATGAATTGTACATCTATCATCAACAAATTTAACAACCAAGCCAATCTTGGCTAATGCAGAAACTGATAATAGATTTTTCTTGATCCCTAGCACAAATAAAGCATCTGAAAAAGTGAAAGAACTACCATCAGCAGTAGTCAAAATGATCTTACCAACTCCCATAGTAGGATAAGAGGAGTTGTTGGCACATGTAACATTATTCCTTGTAGGGACAAACTCAAGTGAAGAGAAGAAACCACGATGTGAGGTAATATGTTTGGTACGACCCACTATCAAAGTACCAAACATCTGAGTCTACTACAGACATGCACTGCTCATGAGAAGATGGGTCAAAACTGCAAACAGTAGTAAACATCCATTCTTCATCCTGCGCAAGATTAGCAGACTCTGTTTTTGATGTAGAGGCCTCTACAACAACCATTTCGGCCTCTTTCTTCTTTTCCTCTTTAGTAGCCAGTTTTGGAGAGCTCTTAATGACATGATCATTTGCTTTATAGTATTTGCAAAACAATTTCTGCTTTTTTTATTTCTTCTAATCTTTGTCTTCCTTTTTTGAATGTGGAGCATTTGCACATTTTTGCTTACTAGGAAAGTTTGATCTGCAAAATGCATGATGGACCTGTTCTACCTAGACTGATCTTCCTGCAACAGAACAAAGACTAACTCCTCAAATGACAAGGCATTTGGATTGCCTTTCATCATCAAACAAAGAGTAGAAGCAAAACTCTGATATGAGTCTGGAAGACCATTTAGAATGGTATGCACAAGTGATTTATCTAGTATAACTTCATCAACAGAAATCAAATGTTCTTTCAAATCCTTGATCTTGGTGAGAAAACTGTCCATAGAATCACCTTTATTCATGTGCTCACTCTCTAATTGTTTTCGGAGGTAAGCAACACGAGCCTCATTCCTAGCCTATTAAGTGTATGCCAAGCATCCTTCGCTATTCTACAAGAGCGAATGTGAGGAATAATGGCACGTTTGATAGACAAAGCTATCAATGCACGTGTCTGAGCATCTCTACCATCCCAACGAATTCGCTATTCAATAAGTGTAATAGAAACAACAACACAAATAAGAATTTGCAGAATATCATCATCTTTGACACCATCTCCATCAACTTCAGCACCTATATTTGTAGTACCTATATTTGCAGGTGTAACAGGACGTCTTTCAACACCTTGCACAATATTCCATAGTCCTTTTATTACCAATACATGATGCATCATATAAGCCCACACTGGGTAATTTGTGCCATCCAACTTATCCTCAATAGCCATCATACGAAATACATCACTGCTTTCAACCATGGCCACTGATTAAAATACCTTGATGCAAAAGAATGACTCTATTTGAAAAAAGTTGAACATAACTACCCAAATGAGTTCTGTTAGACTTTGAGACAGTTACACTGGCAAACCGAAACTAGTATATATCTTTGGCACAAAAAGACAAAATAGCCTGAGTATGCTTAGCAAATTTCATGCGGTTCTGAGACTATAACCGGAGAGGTGTAGACAACACCCTAGATGAAGCGGTGATCTACCCCAATACCAATTGTTGGAGTTAGATGTTTGCAAAAGCACGTGAATAGCACAAGGAAGAAGAAGAAGCTTAGAGCACAACACACAATATTGAAATGTATTACCACTAGAATGTACAAAGATAAGTAGCCCGTTAGGGCAATAGGCATATATAAAAGATGGGGGAAAAACCTCTGAAAGAGGGAAAAAAGTGCCCCGATGGTCCTAGAGTGTTCACACACATCAGTACTTACATATATCAACAATTATAGGTAATGAAGCTGATGTAGATGGCATCCAAGATGGTGATATTCTACAGATGCTTGTTTGTGCTACGGTTTCTGCTGCACCTACTATAGAGCAAATTCGTTGGGATGGAAGAGATACTCAGGCACATGCATTGATAGCCTTGTCTATCAAATGTGCTATTATTCCTCACATTTGCTATTGTAGAACAGCTAAGGATGGTTGGGATAAACTTACCACTTTATACCAGGCAAGGAATGAGGCTCGTGTTGGTTACCTTTGAAAATAGTTGGAAAGTGAGGACATGAATGAAGAAGACTCCATGGATAGTTTTCTGACAAAGATCAAAGATTTGAAGGAACAATTGATTTCTGTTGATGAAGTCTTGTCTCTTCTGAATGGTCTTCCTAATCCATATCAAAGTTTTGCTTCTAGTCTTCGTTTGATGATGAAAGGCAATCCAAATGCCTTAACATTTGAGGAGTTAGTCTCCATTTCATTGCATGAAGATCAATCTAGGCAGAATAGCAGAGCAAGCTTTCTTGGCTAGTCAGAAGGGCAAAAGTAAATGGGGCTCTTCTACTAAGCAGAAATCTACTAATTCTGCACAATCAAAGAAGGATGAGAGAGACGAGAAGAAAACAAAAAAGCAAACAATGTTTTGCAAATATTGTAAAGCAAATGATCATGTCATAAAGAATTATCCAAAACTAGTTGCAAAAGAGGCAAAGAAAAAGGAGGCTGGAGTGGTTGTTGCAGAGGCTTTTACACTAAAAACAGAGTCTGCTAATCTAGTGTAAAATGAAGAATGGACCTTTACTAGTGTTTGCAGTTTTGACTTGTATTCCCCTAAATACTGTAGGTACTTTGATAGTGGGCCAAGCAAACATATTACCTCGCAGCAGAATTTCTTCACTTCACTCGAGCCTGCCCCTACAGGGAATACTATCACATGTGCCAACAACTCCTCTTATCATGTCATGGGAGTTGGTAAGATCATTTTGACCATTGCTAATGGTAGTTCTTTTACATTTTTGGATGACGGAAGAAGAAGCCCTTCCAGCATCAAAGAGGATACATGTACTTCCAAGGACAAGGATAGGATACAATACGTCCATCATGAAAGAGGAACTAATCGAAGCAATGGAAGTAACTCATTAGTACATGGAAGGTCAGGTAAACCTACTAGTACAAGGGCATCATTACCACCACTCTCATGAAGACACTGAACAAAGAAAGAGGCTGACTAAAATTTATCAATATAGAGAGTTGGGATTGACCAACTCTAGTTCATCATCCGATACGCAAGAAGAGCAGGAACTATCCATGATGAATGTGGACATTAGGAGTGACTCAAAAGATGATGGTAAGTGGGAAGAATTGAATCAAGTCCCAGATGACTTTGGAGTAGAAGGTACAAAGGTAGATCAAAATACATATACTATCAAGAACACAACAAGGCAAGGCTTATCTCAAGAAGAAGTTCACATACTCAAGATGAATGAAGAGACAAACATTAAAATTATAGAGACTCGCTTAGATGGTGAAGCCCTAGTGATGAATCCAAAGGAAGAAAACATGAATAAAGAACTTATGACTGCCATACTATGCAACCAACCCATAGAAGTTCCAGAAACGACCGCAAGCGTTACAAAGACATTGGAAGATCAACTTGCAAAGTATGAAGACCAGTTGAAACAACACCAAACTATCCAAGAAGAAAGGGAAAGAAAGTACATGCATGACACAAACGAACTCATAAAGCGGTGGAAATCGACTGAGGACAAACTTCTTGTGATATATAATGAAGATGCTGATCAAATCATGGCTATCAGAAATGAGCTTTTGACCACCAAAGAAGCACTGAAAACCGCGACCAATGAAATCAAAGAAAAGGATGAACTAATTGCAAAATTAAAATCTCAAATAGAACAACAAGTAACAGTGGGGACACCAATAGTTCCAAGCTCCACAACGGCTACTCAGGAGACTGAGGTATGTCCTCTTTCTCCCCCCATGCATCATTCACCAATAAGGGAGGAAGCAGACCCAAACACTGAAAGACATAATCGGGCTATTGCAAAACTAAGCCGAAATGAGCGGGCACTACTGGTGTCCCAGCTTATGGAACAATTTGAAGGACAGGTGGTCAAGGTAATGAAAGAAGTAAAGATCGAAAGCAAGAGCCTAGATAGTTTTTGTAGTCGTTCAATATCCCTTACAGACTACCAAAAGAAGATACATGCCAGTATATAAAGATGACCACCAATAAAGAACCAAATAGCGATCCGCAATTCAACATGCAGACATTCGCATATACATAAGAAGAATTTGATAAGGCAAATCCTATCTAGAGATGCAAGTTTTTGGGAAAGAATCCTACATTACAGGTACACTGGGAATCGGCATCATACGTGCTTCAAATCAATCCATCTTCTTGCCCAGTACCTAGAAGACGCTCTTGGATGCAATTTTGGGAAGCAAAGTGCCAAGGTAGCTTAAATAATCAATGGCTAAACTATCCACTATTACCTAGTCCACCACGCAACTACTTGCCGATAGAAGAATACATGGTGAAGACCATCGAGTTTTGGATATCCAGATATTCCACAGTTCCGGATTTATCCATTAAAATGACAAACAAAATTTTGAGTATGCTACTTACAATATTAAAGGTATTTCAGCACACGCAGTAGAACTTTTTGAACTTCATCAAAATCGACCAGGGAGCCAATGCCCTAGTTTTTTATCTATCTACTACCCTTAGTCGCTTAACGCTCATGATAATATACTCGAAACTTATGTTTTTACTGATTCCATACATGCAAACATTCAAAGAAGCATTCTTTACAGGGTTTTTTGAAATGGACTCGGAAATATTTGTCAAAATGTCTTCCAACTTAAATGCACGACTGGTGGCCTATGAGCTGAGCTTCTTTGTAGATCATAGATAGGCACCAAATGATCAAATCATCTCAATGGCATGAAATAATGGTATGTGAAGCTAATTTGCTAAATCACTTAGAGCAGAAAGTGATTCAAACATACTCAAGCCGTCGGATTCTAAAGCTTATCGGGGACGACAGAGTTCAGGAGGGGGTGGTGTTGAGGGAGAGTCAAGCAGAAAGAAAAGACAAAGAAGATCAAAATAGAAGCTTCACTAAATCGAATATATCTGAAGACATATCTTTGTCAGAAGCCCCGTAGGGGCACACAACACCCATCTGTGCACAAAGGCCCATAGGGGCACACAACAGTGAGAAGTACGCAACAGGCAAGGATGAATCAAGGCCAGCAATTACCCATGAAGAAGTGCAAGAAGATATTTGAAAGATCTCGAGCCTCGGAAGGTGCTTCAACCTCTTGATCTTCGGGAGGTCCAGATCAAAGGCTCTAAATCTAGACCTTCATACCTTCCACTGGTTGTGTGCGTGGTAGCCCGACTTAACATAGCAACCCAGATTTAAAGAGGTTATTGGTGAGCTAGGATACAAATCGATTGTAGTTCATCTCCACGGGCGGCAAACGGTGAAAACAAAAGAAGAGGCAAAAAACAAGGCAACAAATCCCGGGTTATGACCAATTACTTGACCACTTGCATAGAACTAGAGGCAAGAAGCAAAGCCTGTCAAGGGATGATAGAGACAAAGAGGCGGAGAGTGTTGTAGAGCAGATATGCAGAGAAAAAGAAGGGCCCCAAAATTTTTTCGATTTGGACACTTCTTTTTGTAACATAGTCACCTTGTAATATATTTTCCGATGTAAATGCACTAGAGGACTGCTCTAGATGCATATCCATAGATATCTGTATCATTACCCTTGTAAACTAGCAGGGAATTAGTCCTTAGTCAATAAAATGCCGGTCTCTTGTGTGAAAGTACCATTTTTAGGGCACAAGTATATAAGTCATTTTGTGACTCTTTGTAAGGACTTTTGCCATTGGGAAGAGGTAGAGAAGAAATTCAAATTTGCTTCTTTCTTGCTAATTTCCTCCTTCTCCATGATCTTTTGTGTGTGTGCAATGCTTGGAATGTGTGTGTAGGATTGTTATCTATCCCTTCCCGTGACTTTTCAACTACTGTAGTGTGCATGTGAGCCATCACGAATTGTGGAGCGAGTGTTGGTGTTTCCCCCCATTCACTATTTTGCACATAACTTGAAGAGCGTTTGTCAGATTCAAGTGAAAATATGAATAATAGATGCATCTCATTGAGAGCTTCAAAATGAACCTGCCATTGGCCATATTTCCAGTTTGGAGCTAGGAGAAAAGTTCAAATTTGTGCCTACTACTATAAATGGTATTGCGACATGTATTTTTAGAGAATTAGTGAGTTAGAGAGGTAAGTCTTTTCACATACATTGTAGCTCAGCCACTTCACTTTCTATCATGAGCGCATACGTCCTCATACACTTGGTCCATGTGGTTCCTCGGATTGATAATTAAACGTGTATCGATCCACCACTATATGCACTTGTGGGGTGATTGAGATTTAGTCTCATTGACACAAGTCCCTAAGGCTTCACGACTTATGTACACAACATGTCTATCATGGTAGACCCCCGTAGCAGAGACTCTCTATTGCAATAGACACGCTAACACAATAGACAGAGATCCATGATAGACGATCGACAATGGAAACCATCTATTGCGATAGTCCAATCTATCACAAAAGACAAGACCCCACAATAGAGGCCACCTATCATCATAGACCCTTCTATCACGATAGACAAAGACCATGAAAAACGACAGACAATAGATGATGGATAGTGTCTATTGTGATAGACCCACCTATCATGATAGACACATCTATAATGATGGACCCATCTATCATGATATATAGCCATCCATGATAGACACCATTTATTGTGATAGATACAAAATTTGGCACTTTTTATTTTTTGCAAAATTTTGGTCAAATTGAGCATAACTTTTGGGATTTTTACAAATTTTTGAGGCTATTTGTGTGGCAAAACAAGGTACCAGTGTAGAGCGCTTAGGAAGAGCATCATGAACCTCAAAGCTATTTCAAGTGCACATGACTTGAGGTTGGAAGAATTCTCAACCTCCTCAGTCAAATTTTTAGCTTAGGCTAAGTGTGTATAGTGGTATTGACTATTCAGGTAATGTTAGAAATTGATCAAGTTCAAGAAACCCTAATTTTCTCATTTCCAAGAGTGGTTAGAGCACACTTGCAAAAAATCCTAAGGAAAAAAGAACATAATTGATTGATTAAACAACAGATAACACCAAACTTAAAGTATTCATGGCAACATGCTTATAAAAACAAGATCTTACACCAAAGGAAATCAAAATGAACAAGTAATTGATACAAAAGAACATTGCAATGTGGTTGTAATCTGATATTGGCTAAGTAATAAGATCATATGAACTCATGGATTTTAGGCCTTTTACTCTTTTGTTTTACAAAGGTAAATACTTTGGAAATCACATAAGAAGGTGATCCTATGATCAAAATCTCAATACAATAAATGAATGCAAATAAAACTCTACAAGGCTTATATGTGGCATCATTCAAATGATGGATTTGATGAAGATCATGTCCACCTCAAGCATAATGAAAGCTTGATGTTCCAACACAGGAGACCCATATGATCACATGGCTTAATTCAAGCAAGTGTTCAGAACTGAGCAGGTCGAGGATTTGTTCATGCAATACAATGCTTTTTGGATTGACATTGAAGAATATAATCTTAACATGGTTTCAGCCCCTACATCAAGTTCAATTTGGAGATATTAATCAGTTGCTAGAAGCTTTCATTACAAAGCTCTCCAAGAGTGGCATTAGACATAATATGTCCTCATTGATTCATTGCTTTAAGTAGAGACCACGAGAAACTATTAATATAGTAGGATGTAGGTTTAGAAAATACATTAAACAATTTCCAATTCCAGAACTTCCTACTTAGGCTAAGCAAGTTTCCTTGCTTTTAGATGGCCTATTGAGTGCAAAGCTATGATCATATGTCTACCTTAAGGAACCCGAAACCATAGAGCAATGTGTAAGAATGTGCATTGATATTGAGGATAATTTGGGTGATGAGCTAGAACTCTCCAAACTCTATAAGGACTCAAATTTCTCTACTAGTTTCACTTCTAAACCCTCAACATCAATAGATGAATTAGCAAAACAAGTGGCTCCAATAGGATTACCCAATAGACAAGATGGTCTCAGTGAAGTGTTTTTACACTTGTGGAGGACACCACCTAGCTAATGTGTCTCCATTACTAGCTCATAATTCAAGGAACTTAAATGCCCAATACTACACCATTGAGAGAAAATGCACAAATCACATTGTGTAGGATTGTCCCTACAATAAACAAATTGTTAGGCAAAGCTACCAACAACCTTACTAGTAGCTAGGTAGATATCAAATATAACATCAACCAAAACCATAATATAAGCAACAACAACCTTACCAACCACACTATCAAGCACACTCAACCCATGTTCAGTCAACATCCAGCACCCCCTTGCCAATGTAATCCCAATTAAATATGCAGTAGCAGAAGTCAACTTAAATAGAACCATAGTGCCAGCCTCCTCTACGATCTTAGATAGTGATTCAAATGCTCAAAGTTTTGACTCTACTCATGTAGATATCCCACCCACTTACTACACAGAATCACCCGAGCATAATGAGTTATATCAATATGACACACCAGCACTAGAACCTAATTGGGAGCCTAAATAATCCAATGTGATGTACACAAATCTGAACCCTAGGCCCCAATTGAGACAAATGAGACCTCAAGCCCCTAGAGGATGATGCCACAAATGTCATGGAGATCACTTCATATGTGATTTCCACTTCCTCCACCAGGAAAACATCATACCATTGTGATTCAAGGCTTTTGCTCAGATCGTGGAAAGGAACATCTCTTGACAGATTGTCCCAAAAATATATCCAATGCCCAAAAGATTACACCAATCAATGGCATTGGCTTGATAGTAGACCCCAACAAAAGTGTGACTAACATCGCCCCTATACAGGTAGACACTAGAGCAAAGGCTCAACAAAAGACCCTAGGCATAGAGAAGGAAAAGAATTTATAGGCTAGTGAGTCAGAGAGCATTGGTAAGAGGAAATCAAGATCTTGGAAGGACATCCATGAAAGAATGAAAGGATAATGGGCTAGGAAACTAAGTTAATTAGAAGAGAGCCTTAAGGAAACCAAAACAAAAATAGTTGAACCTGCATCTCAAATGCCACCTAAGACACCACCATCACCCAACCCTTCACTTCAACCCCTACAATCCATCCTACCACAACCTAGAGTAGGATCAATCTTAACGGATCCTACTCCATAAGACCTAGACATGATGTTCAAGGCTATCAAGCTGGACTTCAAGAAGGGACAAATGCAACTGAGTTAGGTAAATGTTATCCCCAAGCAGATTTAGAGATTGAGAGGACTAAGCTTTATGAAAAAATGGTAGAATTATCTCAAGCTATGTTTAGCACCGGCTATCTTTTCAATCAGACAAACTCAATCAAACTAAAGTTGCATTTCAAAGGAAGTTTGGAGAGATTAAAGCAGTTGGTAGTTAAACCCAAGACTTTAGCTACTCGAGAGGCTCAAACTACAGCAAGTGGAAAGAAAAGCTTACGTCCATAGGAAGCGTATGTACCTAATTCTATGGATAGTTCCTTCCTCTATAAATCATTACTCTTAGGAGTTTCTAAGAGAGATACAAGAAGAAGAATGGGCCAAGGAGAGAGAGGATCCTCCTCCAATTCAAGAAGTGGATGATCTTCATGATCAATTTCCTCAGGACATTCTCTCTATCTATGGAGAGCAAGAAGACATGAAATCCAATGAAAGAATAGACTTTGAATCCAATTCCTTACACGAATTCGCACATTTCACAAGCCCTTGGGAATCTAATTCTATTCAGATGACAGCCCCCACAGTCATAGTTAGAAATGATGATTTTATTCTACCTAAAAACATGGAAGTGATTAAGAACACTAAAATGCATTGCCATCTCACTTCACAAGAATTAATAAAAGTCACACCCAAATTAGGAAGCATGTAGCAAACGAACTTCCACAAGCTGCAAACGCCCACTCTCATGTAGGATATCAAAAGATGGTACCAAAGATATCCATAGATAAGATATGAGATATGAGCAGAGGATAAGAAAGAAATACTTATCTACCTATCACATACTAGGAACCATGATCATCGATAGGATATCAACTAGTGGAGCAGTCCAATTAGCCAGCTTAGAAGGAGATGTGTTTCCGAACTACATCAATGGTTGTCAATTCAAGCTCTATCAAGAGCTATTGAAAGAAGAGATGTTGAAATGAGTTAACATGGCTAAGAAACGCAAAGAAGAGCAAAGGATACAAGAATAAGCGCAAGTAAAAGCCTTATAAAATATTAGAAGAATGAAATTAAGAAAACAAGGCTTTTTAGGCCAGCCAAGAATGAATAGTGATGATCTTCCCGAGTTTGAAGCACATAGATATCACACGGCAATGTCCTAGACTAAGAGGAATCTCTCTCCTAGTATTGTTGATCAACAACCATTTATTTTTGTTGAGCTAAGAAAAATCACAACACTCCAAACAATCCAATAACTGGTTGATTCATGAACAGCTACTAATGTAATCCAGTATTCTTGTTGTCAAGTCATAGATTTACCAATGACTCTTATTGAGGCTTACCTCATATGATTAGGAGGCATTGAAACCCCTTGCATGGGTGAGGTGCATCTTCCCTTCTCAATTCAAGAGGTCCATATGCAATAAAGTTGCTAGTATGCCATGATGAAGATCTCACTGAGTCTATCATCTTGGGTCAAGACTAGATCTATGATCATGCAGTCAACTTAAACCTAAGGAGTCGAATTCTTCAGGTTTGGGTACAAGAACAACATCTCACCATATAATTAGAGAATAGCATGGTCATTGATGTAGGTCCCACACATACTCTTTGTTCTTCTAAGACTAATCTTGAAGAAAAAGATATTGTATGTGTCCCAAGCTCTGTGGTGTAGAAGACTTCAAAATTTGAAGAACATGCTTGAGAGTGGGTGGAACTCCCTTCTATTCCAAATTCAAGCATGGTAGAAGTAGCTTGTACAGAGAAGGGTGCAACATAGATGCAGTAGACTAATGATGCAAGAAGATCCATAGGACCTTGGGGACAAGCAGTTCCTAGAACGATGTAGATTTAACTATGAAGGGATGAACAACCAATTGTTTCCTCACCATCAAAGCCACCACGTGAGAAGCACATGAGAAAGCCACAGAGACACACAATAGAACAACATAGAAATCCATCTCAAAGAGTACTCTATATTTGGGTACCAAAGCGATCAATAAAGGCTGACCATAATAATGCATAAATTTGGATGCCTAAGACTTGCTTGCTAGCTTCGATCTCTACATATGAGCTCTTAGGTTCTATTTGGTCACAATCCATCCCAACCCCCCAAAAATGTACACACAAAACTATTGTGATTGAGTCACAATGTAAAGTTCTTCCTAGAACAACTTGGAAATGGGTGCCTAAAAAGTCCCATGATCAAGCTGAGTCATCATCAAAAAACATTTTCAAACCTAAACGCCAACCTTGAAATCCCATAAGAGAACTTTGGAAGGTCAAACCTTGTAAACTACCACCTAAACCAACCTTGTAACACGCATTTATAAAGCTAGGAGCATACAAAGCAATTGCATTTCTTGACTATGCATGTAGTTTTCGCACTAGCCCACATTCTCGCTACACCACACACTCATCACTCACACAATACTAACACCACACACAGGTGTCACTCTAGCACAATGGCAAGTACCAATGTGAGGAGCTTCACCTCATAAATGTCAATCCGTGGAGACGTGAGGACCGGTATGAAGACCAAGAGCAAGTGAGGTGCACAAGTGCATGAGTGAAAGCATATAAGCATGCACACACATACACACACATGCGCACAAGGTAAGAGCAAACAATGGAACAATGGAAGGACTTCGATTACAAAAGAAATCTCTTACAAAGCTCAAATTTACAACAAGCTAACCCCAAAAATGAGCTCACCACCTCTTTTTATAGTTTTTTGAGTAGTTTTGGCCCTGTCCAGACCTAGTGTCCGGCCTAGTTAAAAATTAGGTTCCAAGGCTTATTTGGGGACTCAAACAGTATCTAAAAATTATGAAAATTGGTAGGATGCTACTTCTAATACTCCTCAAGCTCAAGGCCTCCTCGGCTTGAACAAAATGGATTTGTAAAAATGGAAAATGGTATTTACAATGATTTTTAGTGACAAAAGTAATTATTTTTATAGGGATTTCTTATGAAAATTTGAAATGTGCCTCTTGGAGCTCCCTACTTGCTCCTTCTTCTTGTGTGTCCACTTCATTGATGCGCTTCCATGCTTTGTCCTTGTCCTTGAGCTTCAACACTCCCCCCCCTCTTGATTCTGTCGTCTCTGACAGACCCTTGTTGTAATGGTTGTTCCATGTAGTAGGTTGAGAGGTAGTGTCCTTCATGTATCCACAGGAGTGGTCCATCTTCCCAATGTAGCCTGGTCAGTTGTTGAGTTCTTCATTTTTTTCACTACTAGCCCTTGCAAGTTGTAGTCCCTTTGTATGTACTTCTTCCTTGTACTCCAGCTTGATGGTGCATTTGTGAGCCTTTGAAAATCGTTAGCTACTCCAAAGAGGTGGTTACTGTTATTATGAGCAACTCTCGGTGGTGGATTGCTTCCTTGCTCTTATCGTTGTCACCTTGACGTCCTCCGGTTCTTCCAAAGATGGCTTTCATAGTTTTCATGCCAAGTATTTGTAACCCATAATGGATGATGGGTAAGTGCATTAGTGCCTGGGTTGAAAACATTATGTGCCTTGTGCATGGCCTTGTAATGTAGCCCTATGCATGAATACTTGGGAAATGCATTGGAAGAATTATGGTGCAAGAAGTTTGGTCTTGAGCAAAGTGCTCAAGGGTAGGTGACGAAGAGGTTTCCTACTCTATCATGGTTGAAGTAGGCGGTTCTTGCCATGGTCAAATGTTCGTCGATATTCATCTTTTCGTGGTGTGCTCCAGCATGGTGATTGACCTTCGACTTATCTTCCGTTGTTGATGGATGTCCTTGTTGATGGTTTATATCAGAGATTCTTCAAGCACACACCCTTGTCCGGTCGCTTTTTTTTTGGAACAATGGAATAAAGCAAGAAGAAAGGTGTTAGCCTCAATAAAATATTTTACATATGTCATATGTGTATCATGTGCCTGGGATTCTCAATTGTGTCTATGCACGGCCGTGTAAGGAGGCCCTATATTAATGCATACTTTGGAAATGCATGACCTAAATGGTGCAAAAGACAAGGTTATGCCAAAGGCACATGGTTGTTGTTGGTCGAGGCTTTTGATGTTACTTGTAGACTTGATGCAATCTTTGTTTGGAGGTGTCGATTAAATCTTGCAATGATGTAATCCTCCTTATAGGGATCCATTTGAGAGTGGTATGTGGCCCTGTGGTGAGCACTTCTGGCCTTTCATCTTTGGATGGTTTCTAAAATTTGATATCCATCATGGTTGGCTCGTTGGTGTTGTGGAAGCTGTTGGTACTTTTGGCTTCCAAACCCATATCCTTTGTGATTGTCTTTTTATTACCGGCGAAGAGATTAATTCATCTTTTTTTGGTCTCTTCCCTTGGTTTCGACTCTTGCTTCTCATGGTGTTTTTGTTGAGATTTTACTCGTGAGTGAGATCATATGGTTTTGTGCACGTAAGAGTGCCTTGGGTACCCACATTTGTAATCGCCCTTGTTGAGCTACAGCTAATTTCTTTGGCACCCAAATTTGTACGTTAGTATGGTCGGCCTTCATCGATTGCTTTGGTACCCAAATTTGTCGGAGACCTTGGGATTGAGTTTTTCCTCGTTTCTTGGTGCTTCTTTTAGCATGGTTAGCTTGCCTCAATAGAAGTGGTGGTGGCAAAGCTAGTGGTTGCTCTCCTTTTCATACCCAAATCTTCTTCCTACGCTGAGCTTCTTTCTTCTCGAATTCGATCTGTCTAGTCGATATAGCAGATGTCTTTTTTGCTTGCCTCTTGGGTCTAGTTATGCTTACATTAGTCTGTGAAGGAGAAGAGAGGTTTGTTGGCCTCTGAGCATGTTCTTCCATGATTGAGTCCTTTTGCTTTGCATGGCTATTGACACACACAACCTTTTCTTTGCGAAGATTAGCTTTGGAAGAACTAAGGGAAGGTGTGACCTCTAGAATTGTGAGCATGCAATTGTCTAATTCTAATGTAATGCATTGTTCCTGTAACCCAACCTTGAAGAAGTTGACTTCTTAGGTTCAAGTTGACTGCATGGTCGTAAATCCAATCTTGACCCAAGACAAGTGGCTCTGTAAGGTCCTCATCGTGACACACTAGCATTTTGACTTTTATTGGAACATCTTGAAGGTAGATGGGAAGTTCCACCTCGCCCAAACAAGGGGTTTCCACACACCTCCCAAGCCTATGAGATAGGCTTCTATTCGTTTGATGTTCAATTGTAGGTCTTCGCAGTATGAAAGTCTAACTGCACTAGTTGTTGCACCTAAGTCAACCAAGGCTCTCACAGTCCTGGCATTCTTCCCTTGTTCTACCGCTATGGTCACAAATGGACGTCGATCAATTATTTGAGAAGCAATTGCACTTCATGTGTGACACATGGCCATGTGGTATCTTGGGGCCTCAAGATTGACATCTAGGCCTAGGCGTCTTAACTTATTTCTCCTAATGCGTTCCCTAGCCTCTGCTTGTGCTTCTTCTCTAACCCTTAACTCTTCTTCTTTTCGCTTCTTGGCAGTGTTGAGTCTCATTAGCATGTTTTCCATGAGAGGTTCTTGATATAGCTTGACTCAACAACCACTGATATAGTTTGGCAAGATATCACCTTCTAGTGTGGCCAATTGAACTGCACCGCTAGTGGAAATTCTATTAATGATCATGGGTCCGTATCCTCTTTTTTCCAATTTACGGGTATGTTGCTTTAGTGTATAAACTAACACTAGGTCTCCCTCTTTCAATCCTTTATCTTTGATATGTGCATCAAAGTATGCCTTTTTCCTTTTCTTTGCAGCATAGATGCCTGCAGCCGCTCATAGCCTTGTCTCACCTAAGCGTTCTAGATCAAAGATCCTAGAGGATAACTCGTGTCCATTCCACTCATGCTCTTGTGCTACTTTTAAAGTTGGGATTAGGAATTCCAATGATAGCACAACATTTTGTCCGAAGACCATCTGAAATTGGGTGGCATTGAGTACCGTTTTATAGGCAACTCGGTAGGCCCAAACAGCATGATGAAGTTGTTTGTCCCAATCAGAGCATTTGTTATTTACTAGTTTTGTCAATACATTACATAGGATCTTGTTTGTGCTCTCAGCTTCTCCATTAGCTTGTGGATGATAGGGGGCAGACTTCTTATGTATCACCAAGAATTCTTGGAGAAGATTTTCGATTACTTCATTCAAGAAGTGTGTGCCTCTATCACTTACTAACTCTATTGGTAATCCGTATCTAGTGAACACGTTCTCAAATAAAAACTTAGCTGTCGTTTGAGCATCATTCTTTGTTGTGGCTTTGACCTCTACCCACTTTGTGAGGTAGTATGTGGCTACAATAATGTACTCTGCATGGGAGTTTCAAGCGGGGGGGAGGGGGGGTAATAGGACCTACAAAGTCTATGCCCCACTTTGAGAATGCACGTCCTCCCATCATTGGCCTCAAAGGCATCTCATCTTTTCTAATTGGGTACTGGGCACGTTGGCATGTGTCACATTTCTTCACATAGGTGTGTGCATCCACATGAAGAGTGGGCCACCAAAGTCCTAAGAATAGAATGGTCTTGATTACTCTGTCAGGCCCAAAGTGTCCACCTGCAACACTATTGTGTGCGGTTTCTAAGACTTTCAAGTAGTCTGATTCATGAACGCACAATCTTAAGTAACCATCTTTTCCTGTCCTATATAGGTTGTCTCCTACGAAGGCATAGTCTTTAGCCTCTTGCTCCATGCTTCGTTTCCTTGCTAGACTAGCCTCCTTGGGTAATGTTCTTGATCTCATGAATTCTACCAATGGAGCGCTCCAATCTGGAATTAATGATACGTGATAAAGAGTCGCATGCTCCACAGGGGGTCTCTCTTTGCACATTGGACAATTCTTAATCCACTCATGAATTTCTTTGTCCACACTAGGCCAATACACTCCTAAGCGTTTCAGATTCTGCAGTGTTCGTTGCTTAGAATAGTGACTTCCTAGAAACCCTTCATGGGCTTGTTGCAACGACCTACTATGTTCATCGTCCTCGACACAATAAGCTAGAACACCTTCCATGTCTTGTTTATACATGCTTCCTGCCAATATTTGATATTTTCGTGATTTTATAATTTCATCTTTGTTTGTTTTTACATTTTTATTTGCGGGTCCGAAGGTTAGGATTGGTACCAGCTTATTTGCCCATTTAGGAACAACTTCTAGATTGAATAGGTAAGCGTTGGGCAATTCATCAGACACTCCTTGCGGTGACTCTCCTGAAGTGATGCGAGAAAGATGTTCTGCCCTAAGGTGGGTCTTACCTTTCCTAACAACTACTTCAAATTCATATTCCATTAGTAAGAGGAACCATCTTACTAGACAACCTATATTGCAAGGTTTATTGACCAAGTATAGTAAAGCTTGATGATCAGTGAAAAAATTGAACTTGTTGGCCAATAGATAGTGTCTAAACTTCTTCACAGCATATACCATGCCAAATCCTTCTCTCTCAGTTGTTGTATAATTTCATTCTGCAGCATTTAGTTGTCTGCTCGCATATGCTATAGGCAAATCTAGATTGCCTTCACCTATGGGTTGTGACAACACACATCCTATTGCATAATTGGATACATCCACATGTACATGGAATGGCATATTCCAATTAGGAGTGGTTAGTATTGGTTTTGTGCACAAGCGATTCTTCAGCTCATTGAAGGACTTCTCGCATTCATCGTTCCACTCAAACTTTGTCAACAAGGCATAAAGATGCTTAGCTATAATTGCATACATGTGAATAAACCTACGGTAATATCCATAATGGCCCATAAAGGCTTGTACCTCTTTAACATTCCTTGGCCTTGGCAGCTCCGCTATGGCTTTTACTTTGTCCTCATCTGTTGATATTCCGTTCTTAGAAACAATGTGACCTAAGATTTTACCTTGTCATAGCATGAACACACACTTCTCTGGGTTCAGACACACTCGATATTCTCTACACTTGTTGAAGATTTGTCCGAGCTCAGGGATGTGGTATCTTCTTTGTTGGGAATGAGCGCATAAATCATCCACATATACTTCTAAGCTCTTTCGCAAGAACTCTTTGAAGACATGACACATGAGTCTTTGGAATGTTGCAGGTGCATTGGTGAGTCCAAATGGCATCACACGAAATGCAAAGATTCCCCACTCTGTGGCAAAGGCCGTTTTATGTTAATCTTCTGCGGCAAAGGCTACTTGGTTGTAACCTAAAAATCCATCAAGGAAGCTATAGACTTCCTTGCCTGCAACACGCTCCAATAAATGATCCATGATTGGAAGCGGATAACTATCTCTCACCGTGGCGGCATTAACTTTTTTAAGGTTAATACACACACATAACTTTCCATTCTTCTTGGGCACCACTACAACGGGGGACACCCATTCAGTATGCTCAATTTCATAGATGAATCCGGCTTCAATCAATGTGTTGATTTCTTCTTTTATTTTGGCTGCATAGGTGCCATTATATGTGTAGGGCTTCTATTTGGTGGGCTTGGCATCTACTATCATGGGGATCGTATGAGAACAAACCTTCGGATCTACTCCCTTCAAGTCTCTATAGTGCCATGCAAACACGTCCCTATATTCCCTTAACAAAGCTACCAACTCTGCTTCCTCTTCTTTACTTAGGTCATCTCCTATGTATGTACATATCTCTTCGTTCTCTTCGATGGTGACTACGATTTTTTTGGTCTTTTCTTTGTTATCATATGCTTCTCCTGTGGTGGCCTCTCTCTTAGGCATTCGTACCAAAATTTTTCGGTCTTCAACTTCATATTTCTTGAAATTTTCTGGTACTTCAAACAATGATTCCTCCTCTTCTTGTTCACTACTTGTCTTTTCTTTTTCTTTCGACCTCCTTCACTTCCTTCCTTTGAATTTACAATGTTAATGCTTGTGAGAGGTACTTCTTCACGTTGGTTAAATACTCCTACATCTTCTAGATAGTGCTTCTCTGAGTCAAAGCAACTATCCATTACAATGGACTCTAGATCATCTTCATTTTCGCCTTCTTCTATGACATCACTAGGGTCACATTCTTCTAGCAAGGGCTGACACATGAACACTGAAATATCATAACCCTCCTCATCACAATGAGGTGTCCATTGTTCTTCATTAACTGCAATGTCCATGGTAGCTAAGATTTCTGCCCAACCATGAGGCTCAAATTCCTCATCTGGAAAGATCATCGGTGTATAGGCTGGGTCTTTAACTGGCCTATCTCCTGGGGAAGTTCCTTTTTCTCTTGCCTTTAAGCATTTTTCCTCTTCCTTTGAGACCTTACACATCCACAAATGAGTATCTTCATGCATCTAGGATGTATCAGATGAACTTTTAGAATGCACAGAGATTGAATCTTCTTGCTCCTTGTGGATAGGATTCCACTATAGGGGTGGTACATCTCTGAAGGAGTAATCCTTCAAATTGACCTTGGTTGTGACCCCTAAGCGCTGCAAGTACAAGGAGTTGGTTCCCCAATCCTGTACAACTTGCAGTTGTCGTAGGAAGGGTCTTCCTAGGATCATCTCGTAGACATTATTTTTTTCAAAGTCTCATATAGCAAATGTGTGTTCAAACTCTACACCACAGGTGGTTAGAGTTATCCCTTCGAGCAATCCTAGAGGTCTTTCCACATGGCTGTCAGCCATCTGAAGCTTCATTCTAGTTGGTCTTAAAGTGGGCTTGCCCCATCGCTTCCACAAGGAGGTGGTCGCAATAGCAACACCAGCACCTGAATCTATGATTGCTTTGGTTGTGTAACCTTGGTAGGTGATTGGAAGATACGTATTACCTTCATCACCTTGCTCATGTCCCCTATTTTGTCTAGAGGTATCCGATACTTGCTCTTTAGAGCCTACTTTTGGCATTTTGGAATCAAGTTCTAGAACCCGATCCTTCACACGATTCCATAACTCATGTTTTACTTTGAGCAGCTCTTCTAAAGTAAGATGACATTGAACCTTATCATTCTTCACGACTTCACTGTTTCTTGGAACCAACGAGTCTTCGTTTTTTATCAATATTGTGGGAGCTCTGATATGGAGAGATTCAGATTCCCATGGGCCTGTGAACTGTGGCAACTCTTGTAAAGAATTAGATTCAAAATCTTATCGTTCATCTTCTTGTTGCTCTATTTGGTCTCCATAAATAGATGGAATGTCTTGTGGAAATTGATCATGAAGGGCGTCAATCTCAAGAATAGGAGGGGGAACATCCTTCTCCTTGGCCCATTTTTCTTCTTGTATTTCCCGCAATAACTTTTGAGTGTGTTGTTGAATTGAAAGAGGTTCTCCATCATCTATGAAGTCAGGAACATAGACTTTCTTTGGTGATGAGCTTTCTCTTTCAATAGTTAGTTGAGCCTGTGGAGGTAAAGAAACTTGCGGTAGACCCTGATTGTGGTGGTCTAGTTACAATGGTTGGTGGGTGGGGATGAGGTGGTGTAGATGGAATTTTGACCTGCGACGGGCTTTGAGAGGCAATATCTTCTATTTTTGTCTTTCCATTTTTCAGGGTTTCTTCTAGTTCGGATAACTTTTTGGTCCACTTACAATTGGCCTTCTCTCTAGTATCCTTCCAAGTTCTTGTTTTCCTCTTACTAGGCTCTCTTGATTCACTTGGCTCTGATTGCTCAGCTAGTTTAGCTTTTTGTAAGGCTTGTGCCCTTGTAACTGCATGTATAGGAGCCACATTATCACTACTGGAACTTGAATCCCTTGCTAGGCCTACTACATTAACGGATGTAGCCTTTGGTGCACTAGAGGGATGTCCAGGACAATCTCTCAGGAGCTATTCTTTGCCACACTCAAGACAAACGACTTGTATTGTGAGGTTCTGCCCTTGTATCAGAGCTAGTGTGTGGGGTGGTTGTTGTCCTAGTATAGGTTGAGGTTGGCCATATCCTCCATGTTCATATAGTCTAGATGCTCCTCGTGATCCTGGACATGGATTATACCTAGGAACTTCTGTGCCTTGTTCTGTAGGAGGGTACTCGTATGGTCTACACTGGGGTGCTACAAACGGTCATGGTTGTCTATTCATTGGATAGTTTTCGGTGTTGTAGTTGATGTACTTCCCGTAGTAGGTCGTGCTTGAATAGTGCACAATCCATTCCAAAGGCCATTTTCAACAAATGAAGAGCTACTACAAAAATATGTTCTTAGGTTTTAACTTCTTTTGAAGCCTCTCACCCTCGAATATAGATGGTGTTCCACCTCCTAGGAGTAAGGTAATCAAGCATCCCATTTGGATCAAGCTATGTGGGATCAAAGCATTGTCGATTTAGTGCTCCATGATGCGATAGCTTCTTGGTGGCCATCCTCAAGGCATCCTGTACCACTGGGCAATCAGCTTGCTCCCTAAAAGACTCACATATGAACCTTCAAGTATGGTAAACTATATTGTATTAAAAGAATCTAGTGAGTGTGCAGACACAAGGAGGCCATGTCCTAGAAGTTCTCATCACCATCACATGTTCTTAATATCTACCCTAATTAGTTATCTCAAGAAAAACATGCCCTCTATGGCTTTGGCATGGGTGAATCTTTTCTCAATAACAATGTTTCTAATGCCTATTGACAATGTGCAATAAAACATAGATCTTAGAGGGCTTCACAATGGATTTTTTTTTCTCTCTCATCACACAACAGAGGTATTTGCATGGTCTATAACAAAACTTGTTGAGTATTGAATGATGAAGCTATAGGAGATCCCAAATTTGAGACATGGCATACCCTTAAAGGGCTATTTTATGCCATCTTCTAGAGGTATGTGCTTGGTCACTCATCACGTTGCGAATCATTTGGAACTCAAGGACTTCTATTCACAACCAAGGAATGTGCTGCTCACGTTTCTACAATTGTTGCAATCTTTTTGATGGGAGGATTGCGTGCTGGAGAGTCGCCTTCACACCCTTATGAGGATGACTACCTAAAAAACATGGGATTGAGGTGGAGCCCCTAACTAAGGAAACTAAGTTACGACATGATTTCAAGAAAACATGATTCAAAAGAAAAGGTGTCTCAGAGCTTTAAAGATGAAGGAATCTCCCAAGGTTTCTTATTGATGAAGCTTTGAGAGGCTATGAGCTTCAAAAACTCTAAGTGTTAAGTTCACTTTCTCTACTTCAGAATTTATATCTTGCTCTACAATCTTTGAAGCACTTTTTATTTGAACTCTTTGATTGTAAAAAAAGTAATAGTGTGTGCTAATTGGTGGGTTAATTGATTTGATTTTTCTAAGCATTCATGTTAGAAAAGTCCTCACTTTCATGGTGTGTAGAAATCAATATCTATCTTAACCTATGGAGTGCCGAGTGTGTAGCTATAAGTATTGATTGGTTTCAAGGAAGTTCATTCTTGGAGATTTGGGTGGGTGTAGCAGTTCACTACTTGTTTGCAAGTCATTCTCCAAAAGGAGACAAATACCTGGGTGTAGCCGCTTCCTATTGCTCCATCTGATTATTGCACTCTACTCTCTCCTTGTCCACGATCATGGTCCATGGGGATGCATTCGGATAAATGAGAATCTCCACTCTATGTGTAAGTAAGGTGCTTGTAATATGCATTTTTCTATCATAGCCATGGAATGTAATTGTGCCTCCACCCGTGTAGAGTGGATCTTTCCAAGTTCTTCTACTGACTTCATCCTTGTGGGTGTAGGGAGTTCAAAGGTGTCTTGGCCTTCTGCCATGACACATCCGCTTTGGATGGGTTGTGGTTCATAGGCCTCTTCATAAGTTTCCTCCACCGGGATAGACACATTTTCTTCATCATTCGAGAGTTCAAGTGGGGAATCAGGCTTGGGGCGCTCAGACAAAGCAACAATTTGCGCTTGAAGATTAAGTACCTGAGCGTGTAAAGTATTGAGTTCCTCTATAATCTCTGGAGAGGTGACTTCAAGAGCTAGTGGTGGTTGTTGTGTAGATGTTCGCAACAGTAGCACTTTATGGTCTTTTCTGGAGTTTCTGATATGCTTCATTCATATTGTCATAATCCTCTAAGAGTCATGCATGATCTTCGAATAGTATCTACATAGATTCCGATGGTACTGCTTTAAAGCAGTTGGGACTCAGAGCTTCATCCGGTTGATCCAAATCTGCTTCAAGATTTCCTCTGTTTTGTTCCTGCAATCGTTGATCCTCTTCCTTGGTCGCTGTTAGGTGGCGTCATAACAGTCCCATATTTCTAGTGAGAGTAGCATTTTGTATTGTTTGAGCCCGTAATAGGTTGTCAATATCAATAATGACTTCTTTTGTCTTTTTTTCACTTTCTAGTTCGAGGGAGTGATAGGCCTTGCGTAGCTCTTGATATCGTGCATTAAGTGAGGCATTCTCGATGGTTAAAGAGTTTAATTGCACATGTAAATATGTAATTGTTTACTATAGTCTCTGGTAGCTAGTCTCGAGATATGCAAATTCATCTCGAACTTGTGTCATGCAAGAGAACATTTGGCAGAAAGCGGTGTCAATTATGGGTGACAATATTAATGGTCGAGTGAGTGAAGATGTTGTGGGTGTGGTTGTTGATGCAAGGGGAAGGGGAAAGAGGGATGAGAAGGTGGATGCAGTAGTGAACGTGGAGAAGTGTGACGTGCCTAAATGGGGTGGTGGAATAGATGAGGTGAGTGATGGTGCAGTGGGTGGTGAAATGTCCATGTCACTAGACATGGTGTTGAGTGCCATGATTGTGAAGAGTGCTGTGATGGTGGGTGCATTAGTGGGTATGAATACAAGATTTACAAAGGTGGACGAATAAATTACAGAGTGGGTTTTGCGTATTGCTTGGTGGAGAGGGGAGGATAAAGGAAAGATAGTTGGACGGGGAGCTGAGATGGGGGAGAAGGTCATTGGAGGGGGAAATGGGAATATAGGCCATGGAGGGATAGGAAAAGAGGGAAAGGATGGAGTGGGAAATGAATTGGGAGGAATGCTGGGAGCTAGAGGGGGAAGGATAGGTTGGGGGGGTTGCGGGGTTGAGGCAAAAAAGGCTTTTGCTATAGCACTTGCTATATACGCGGACAATCTAGGTGAGGTGGGGTGTACGGGAGAAATTGGAGGGGCGGAAGGTGAAAGAGGAGCAGGTGGTGTGGTGGGTACTTCGACGATGGTAGGTCCAGGATCTACAACATAGAACCCAACAATCTTCCAATATTGACAAAACATGAACATACCACATTTAATCATATATACAAATGTCAAATTACAATGTGGGAGCAAAACTCTCAACCACTCTATGTGAACAGAAATAGATGGATGAGTGTATGTATAGAATTACAAGAATATTCAGATGTAGGGACAGAAATCTGAATATGTATGAGATGTATGACCTAATAGGTCGTAGAAGAGTGAATATGAGTGAGAGAAAGAGGAAGGATCAGTGTGAAACTGATAATCAGCAAACCCTCATCTAACTTTAGGCTATGGAAGACCCTAAGTCAGATACGTGTGTGAAAAGATCACATACTTACAAAAGTAGCAAAGAATGATAACAATTTTCCTACTAGAAATCCTCAAACTCATATGAACATACCTTCTCGAACACCTCATCCAAATATGCATAAAGCATACATGTACTGATTCTCTTGTACCTATGCCGAATAAGACTCCTCCTGATATGGATTGCACTTCCATATACTTCAAGTAGTACCAGTGTGCATAAAGAGAATATGTACCTGAATTTCTTAACATAAGATGCAAATCTTCTGTTAAGCTCCATCCAATGTATTTGAAGTACATCGAAATCTTCATATAGAAGACAATCTTCAAATACATTATATAGATGGCTGATCCACACCAACAACCTGATGATGGGTATGTCCTCTCCATAAGCAAGAGTGTGAGCACACTCTTCTCCAAGAAGAACTCCATGGCTGCTCCTCAACATGCTCCTAGAGTGCACCATGGCTGCCCCATGTGTGCTAGGGCACCACCTCTAATGAGGGACCGAAAATTGGCATTGCCAATTGGTGTAGGATGACTAATAAAGTGACTCAAGACTCTCTTATATAGGTTTTAAAGCTCCATGCAAAAAACTCACAAAAAAGTGCTTTATTTTAATCACATCGCTTTTCGCATGGAAGTGTTGTCTATCCAATTCATTGCTTTTCTGAAATGTGTAATGCGTGTGTGAAGTGTGAGGAGGTGTGTGGTGAAACCAGGTGAGTTGCACAGCTCAATTTTTGGCCCATATTTTGATGCAAGTTTGTCATAATTGTACAAGAGTACCATGATTGGATGATCTCATTGAGAGCTTCAAAATGAACCTGCTATTGCCTATATTTCGAGTTCTGAGTTAAGAGAAAATTTCATTTTTGTGCTTACTTATGTTTCATGTATCACGACACCATTTCCACCTATGTGATTTATGAATGTGAGAGATAACATTCATCTGCATGCATTGGTAGCTATCTCACTTCATTGACCATTGTGTAAGTGCAATTCCTCATACACTTGGTTAGGTTCAAGATACTTCTCAGATTCATAATTTAAATGTGTGATCCCAACTATATGCACTTGTTGGTGATAGAGGAATAGTCTCTTTCGTCTCAAGTCCCTAAGTTGTCACTTAGATACACAAGATGCCCAAAGGTTTTGAAGATCAAAGGTATCCACATCATGTGTGGAAGTTAAAGAAGGCTCTTTATGGTCTGAAGCAAGCACCAAGAGCATGGAATCAAAGGTTAGTGGAATATTTGGCCAAGTGTGGCTATAAGCGAAGTGATGCCGACTCACCATTATATATGAAGAAGGAAGGTGATGAGGTTGTCTACATTTGCATATATGTAGATGATCTTATTCTTACAGGGAATAATGAAGCAAGCATTAGAGAAATCAAGAACAAGCTTGGAAAAGAATTCAAGATCTTGGATCTGGAGAGTTGAAGTACTAGTTAGGGATAGAAGTAATTTAGAAGGAGGAGGGTATATATCTCATGCAAAGAGAGTAAATCCTTGATGTACTAACAAAGTATGCCATGTGTAATTGCAAGCCAATTGCAAATCCATTGGAGGTAAATGTAATGCTAAATGCAAATGAGGGAGATCAAGACATTGAAGATGCTACATTGTACAGATCCATTGTAGGATCTTTGAACTATGAAATACTAGGCCAGGCATCAAACATGTAGTAGGAGTTCTCTCACACTTTATGCAAAATCCCAAAGTGCAACATCTAATAGCAGCCAAGAGAGTCCTTAGATATCTCAAGGGAAGTATAAATGAAGGTTTATTCTATGATTATGATGAGGACTTGCAGGTAAAAGCCTATTGTGATGTAGATTGGGTAGGTTGAAAAGATGATTGGAGAAGTACAAGTGGATATGTAGTCATGATTGGAAGGAAGACTATCTCATGGAGCTCTAAGAAGCAGCCAACAGTAGCCCTATCTTCCATCAAAGCTGAATATAGAGCCTTAGCCTTCTTCACATGTGAAATTATTTGGCTGAAGAAGCTCTTTTAAGACTTAAACTTGCAGGTCCAAGCATACTGAAGTACACTATCACTTCATAAGAGAGAAGGTGATTGCAAAATAAGTCAACATGGAGCATGCAAGTACCAAAGATCAATTTGCAGATATATTTACAAAAGGATTGGTAGGAATGAAGGTACTAAAATTCAAAAGAAGCATTGGCATGGTAGATTTAAGTTCAAGGATTGAGGGAGAGTGTTAAAAATCAAGCCTTCAAGATGGCCAAAATTCATTTTGGTTTTTTCGGGCATTATTCTGGTGATTTTTTTATGGCTTTTTGGCATTTTTGGTGATTTTTTGGTATTACTCTAGTGGCCTAAAAGTCTCAGGGATCATGCTGTCTGGTGTTTTTTTGGTATTTTTCTGGTGTTATTCTGGTATTCTTTTGGTGGCCTAAAAGTCTCAAGAAACATGCAATCTGATGTCTTTCCGGTAGTCTGGTAGTCCATGAGTCGAGTGGTCCGGTATGTTCCATCACACAAGAGTTCTGAATATTTGCCTAAATTATAACTAAAGTCTCGGAGGGATATATGAAAAGTGGACCTATCACTTAGAGACGTCATATCACGAATTTTAGCTATAAAAAAAAAGCCTTAACCACTTCCCTAAATCATAGCTTACCAAAATCGTATGGACTCCTCTTTGGCAAGAACCTGCTGTAGGATTCCCTTTGAGCTTGGCTTCTTTACTTCATGATTTAGTTCATGCCCATTCTGCTCCCTTGTCCCAGCACATCCTCTAGCCTCTATGATGGATCAACATTGCTGTGATCATCTTTGACTCACTACAACAAGATTGCACGCTTCTTGTTGCTCCGGGAGGATTGCGTGCTGGAGAGTCGCCCTCACACCCTTATGAGGATGACTACCTAAAAAACATGGGATTGAGGTGGAGCCCCTAACTAAGGAAACTAAGTTATGACATGATTTCAAGAAAACATGATTCAAAAGAAAAGGTGTCTCAGAGCTTCAAAGATGAAGGAATCTCCCAAGGTTTCTTATTGATGAAGCTTTGAGAGGCTATGAGCTTCAAAAACTCTAAGTGTTAAGTTCACTTTCTCTACTTCAGAATTTATATCTTGCTCTACAATCTTTGAAGCACTTTTTATTTGAACTCTTTGATTGTAAAAAAAGTAATAGTGTGTGCTAATTGGTGGGTTAATTGATTTGATTTTTCTAAGCATTCATGTTAGAAAAGTCCTCACTTTCATGGTGTGTAGAAATCAATATCTATCTTAACCTATGGAGTGCCGAGTGTGTAGCTATAAGTATTGATTGGTTTCAAGGAAGTTCATTCTTGGAGATTTGGGTGGGTGTAGGAGTTCACTACTTGTTTGCAAGTCATTCTCCAAAAGGAGACAAATACCTGGGTGTAGCCGCTTCCTATTGCTCAATCTGATTATTGCACTCTACTCTCTCCTTGTCCACGATCATGGTCCATGGGGATGCATTCGGATGCATGAGAATCTCCACTCTCTGTGTATTGGGTTTGGACCTTGAAGTGCAACCAGAAATCTAGCAAATTACTAAATATACCTCCTCTGAGAAGAGGATGAGGAATCTTGAGTGCAAGAACTATTGCATACTAATAAGGGTGGAGGTACGCCAAGTTCTTTCTCAAAGGCACTTCCTCACACACAAAAATTTGGAACCCTTGAGATGTGCTCTAGCCTTCCCTAGGATCTACACTGAAAATTTTGAATGGATACATGAACCCTAGAAACAACAGTACATTGTTCTTCAAGCTTCTCAATGGTGAGGAATCTATGAAAGATGTCTCGTTCAACGCACTGTTTGAGATATCTTCACAATTCTAGCTATGTTAGGAGGATAGTATTTGTCATCACCTAAAGGATCCATGAGCACTAGAGAGGCTTCTTGGTGGTAATTCTTAGGACTGCTCCTTTAGATAGATTGAGATTGAATCCTTAAAACACTCGATGTTCATTTAAAAATCTTGGTCAGAAATGATGCTTTGATTTTTGTTTCCCTTGGTTTGATTTCAACTACCACCTCTAGTACAGGCTTGGATGAGGTCCTATTGTTATAAGAAGATGCCCTCTTCAAGTGCATTTGCTTCATGACAGGCTTTGAAGGTACATAGATCTATTGACCACATTCAACCAATTGCTTGTATCAGATTGCTAACACTGTTTGTACTCTCATAACACTAATGTTTCTTGGGGTGAGCCTCATTAAAGTGACTATTTTATGATGGTCTACATGTGCCTTGGCTTGATGTTTCCATTTCTTTATAGTATGAAAACCTTGTAGATAATAGATCATACCAGGTGTTCTCTTTTGAGGAAATTTGGGCATATTTGCAATCATAGTGCAACAAATATCAAGGATCAAATCTGTTTTTGGGCCATGGACTTCAAAAGGGCTTGGGGTTATGCAACTGCTCCACTCTTGGGCATCATTCACATAGTCAATTACTCATATGATAGATAGCATCTTTATGAAGAGGATCCCCACCTAGGTTGTGCAACAACTTTGGCTGATTTCTACTCCATACCATTATGTTCCATACACCTTCCATAAGACAACCATAAAAAGTGTGGTAGGTATGAATTGCATAATGTTGCTTCTGTTTCATCCAACACATAATTATCCTCCTGCCATATATGATCATTTCAACTTTCTTCCCAATCGATGCATGGTATGTGTTACTCTGCACTTGCTATACTTTCTAGGGAAGACATAAAGTCATCATTCTTCTTCTCTACACAAGGATTCAGTTACCCCACTTCATGACTCGGTTGTGAATTGCTATGAAATCATAAATACTAATATCAAGTATCTAGAAACCTTTCATAATAATACAATGTATGGATTCAATTGGCTATGGAAGGACATGGGTGTGTACATCTTCTCTCTAGCATATGTGATGGAGTTGAATCGATTTTGCTCGAGCTTTCCACGACTGTTTGGATACCTGGAAACACTTCAACGAGGCCCATTTTTATTGTGGTTGGATTAAGCCTGCCCCAACCACATTGCTACTTTGAAGACATGAAAATAAGGAGCAAAGATAGCAGGGAATCTTTGTAAAAGAGTGGCATGAGGGAAGCATTGGAAACTCGATTACTCCCTTTTTTGTAACTTTTTTTTCAATGTGTGGTTACGGTGGCTCTCAAATCTATATGCTTGATGATTCTAGTATAATGCCTATGTCAACAGAGTTCATGTCTTGCTTCCATGATTATAACTTGTCTTTGTGTTTGTCAAGTTGTGTGCGCTTCTTAATGGGTGTCCAATTTTAGCATCACCAAGGTGGACATTTACCTGATTTGAGAATTACACTAATAGTTAAGGATGTTATAGTTTGCACATTCTTTCAACAGACCTATCAAGGCATTTTGGGATCAAGCTTGGGCTCTCAAAGCTTGGCTCACTACAATAATTAAAGCTATGATTGGTGAAGGTGGGCATATGATCAATGGTGGTATGGCTCCTCTAAGGCACTCGAGATTGAGATGACTTCATGCATGTTAGGCCACCTGAAGGATACTTATAATAAAAGATTAACTCCTACATCTTACTATGCACCATGAAAGGTTCCATGTTTCCCCATCTGGTTGGGTTGCAAAAAAATTGGCTCAAAAGGTCATCCCATAAGCATCATGGGTTTTTTTGGTGCTATAAGCTTTATGTTAAACCAGAATTCTATGAGTTTCAATTGATATGTAGGTTTGGCATACGATGCACTGATATTGCTTTGGAGTTCTTGTGACCGATCCATATGGGGATGGTGTCCAAAACTTTGTACCTCCACAAGGGGAAAAATTGACTGAGGGTGGGTCTTCCAAAGAACTAATCAACAGGATGTATGCACAAGTGGCAACAAGAAGCACCTAATGCTGCTATTTATGTTGTTGGGCTAGCTGTCTATTAGGAGGACTGTATCGCTCAACACCTTAAAGACTCTTTGCCACTTGGAAGGCCTTGGAAGTTTGAAAACTTGGATGATGTACACACTTGGACCTCTTCTCAACTTCATGCTTTGCTTTAGGTTGCTGGGTTGACTGCCTCTTAGGAAGATTGTGTCACTCAACACTTAAAGACTTAAAGACTCTTCAAAGCAACTTGCTGGTATGATTTTTCAAGATAATACTTGTTTGTTGAAAGTTTCTTTAGGATCTACTCCATGGGATTCTTGCATATTTGGCAAGCGAATCCTCTTCATGTTGGTCTTTTTGTTGTTGGGTTGACTCCCTCTTAGGAGGATTGTGTCCCTCAGCACATAAGGACTCTTCAACACCTTGAAGGCTTGCAAAAACTCAAAGCTTGGAAGACTTGAAGACTCAAACTTGGAAAAATTCAAATATGTATGATCCTCTTCTCTTAGCTTTCTTAAGGATGACAAAGTCTAGGGGGAGGAGAGTGTTGGGTTGTAGGGTGTGCACACATTCTCTTTTGTGCATGGGAACCCTCCCTTGATCATGAAAATACCCCTCTTTGTATACATTTAGAGTTTCACACGAGAACACTCTCTTAGGGCCCTTTTTGATAATTCTCTAATACTATGGTATGGAGGCTTGTAAATAAACCCCTTGTTTGGTCATTTCAAGAAATAGGCAAATAACCACGTAGCAAATATCCCACACCTACATCCTAGATGAGGTGGCATCTTTCACATCTTTACCATCATACCTCATATCGACCAATAAAAAACAAACCCATCCATTGTATATTTGAAAACCTCACAATTGGTTTATTCTAGGAAACCTTGTCCAAGAATTGCATCTTTCACATTTTTTTAGATAAATGCATCTAAAATTGCATTCATAGGGCCACCCTACAAGGTGTTAGAAACTATTTTTCTAATTACCCATGTACTAACCTAAGTACTCGTTGATATATTTAGGTAGTGATGTGTGTGAACACTCTAGGATTGCTAGGGTACATTTTTTCCTTTTTAGGAGGTTTTTTCCCCCCGCTTGTATTTACACCTACTATTCTAACCAATTGCTTATCTTTGTACATTCTAGTGGTAATACATTCAATATTGTGCATTGTGCGCCAAGCTTCTTCTTCTTTCTTGTGTTGTTCACGTGCTTCCACATAATTGGTATCAAAGCAGGTTGTCGATTCATCTAGGGCATCATTGACATCCCTTCGGTCACAGTCTTAGAATCGCACAAAATTTGGTGAGCATACTCAGGGTGATTAGGAGATTAAAACATCTTCGCTTTGTGGTGTCGAGATTGCGATCAGAGCTCGTTTTGGCCTCTGAATGCACTATTGTAGTCCTTGTGTAGGCTATTTCATCTTTTTGTGCCAAAGATATATATAGGTTTTGGTTTGCCAATATAAGCATCTCAAAGTTTGCTACATGTTTAGGAGGACTTGACAGGGTTGTTCTGTTCAACTTTTTGAGATATAGTCACTTTGCGGAAAGCTTCAAACTTCTCCCAAGGCAGAGCCTTTGTAAAAAGGTCTGCAATGTTCTCTTGTGTGGGCACATATGCGAAGCTAATCTCCCCAATAGAGAACCTCTCCCTGACATAATGATAATGCACCTCAATGTGCTTAGTGCGAGCATGGAACACAGGGTTCCCCGCAACTGCCAATGCACTCTTACTGTCAGTGAAGATGGTTGTGGCAGAAGCTTGAGCAACACCCAAATCAGCCATAAGATATCTGAGCCACACACACTCAACAGTCGCTGTGAAAGCTGCCCTATACTGAGCCTCACAACTGGAAGTGGCCATAGTAGGCTACTTCTTGCTCAACCAAGATATACATGAGATACCAAGCATGAGGCAAAAACCACTCGTGGACACACGAGTGTCATAGCAATGAGCCCAATGACTCTCAAAAAAAGCATACAAATATGGCGGTATTGATCCTCCCCTTGGGATAAAAGAATCCAAGTAGTCGGGTACCACTCAAGTAGCAAAAGATGCACTTAAACGCCTGCCAACGCTTGACACCTGGGCAATGCATAAGCTTGCTCATCTCTGAGACAACAAACTGAATATCTGGGCAAGTAATGAATAAGTAAATCAAGCATCCAACAGTTTGCTGATAGAGAACAACATCAAATTCATCTCCAGCATCATGAAAACTCAATCATAAACATGTCTCCATAGGAGTGGCAATAGGCTTACAGTCTTCAAGGCCAAAGCACTACAATAATGGGTCAATATATTTTGTTTGACACAAAGCCATTCCACCATCAACTTGCATAAACTGAATGCCCAAATAGTGATGCAAATACCCCAAATCAAACATCTCAAATGAGGCATGCAAATCAGCCTTAATATCAGTAATATGCATGTCATGAGGACCAGTGAGTAGCATCTCATCCACATATACCACAATGATCACAAGCACATCATTAGCATGCTTAACATATAAGGTGCTTTCAGTTGGACTGTTCTCAAAACCATGTGCAATCAGATAGGCATGTATCTTTTCATACCAAGCACGTGGTGCTTGCTTTAAACCATATAATGCCTTCTTTAACCTCCACACTTGGTTTTCATACCCTTTTTTGCACAAAGCCATAGGGATGAAAAACATACACTTCTTCATGGAAGTCACCATTTAGAAATGTTTTTTTAATGTCCAACTGATGTACGTTCCAACCATGATCATCTGCAAGTGTACAGATGCTACAAATAGTAGTCATTTGGCAAGTAGGAGCAAAGGTTTCATCAAAATCAATGCCTCTTTCTTGCGCATAACCCTTTGCAACAAGCCTAGCCTTATACCTGTCAATTGTTCCATCACGTTTGCACTTCAGCTTGTATAGCCACTTAGTGCCAATGGCCTTCTTGCCAGGAGGCAAGTCACATAAAGACCATGTACCATTTTGCATGATAACATCATATTCAGATTGCATTGCAGCCATCCAATGTTCTGAATTTTGTGTTTCATCACACAAAACAGGTTCAGTCTCATCAGAGAGACTAGAGGCAGCCATAGCATAGCAGTCTAATGCAGAAGAGGCACTATGAGAGCCTGAACGAGTACGGTATGACAGAGGTGCATCTAATTTGCTGTCACACAAAGTTTGCACTAGCCAATTTGGCATAGTTTCTGCCTGCTCAATATCAGCTCTCTCATCAACAAGTGCATCATGTAAATATGCATCAGAAATGGAATGATCTGCATCATCACATGAAACCTGCAAAGGCTAAGAAGTTTCCTCATTAGGATTAGCACTAGACTGTCCACCTGTAAAAAGAGGCAGCAAAGTATCATACATGTCTTTGGAGCTAATGAATGTCTCCTTAGTACATGAAAGTAAGGGTTGAATAACATCTTCCATAAAAACAGCATCACGGCTAACCAGAATGCATTTAGTCTCTGGACAGATGGCTTGTTGTTGTTCGGACACTAATGCATATGCCAAACAACCAAAAACATGTAGATGAGGAACAGATGGCTTGTGACCATGCCAAGCCTCATATGGAGTGATAGACTACAATGCTTTAGTGGGACATCTATTAAGTACATATGTTGCACACATGACAACCTTAAGCTAGAAATTATGTGGTAAAGTCCGACTCTTGACCATACACCTCGCCATCTCCATGAGTGACCTGTTCTTTTGTTCAGAAACCCCATTCTGTTGAGGTGTATATGGAACTATACATTGATGTTTTATCCCACATTCAGCCAAAAATGCATTAAAGTCAGAAGACATATATTCCCCCCCTTGATGAGAACGGAGGGTGCCCATTTTACATGCGAACAAATTTTCAGCAAAAACCAGAAACTATTTGAAGAACATAAACACTTTGGACTTTCTATTCAATGGATATACCCATGCATGCCTCCAAAAATCATCAATGAAAGTCACAAAGTAAAGATAGTTCCCAAAAGAAGGTGTATGCATAGTACCACAGACATCACTATGTACAAGCTGTTATTTCTAAGTTGCCTGAATTGAACCATCTTTTGAAAAGGAGGAATGCTACATTTTTCCCCAAATAGAGTCTTCACAAACATGTTTTTTGGGTGCCCCAAGTTTGGGAAAAGAGGACACCATTTCAAATTTCTGCAGGTGTAGCAAACTAGCAAAATTCAGATGAGCAAAGCATGCATTCCAAAGCTTTGCATCCGACATAGCCTGAGAATCATGTACTGCACATCCCAAATCATTTACAGATCTTTCATAGTCTATGAGCTTATACAACCCACAACATAAAATGCTAGAAGCAATAATGATGTTGCCATTTGATAGATCATGAATTGTACATCTACCATCAACAAATTTAACAACCAAGCCAATCTTGGCTAATGCAGAAAGTGATAACAGATTTTTCTTGATCCTTGGCACAAATAAAGCATCTGACAAAGTGAAAGAACTACCATCAGCAGTAGTCAAAATGATCTTACCAACTCCCATAATAGGATAAGAGGAGTTGTTGGCACATGTAATAGTATTCCCTGTAGGGGCAGGCTCGAGTGAAGAGAAGAAACTACGTTGTGAGGTAATATGTTTGGTCGACCCAATATCAAAGTACCAAACATCTAAATCTACTACAGACATGCACTGCTCATGAGAAGATGGGTCAAAACTGCAAACAGTAGTAAACATCCATTCTTCATCCTGCACAAGATTAGCAGACTCTGTTTTCGGTGTAGAGGCCTCGACAACAACCATTTTGGCCTCTTTCTTCTTTGCCTCTTTAGTAGCCAGTTTTGGAGAGCTCTTAATGACATGATCATTTGCTTTATAGTATTTGCAAAACAATTTCTGCTTTTTTGATTTCTTCTCATCTTTGTCTTCCTTCTTCGAATGTGTAGCATTTGCACATTTTTGCTTACTAGTAGAAGTGCTCCATTTACCTTTGCCCTTCTCATTATCCAGGAAAGCTTGATCTGCAACACGCATGATGGACCTGTTCTGCCTAGACTGATCTTCCTGCAACAGAACAAAGACTAGCTCCTCAAATGACAAGGCATTTGGATTGCCTTTCATCATCAAACGAAGAGTAGAAGCAAAACTCTGATATGAATCTGGAAGACCATTTAGAATGGTATGCACAAGTGAGCTATCTAGTATAATTTCATCAATAGAAATCAAATGATCTTTCAAATCCTTGATCTTTGTGAGAAAATTGTCCATAGAATCACCTTTATTCATGTGCTCACTCTCTAATTGTTTTCGGAGGTAAGCAACACGAGCCTCATTCCTAGCCTATTACAATGTGGTAAGTGTATGCCAAGCATCCTTCACTATTCTACAAGAGCGAATGTGAGGAATAATGGCACGTTTGACAGACAAAGCTATCAATGCATGTGTCTGAGCATCTCTGCCATCCCAACGAATTTGCTATTCAGTAGGTGTAATAGAAACAACAACACGAATAGGAATCTGCAGAATATCATCATCTTTGACACCATCTCCATCAACTTCAGCATCTATATTTGTAGTACCTATATTTGCAGGTGTAACAGGACATCTTTCAACACCTTGCACAATATTCCATAGTCCTTTTATTACCAATACATGATGCATCATATAAGCCCACAATGGGTAATTCGTACCATCCAACTTATCCTCAATAGCCAACATACGAAATACATCACTGCTTTCAGTCACCGCCACTGATTAAAATACCTTGATGCAAAAGAATGACTCTATCTGAAAAAGTTGAACAAAACTACCCAAATGAGTTCTGCTAGACTTGTAGCAGACTTTGAGACAGTTATACTGGCAAACCGAAACTGGTATATATCTTTGGCACAAAAATACAAAATAGCCTGAGTATGCTTAGCAAGTTTCATGCGATTCTGAGACTGCAACCAGAGAGGTGTAGACAACACCCTAGATGAAGCGGTGATCTACCATAATACCAATTGTTGGAGTTAGATGTCTGCAAAAGCACGTGAATAGCACAAGGAAGAAGAAGAAGCTTAGAGCACAACACACAATATTGAAATGTATTACCACTAGAATGTACAAAGATAAGTAGCCGGTTAGGGCAATAGACGTATATACAAGATGGGGGAAAAACCTGCGAAAGAGGGAAAAAAGTGCCCCGACGGTCCTAGAGTGTTCACACACATCAGTACTTAAATATATCAACAATTACAGGTAATGAAGCTGATGTAGATGGCATCCAAGATGGTGATATTCTATAGATTCTTGTTTCTGCTATGGTTTCTGCTGCACCTACTATAGAGCAAAATGATCGTGTCATAAAGAATTGTCCAAAACTAGTTGCAAAAGAGACAAAGAAAAGGAGGCTGGAGTGGTTGTTGCAGAAGCTTTTACATTGAAAACAGAGTTTGCTAATCTAGTGTAGGATGAAGAATGGACCTTTAATACTAGTGTTTGCAGTTTTGACCTGTCTTCTCCTAAATAGTGTATGTCTACAGTAGACTCAAATGTTTGGTACTTTGATAGTGGGTCAAGCAAACATATTACCTCGCAGTAAAATTTCTTCACTTCACTCGAGCCTGCCCCTATAGGGAATACTATCACATGTGCCAACAACTCCTCTTATCATGTCATGGGAGCTGGTAAGATCATTTTGACCATTGCTGATGGTAGTTCTTTTACATTTTTGGATGAAGCAAGAAGAATCCCTTCCAGCATCAAAGAGGATACATGTATTTCCAAGGACAAGGATAGGAGACAATATGTCCATCACGAAAGAGGAACTAACCGAAGCAATGGAAGTAACTCATTAGTACATGGAAGGTCAGGTAAATCTGTTGGTACAAGGGCATCATTACCACCACTCTCATGAAGACACTGAACAAAGAAAGAGGCTGACTAAAGTTTATCGATATAGAGAGTTGGGATTGACCAACTCTAGTTCATCATCTGATATGCAAGAAGAGCAGGAACTATCCATGATGAATGTGGACATTAGGAGTGACTCAAAAGATGATGGTAAGTGGGAAGAATTGAATCAAGTCCCAAATGACTTTGGAGTAGAAGGTGCAAAGGCGGATCAAAATACATATACTATCAAGAACACAACAAGGCAAGGCTTATCTCAGGAAGAAGTTCACATACTCAAGATGAATGAAGAGACAAACATTAAAATTATAGAGACTCGCTTAGATGGCGAAGCCCTAGTGATGAATCCAAAGGAAGAAAACAGGAATAAAGAACCTATGACTGCCATACTATGCAACCAACCCATAGAAGTTCCAGAAATGACCGCAAGCGTTACAAAGACATTGGAAGATCAACTTGCAAAGTATGAAGACCAGTTGAAACAACACCAAACTATCCGAGAAGAATGGGAAAGAAAGTACATGCATGACACGAACGAACTCAGAAAGCGATGGAATTCGACTGAGGACAAATTTCTTGTGATATATAATGAAGATGCTGATCAAATCATGGCTATCGGAAATGAGCTTTTGACTACCAAAGAAGCGCTGAAAACCGCGACCGATGAAATCAAAGAAAAGGATGAACTAATTACAAAATTAAAATCTCAAATAGAACAGCAGGTAACAGTGGGGACACCAATAGTTCCAAGCTCCACAATGGCTACTCAGGAGACTGAGGTATGTCCTCTTTCTCCCCCCATGCATCATTCACCAATAAGGGAGGAAGCAGAGCCAAACACTAAAAGACATAATGGGACTATTGCAAAACTAAGCCGAAATGAGCGGGCACTATTGGTGTCCCAGCTTATGGAACAATTTGAAGGACATGTGGTCAAGGTAATGAAAGAAGTAAAGATCGAAAGCAAGATCCTGGACAAGTTTTGTAGTCGTTCAATATCCCTTACGGACTACTAAAAGAAGAGACACGCTAGTATATAAAGATGACCACCAATAAAGAACCAAATAGCGATCTGCAATTCAACATGCAGACATTCACATATACATAAGAAGAGTTTGATAAGGCAAATCCTATCTAGAGACGCAAGTTTTTGGAAAAGAATCCTACATTATAGGCACACTGGGAATCGGCATCGTATGTGCTTCAAATCAATCCATCTTCTTGCCCAGTACCTAGAAGACATTCTTGGATGCAATTTTGGGAAGCACAGTGCCAAGGTAGCTTAAATAATCAATGGCTAAACTATCCACTATTACCTAGTCCACCACGCAACTACTTGCCGACATAAGAATACATGGTGAAGACCATCGAGTTTTGGATATTCAGATATTCCACAGTACCAGATTTATCCATTAAAATGAAAAACAAAATTTTGTGTATGCTACTTACAGTATTAAAGGTATTTCAACACACGCAGTATATCTTCTTGAACTTCATCGAAATCAACCAGGGAGCCAATGCCCTAGTTTTTTATCTATCTACTACCCCTAGTCGCTTAACGCTCACGATAATATACTCGAGACTTATGTTTTTTTCGATTCCATACATGCAAACATTCAAAGAAGCATTCTTTATAGGGTTTTTTGAAATGGACTCGAAAATATTTGTCAAAATGTCTTCCAACTTAAATGCGCGACTGGTGGCCTATGAGCTAAGCTTCTTTGCAGATCATAGATAGGCACCAAATGATGGAGTCAAATCATCTCAATGGCGTTAACTAATGGTATGTCAAGCTAATTTGCTAAATTACTGAGAGCAGAAAGTGATTCAAACATACTCACGCCGTCGGATTCTAAAGCTTGTCGGTGATGATAGAGTTTAGGAGGGGGTGGTGTTGAGGGAGAGTCAAGCAGAAAGAAAAGACAAAGAAGATCAAAATAGAAGCTTCACTAAAAAGAATATATCTGAAGACATATCTCTATAGGAAGCCCCGCAAGGGCACACAACACCCATCTCTGCACAGAGCCCCACAGGGGCACACAATAGTGAGAAGTACGCAACACGCAAGGATGAATCAAGGCCAGCAATTACCCATGAAGAAGTGCAAGAAGATATTCAAAAGATCTCGAGCCTCGGAAGGTGCTTCAACCTCTTGATCTTCGGGAGGTCCAGATCAAAGGTTGTAAATCCAGACCTTCATACCTTCCACTGGTTGCGTGCGTGGTAGCCCGACTTAACACAACAACCCAGATTTAAAGAGCTTATTGGTGAGCTAGGCTACAAATCGATTGTAGTTCATCCCCACGGGTTGCGAATGGTGAAAACAAAAGAAGAGGCCAAAAACAAGGCAACAAATCCCAGGTTATGATCAATTTCCTGACCACTGGCACAGAACTAGAGGCAAGAAGCAAAGCATGTCAAGGGACGATAGAGACAAAGAGGAGGAGAGTGTTGCAGAGCAGATATGCAGACAAAAAGAAGGGCCATAAAAATTTTTTGATTTGGACACTTTATTTTTGTAACATAGTCACCTTGTAATATATTTTCCGATGTAAATACACTAGAGGAGTCCTCTAGATGCATATCCATAGATATCTGTATCATTACCCTTGTAAACTAGCAAGGAATTGGTCCTTAGTCAATAAATTGCCAGTCTCTTGTGTGAAAGGACCTTTTTTAGGGCACAAGTATATAAGTCATTTTATGAATCTTTGTAAGGACTCTTGCCATTGTGAAGAGGTAGAGAAGAAATTCAAATTTGCTTCTTTCTTGCTAATTTCCTCCTTCTCCATGATCTTTTGTGTGTGTGCAATGCTTGGAATGTGTGTGTAGGACTGTTATCTTTCCCTTCCCGTCACTTTTCAACTACTATAGGGTGCATGTGAGCCCTCACGAATTGTGGAGCCAGTGTTGGTGTTTCCCCCATTCACTATTTTGCACATAACTTGAAGAGTGTTTGTCAGATTCAAGTGAAAATATGAATAATAGATGCGTCTCATTGAGAGCTTCAAAATGAACCCGACATTGGCCATATTTTGAGTTCGGAGCTAGGAGAAAAGTTCAAATTTGTGCCTACTACTGTAAATGGTATCGTGACATGTATTTTTAGAGAATTAGTGAGTTATAAGGGTAAGTCTTTTCACATACATTGTAGCTCAGCCACTTCACTTTCCATCATGAGCGCATATGTCCTCATACACTTGGTTCATGTGGTTCCTCGGATTGATAATTAAACGTGTATCGATCCACCACTATATGCACTTGTGGGGTGATTGAGATTTAGTCTCATCGACACAAGTCCCTAAGGGTTCATGACTTATGTACACAACATGTCTATCATGGTAGACCCCCATAGCAGAGACTTTCTATTGCAATAGACACGTCTAACACAATAGATAGAGATCCATGATAGACGGTCGACAATGGAAACCATCTATTGCCATAGGCCAATCTATCACAAAAGACAAGACCCCACAATAGAGGCCACCTATCATCATAGACCCATCTATCACGATAGACAAAGACCATGAGAGATGACAGACAATAGATGATGGATAGTGTCTATTGTGATAGACCCATCTATCATGATAGACCCATCTATCATGATAGACCCATCTATCATGATAGACACATCTATAATGATGGACCCGTCTATCATGATATATAGCCATCCATGATAAACACCATTTATTGTGATAGATACAAAATTTGGCACTTTTTATTTTTTGCAAAATTTTGGTCAAATTGAGCATAACTTTTGGGATTTTTACAAATCTTTGAGGCTATTTGTGTGGCAAAACAAGGTACCAGTGTAGAGCGCTTAGGAAGAGCATTATGAACCTCAAAGCTATTTCAAGTGCACATGACTTGAGGTTGGAAGAATTCTCAACCTCCTCAGTCAACTTTTTAGCTCAGGCTAAGTGTGTATAGTGGTATTGACTATTCAGGTAATGTTAGAAATTGATCAAGTTCAAGAAACCCTAATTTTCTCAATTCCAAGAGTGGTTAGAGCACACTTGCAAAAAATCCTAAAGAAAAAAGAACATAATTGATTGATCAAACAATAAATAACACCAAACTTAAAGTATTCATGGCAACATGCTTATAAAAACACGATCTTACACCAAAGGAAATCAAAATGAACAAGTGAGTGATACAAAAGAACATTGCAATGTGGTTGTACTTTGATATTGGGTAAGTAATAAGATCATATGAACTCATGGATTTTATGTTAAGGAAACACTCACGAATTTGACACAACAGACGAGAAAGAAACAGAATCTTCCGTAAAATCTATGCACAGGTGTACAGTATGCGAAGTTAGTGCGAAGTGTGCGCATAACAGAGCAATTAACCGCGGCGGGCGCGTAAGGCGCGCATAACACGAATTGAAGAATGACAGGGCAGAGGAGCGCCAAAGAAATTGTATATATATACAGCAAGATTTGAAGAACAAAAAAAAGGGAGAGAGTGTATGAGAGAGAATCGTAGATGATACACAGAGGAGAACGAGAGACTGAGAGAAGACGCCATAGATCGCGTATGAGTGAAGAGAGATTTAGAAGTTCTCAGAAGACGCCATAGATCGCGTATGTACAGATGAATAATACAAGCCTGAAGTGTCGGGTCTTTTCATCTGAAGAGAGATGGTAATAAGAAACTACTCACTGTAGGAGAGTTTCTGTAGCTTGAGCAAGAAGAGGCCAGGCTTACTTGTACACATCTTCTCTAATCGAAAACACATGTTCATGTGGATGTCTGCGCGTAATCTTTACTTGTGAAGAATCTGAAGCTATTTCGTGTTACGATAGAAAGTTCCGTTTATCGTTAACTGTCACGATTCGTTACTAAACGTGCTTCAGTACCTTCTCTGTAAACGCATGTTTCGGTGAATAACAGTTTACTCAGTAAACATGTTTCAGTAATTTCTGGTCAGTTACAGTTTCTTAGAAAACAAGTTTTTTCGGTAGAACAATGAAGTATAACTCGTAGCAGAGTTCGAAGCTTTGTATGAGAGATAGCTCATCTTGTAGCTAGACGTCTCTACTTTAAGCTGATCACAGTTTCCGGTGGAATGAAGATGTACATGCAGTACAAAATTTAACCGGAAAGTAGCAGTTCAGAACTGTGAAGTATTTTCTTAAACTTTCAGAAGAGTTCATTAAGTGGAGAAGGATCACGAATCATCTTCTTACTTCTTGTATGTTCACTTGAAGTAATTATAACCAAAGTAGAAGTCTATTTCGGTGAAGTTCCGGTACGACTACGGTGTCAGTCCAGTGATAGTCTTGTGAAGTTCCGGTGGAACTTATGTCGAAGAATAACACAGTTAAAGCGATGTTAATTAGGCCGAGCTACTGTTGATTACAGAAGTGTTCTGAATCATTCTAGCTTAGCCTTCTATTACGGTGGTGCGACAATTTCCGCAGGCCTGACAGATTTCAAGCCTTGTCGCGAAACTCACCTTCAGGGCGAAAGTATTTCCGTAGTAGTAGGCGTTAGAGCTGAAGTTTTCGCCAACAATTGGTATCAGAGCAGGTTAATCTCCCAAGAATTGGTATAAGAGCCTAGAGTATTCTCTACCATGACAGACCACGTCCAAATTGATAAACTGGACAGAGATAATTATCCCGCATGGGTAATGCGCATGGAAGCCTTACTTATGAGTAAGGACTTAATGATGTACGTGACCGGAGAAGAAAAGAAGCCGACTTTCGAAGATGATAGTCAACCGGAAAAAGAAGAACTAGACGCCTTAAAGCTGTGGCAAAAGAAAGATGCAACGGCAAGAGCCTACATCTACAACACTGTGTCAGATCATCTACTACCGCACATTAGAGGTTTGGAGAAAGCGGAGGACATATGGAGTGCATTGGAAGATCACTTCCAAAATACTACGAAAGCTAGGAAGGCCAGCCTATGGTCCGAGTTCACAACGTTCAAAAAGAAGCCGAGTCAAAGCATCAGTGACTACGTCACTAAAATGAAGGATCTAGCAGATAGTCTTGGATCCATAAATGAAGAAGTCGAAGATCATAGATTGATAGCGCAAGTGCTCACAGGGTTGAGAGGAGATGAAAGGTGGAAACCTTTCGTACTATCAACTGAACTCTCCCTAAATCATTTTGTACCAGAGTTAAATCAGCTGCTTGGTTTGATGCTCACATATGAGCAAGACCTGAAAGGAGACGCAGACAAAGGACATAGCTCAGCAATGTATATGAAGAACAAGAAGAAAGAAAAGGGTAAGCCAAAAGACGAAGAAGAATCGAGTTCTCAGGCCTATTACGCAAGAGGTAAAGGCACTGGCAGAGGAAGAGCAAGAGGAAGAAGCCGCCAGAATACCACCAAGAAAGCTTGCTGGATTTGTGGACTAAGTAACCATCTCGCGCATGACTGTTGGCACAATCAACAAGGATCAAATCAAAGCCAGAACAATAATAGCAGAGGCAGTAGCGGAAGAAATCAAAGTAATTTCCAAAGAGGAAGACAAAGCCAAAGAGGAGGCTACGGTAGAGGTAACAAGAAGTTGGGGACAGAGCCAATCCTACAACACCACCTACAACAACTACGCAAATGACACATAGAATGAAAGTCATACATCATTGATAATGAACTCAATCAGCACATCAGAAAATGAAGACCTAAAGGTATTTTACATTGATTCTGGATGCTCTAATCATTTGTCAGGAAACATAGAACTGATGTCAGAATTGGAAAAAGGAAGTGCGAGTCACACTGTTCAAACAGGTGACAATACAAGACACAAAGTACAATCAATCGGAAAAGTGAAATGCAAGAGTGGAGCAGATTTGCTAACCAATGTTTTGTATGTTCCAACAATACCGAAAAATCTGATCAGTGTGGGACAGATAGTCGAAAAAGGTTTTCAGGTCAGATTTACAAACAAAGGAGTATTTGTAGAAGATCCCAAGAACGGATATTATCAGATCGTTTCTGGTAAGAAAGAAGGGAGACTCTTTACGTTAAGAGTACAAGGGAACATTGGGCAAGCGCTGCTCACACATGATGAAAAGGTAATTACAGAACTTGATCTCTGGCACAAGAGATTAGGTCATTTTCACGAAAAAGGAATCAAAGCTATGATAGCAAATCAGTCTGTACTGGGATTACCGAACGTACAGAACCAACATATGATTCACAAATGCGAAGCCTGTCAAATGGGAAAAGCCCACAGGTTACCTTTCCAGAAGAAAGGATTCAAACATGATGGTGTGCTAGAACTCATACATACAGATGTATGGGGACCAACGAAAGAAGGATCAATCAGCGGATCAAGGTACTATGTTTTATTCATAGATGATGCAACAAGGTGGATAACTCTTTATGTTTTGAAGGAAAAGTCAGAGGTGTTCGGAGCTTTCAGACATTTTCATACATATGCTGAAAGACTCACCGGACGAAAGCTTAAAAGACTGAGGTCTGATGGAGGGGGAGAATACTTCTCCTGAGAATTCAATGATTATCTTTGGAATGCAGGTATTAAGAGAGAAATAACCTGCAGATATACACCACAACAAAACGGTGTAGCAGAAAGAAGAAACCGAACTCTAGTCGAGTTTGCACGAGCTATGCTAAAAGAAAAGAATTGCCCAGATTATCTTTGGGCTGAAGCCGTAAATACAGCTACATACTTGGTAAACAGATTACCATGTACAGCCTTAGAAGGAATGACCCCTTATGAAGCTTGGTGGGGAAAGAAGCCAACACTTGATCACTGCAAGGTGTTGGATCAGTAGCGTATGCTTATGTACCGTCTCAACTCAGACATAAGCTTGAACCGAAAGCAGAGAAATATGTATTCGTCGGATATGATGAAAAGCAGATGGGTTACAGGTTATGGAGTCCTCTAACCAAACATTTTACTGTTTCCAGAGATGTAACATTTGATGAACAGAAAAGCTGGTATGCAGATCAGATTCATACAGCTGAAGAATTTGAAGAAGAGATAAAAAGAAGAGAAAAAGGTAAAACAATCGTACAGGTAAACAAAGAAGACGAGGCAAGTACATCCAGAACCAGAACAGGTATAAGGAACGAAGATGAAGACGGGTACTCAGACACACACGAAGAATATGAACTAAGAAGGTCAAACAGAGTAAGAAGACAACCAGAAAGATACTCGTATGATACATCGTATATAACTCAACAAGATTATGCATATATGGTTAAGGAAGAGGAAGAGCCTCAAAGCTATGACGAAGCCAAAAGCAAGAAGCAATGGCAAGAAGCAATGGAAGAAGAACTCACCGCACTGGAAGAAAACAAGACATGGGAGCTTGTTCCTAAACCGAATGGTAAGAAAGTGATTGGAAATAAATGGGTGTTCAAAATAAAGAAACTTGCAGATGGAAGGATAGCCAGACATAAAGCGAGATTGGTTATCAAGGGCTATGCTCAAACGCATGGCATAGACTATGACGAGACGTTCAGTCCGGTGGCAAAAATGTCAACCATAAGAACAGTGATTGCTATAGCAGCATCAAAAGGATGGAAGCTAAGTCAGCTAGATATAAAGAATGCATTTCTGAATGGATATATATCAGATGAAGTCTATATGGAACAACCGGAAGGGTTTACAAGTTCCAGATACCCAAATTTTGTTTGCAGGTTAAGGAAAGCACTTTATGGACTGAAGCAAGCTCCAAGAGCTTGGAACTACAGACTCGTGAAGTATCTGAACGAACTTGGATACCAAAGTTCGAAGGCAGATGCAAGTCTACTCATCAAAAGGACAGAAGAAGGAATAATCTACATTTGTATCTATGTAGATGACATAATAATTACAGGTACCTCAGATGCTGGAATCACAGAGGTAAAGAAACTGCTAGAAAAGGAATTCAAGATCAGTGACCTGGGAAAGTTATCATACTTTCTAGGTATGGAAATCACATATACAGATCATGGTGTATATGTCACACAAGAAAGGTATCTCCTGAACTTACTGAAGAAGTTCAATATGGAAAATTGCAGAGAAGCTTCAACACCGCTTGAAGTAAACCATAAACTCAGTAAATACAGTGGTACAGAGTTTAAAGATATGAAGAAGTATCAATCGTTAGTAGGAAGCTTAATATATGCTACGCTAACAAGACCGGATCTCAGTTTTCCGGTGGGAGTTCTCTCACAGTTTATGCATTGTCCGACAGATCAACACTGGGTTGCAGGACAAAGAGTTCTCAGATATATCAAAAGAACTATAAAGGAAGGATTATATTATCCTTTTACGTCAGATATGAAGCTCAGAGCATATAGTGACTCAGATTGGGCAGGAAGTCAAGATGACCGAAGATCAACGCACGGGTATATGATATACCTAGGAGATAAGCTGGTAAGCTGGTGTTCGAAGAAGCAACACACAGTGGCTTTATCATCAACAGAAGAAGAATACAAAGGACTGGTAGAAGCAGCAAAAGAAGTAATATGGATGCAGACTTTACTTAAAAGCATGGGTATAGATCAAAGTATACCAATCATACATGGAGATAATATGAGCTCGCTGTATCTTGCAGCGAATCCTGTGTTTCACGCAAGAACAAAACACATAGAAATTCAGTATCATTTCCTAAGGGAAAAAGTAATGGAGAAAGAGATAGAAATAGTCTACACTCCTACGAAAGATCAGATTGCAGATATTCTGACAAAGAGCTTGGATGGAACAAAGACAAACAGATTCAAAGAGATGGCAGGAATAAAAGAAAGGAAGATATATGAAAGACCGGAAGATGTCAAATTAGTGATTGAGGGGGAGCTGTTAAGGAAACACTCACGAATTTGACACAACAGACGAGAAAGAAACAGAATCTTCCGGAAAATCTATGCACAGGTGTACAGTATGCGAAGTTAGTGCGAAGTGTGCGCATAACAGAGCAATTAACCGCGGCGGGCACGTAAGGCGCGCATAACGCGAATTGAAGAATGACAGGGCAGAGGAGCGCCAAAGAAATTGTATATATATACAGCAAGATTTGAAGAACAAAAAAAAGGGAGAGAGTGTATGAGAGAGAATCGTAGATGATACACAGAGGAGAACGAGAGACTGAGAGAAGACGCCATAGATCGCGTATGAGTGAAGAGAGATTTAGAAGTTCTCAGAAGACGCCATAGATCGCGTATGTACAGATGAATAATACAAGCCTGAAGTGTCGGGTCTTTTCATCTGAAGAGAGATGGTAATAAGAAACTACTCACTGTAGGAGAGTTTCTGTAGCTTGAGCAAGAAGAGGCCAGGCTTACTTGTACACATCTTCTCTAATCGAAAACACATGTTCATGTGGATGTCTGCGCGTAATCTTTACTTGTGAAGAATCTGAAGCTATTTCGTGTTACGGTAGAAAGTTCCGTTTATCGTTAACTGTCACGATTCGTTACTAAACGTGCTTCAGTACCTTCTCTGTAAACGCATGTTTCGGTGAATAACAGTTTACTCAGTAAACATGTTCCAGTAATTTCTGGTCAATTACAGTTTCTTAGAAAACAAGTTTTTTCGATAGAACAACGAAGTATAACTCGTAGCAGAGTTCGAAGCTTTGTATGAGAGATAGCTCATCTTGTAGCTAGACGTCTCTACTTTAAGCTGATCACAGTTTCCGGTGGAATGAAGATGTACATGCAGTACAAAATTTAACCGGAAAGTAGCAGTTCAGAACTGTGAAGTATTTTCTTAAACTTTCAGAAGAGTTCATTAAGTGGAGAAGGATCACGAATCATCTTCTTACTTCTTGTATGTTCACTTGAAGTAATTATAACCAAAGTAGAAGTCTATTTCGGTGAAGTTCCGGTACGACTACGGTGTCAGTCCAGTGACAGTCTGGTGAAGTTCCGGTGGAACTTATGTCGAAGAATAACACAGTTAAAGCGATGTTAATTAGGCCGAGCTACTGTTGATTACAGAAGTGTTCTGAATCATTCTAGCTTAGCCTTCTATTACGGTGGTGCGACAATTTCCGCAGGCCTGACAGATTTCAAGCCTTGTCGCGAAACTCACCTTCAGGGCGAAAGTATTTCTGCAGTAGTAGGCGTTAGAGCCGAAGTTTTCGCCAACATTTTAGGCCTTTTACTCCTTTGTTTTACAAAGGTAAATACTTTGGAAATCACATAAGAAGGTGATCCTATGATCAAAATCTCAATACAATAAATGAATGCAAATAAAATTCTACAAGGATTATATGTGGTATCATTCAAATGATGGATTTGATGAAGATCATGTCCACCTCAAGAATAATGAAAGCTTGATGTTCCAACACAGGAGACCCATATGATCACATGGCTTAATTCAAGCAAGTGTTCAGAACTGAACAGGTCGAGGATTTGTTCATGCAATACAATGCTTTTTGGATTGACATTGAAGAATATAATCTTAACATGGTTTCAACCCCTACATCAAGTTCAATTTGGAGATATTAATCAGTTGCTAGAAGCATTCATTACAAAGCTCTCCAAGAGTGGCATTAGACATAATACGTCCTCATTGATTCATTGCTTTAAGTAGAGACCACGAGAAATTGTTAATATAGTAGGATGTAGGTTTAGAAAATACATTAAACAATTTCCAATTCCAGAACTTCCTACTTAGGCTAAGCAAGTTTCCTTGCTTTTAGATGGCCTATTGAGTGCAAAGCTATGATCATATCTCTACCTTAAGGAACCCGAAACCATAGAGCAATGTGTAAGAATGTGCATTGATATTGAGGATAATTTGGGTGATGAGCTAGAACTCTCCAAACTCTATAAGGACTCAAATTTCTCTACTAGTTTCACTTCAATAGATGAATTAGCAGAACAAGTGGCTCCAATAGGATTACCCAGTAGACAAGATGGTCTCAGTGAAGTGTTGTTACACTTGTGGAGGACACCACCTAGCTAATGTGTCTCCATTACTAGCTCATAATTCAAGGAACTTAAATGCCCAATACTACAAAATTGAGAGAAAATGCACAAATCACATTGTGCAGGATTGTCCCTACAATAAACAGATAGTTAGGCAAAGCTACCAACAACCTTACTAGTAGCTAGGTAGATATCAAATATAACATCAACCAAAACCATACTATAAGCAACAACAACCTTACCAACCACACTATCAAGCACACTCAACCCATGTTCAGTCAACATCCACCACCCCCTTGCCAATGTAATCCCAATTAAATATGGAGTAGCAGAAGTCAACTTAAATAGAGCCATAGTGCCAGCCTCCTCTATGATCTTAGATAGTGATTCAAATGCTCAAATTTTTGACTCTACTCATGTAGATATCCCACCCACTTACTACACAGAATCACCCGAGCATAATGAGTTCTATCAATATGAAGCATTAGCACTAGAACCTAATTGGGAGCCAAAATAATCCAATGTGATGTACACAAACTTGAACCCTAGGCCCCAATTGAGACAAATGAGACCTCAAGCCCCTAGAGGATGATGCCACAAATGTCATGGAGATCACTTCATATGTGATTTCCACTTCCTCCACCAGAAAAACATCATACCATTATGATTCAAGGCTTTTGCTCAAATTGTGGAAAGGAACATCTCTTGACAGATTGTCCCAAAAATATAGCCAATGCCCAAAAGATTACACCAATCAATGGCATTGGCTTGATAGTAGAACCTAACAAAAGTGTGACTAACATCGCCCCTGTACAGGTAGACACTAGAGCAAAGGCTCAACAGAAGACCCTAGGTGTAGAGAAGGAAAAGAATTTACAAGCTAGTGGGTCAGAGAGCATTGGTAAGAGGAAATCAAGATCTTGGAAGGACATCCATGAAAGAATGAAAGGATAATGGGCTAGGAAACTAAGTTAATTAGAAGAGAGCCTTAAGGAAACCAAAACAAAAATAGTTGAACCTGCATCTCAAATGCCACCTAAGACACCTCCATCACCCAAACCTTCACTTCAAATCCTACAATCCATCCCACCACAACCTAGAGTAGGATCAATCTTAGCGGATCCTACTCCATAAGACCTAGACATGATGTTCAAGGCTATCAAGCTGGACTTCAAGAAGGGACAAATGCAGCTGAGTTAGGTAAATGTTATCCCCAAGCAGATTTAGAGATTGAGAGGACTAAGCTTTATGAAAAAATGGTAGAATTATCTCAAGCTATGTTTAGCACCGGCTATCTTTTCAATTAGACAAACTCAATCAAACTAAAGTTGCATTTCAAAGGAATCTTGGAGAGATTAAATTAGTTGGTAGTTAAACCCAAGACTTTAGCTACTTGAGAGGCTCAAACTAGTGCAAGTGGAAAGAAAATCTTACCTCCATAGGAAGCTTATGTACCTAATTCTATGGATAGTTCCTTCCTCTACAAATCATTACTCTTAGGAGTTTCTAAGAGAGATACAAGAAGAAAAATGGGCCAAGGAGAGATAGAATCCTCCTCCAATTCAAGAAGTCAATGATCTTCATGATCATTTCCCTCAGGACATTCTCTCTATCTATGGAGAGCAAGAAGACGTGAAATCCAATGAAAGAATAGAGTTTGAATCCAATTCCTTACAGGAATTCCCACATTTCACAAGCCCTTGGGAATCTAATTCTATTCAGATGACAGCCCCCACAGTCATAGTTAGAAACGATGATTTTGTTCTACCTAGAAACATGGAAGTGATTAAGAACACTAAAATCCATTGCCATCTCACTTCAGAAGAATTAATAAAAGTCACACCCAAATTAGGAAGCATGTAGCAAACCAACTTCCACAAGCTGCAAACTCCCACTCTCACATAGGATCTCAAAAGATGGTACCAAAGATATCCGTAGATAAGATATGAGATATGAGCAGAGGATAAGAAAGAAACACTTATCTACCTATCACATACTAGGAACCATGATCATCGATAGGATATCAATTAGTGGAGCAATCCAATTAGCCAGCCTAGAAGGAGATGTGTTGCGAAACTACATCAGTGGTTGTCAATTCAAGCTCTATCAAGAGCTATTAAAAGAAGAGATGTTGAAATGAGTTAACATGGCTAAGAAACGCAAAGAAGAGCAAAGGATACAAGAATAAGTGCAAGTAAAAGCCTTATAACATATTAGAAGAATGAAAAAGTTAAGAAGACAAGGCTTTTTAGGTAAGCCAAGAATGAATAGTGATGATCTTCCCGAGTCTGAAGCACATAGATATCACACGGTAATGTCCTAGACTAAGAGGAATCTCTCTCCTAGTATTGTTGATCAACAACCATTTATTTTTGTTGAGCTGAGACAAATCACAACACTCCAAACAATCCAAAAACTGATTGATTCATGAACAACTACTAATGTAATCCAGTATTCTTGTTGTCAAGGCATAGATTTACCAATGACTCTTATTGAGGCTTACCTCATGTGATTAGGAGGCATTGAAACCCCTTTCATGGGTGAGGTACATCTTCCCTTCTCAATTCAAGAGGTCCATATGCAATAAAGCTGCTAGTATGCCATGATGAAGATGTCACTGAGTCTATCATCTTGGGTCAAGACTAGATCTATGATCATGCAGTCAACTTAAACCTAAGGAGTCGAATTCTTCAGGTTTGGGTACAAGAACAACATCTCACCATATAATTAGAGAATAGCATGGTCATTGATGTAGGTCCCACACATACTCTTAGTTCTTCTTAGACTAATCTTGAAGAAAAAGATATTGTATGTGTACCAAGCTCTACGGTGTAGAAGCCTTCAAAATTTGAAGAACATGCTTGAGAGTGGGTGGAACTCCCTTCTATTCCAAATTCAAGCATGGTAGAAGTAGCTTGTACAAAGAAGGGTGCAACATAGATGCAGTAGACTAATGATGCAAGAAGATCCATAGGACCTTGGGGACAAGAAGTTCCTAGAACGATGTAAATTTAGCTACGAAGAGATGCACAACCAATTGTTTCCTCACCATCAAAGCCACCACGTGAGAAGAAGATGAGAAAGCCTTAGAGACACACAATAGAACAACATAGAAATCCATCTCAAAGAGTACTCTATATTTGGGTACCAAAGCGATCAATAAAGGTTGACCATAATAATGCACAAATTTGGATGCCTAAGACCTGCTTGCTAGCTTGGATCTCTACATATGAGCTCTTAGGTTCTATTTGGTCACAATCCATCCCAACCCCCCAAAAATGTACACAAAAAACTATTGTGATTGAGTCACAATGTAAAGTTTTTCCTAGAACAACTTGGAAATGGGTGCCTAAAAAGTCCCATAATCAAGCTGAGTCATCATCAAAAAACATTTACAAACCTAAACGCCAACCTTGAAATCCCATAAGAGAACTTTGGAAGGTCAAACCTTGTAAACTACCACCTAAACCAACCTTGTAACACACATTTATAAAGCTAGGAGCATACAAAGAAATTGCATTTCTCGAGTATGCATGTAGATTTCGCACTAGCCCACATTCTCGCTACACCACACACTCATCACTCACACAATACTAACACCACACACAGGGATATAGGGAAATATATTGGTATTGTGAAAGGAAAAAGTTCTCACCACGTTTCTTAGAAAATACTAATGTGCTTATTCTAGCAAATCTACAAAGAGCATCACTCATATTAGTATGCCATGGTTGAAGCAAGAACCAATTCACAACGCATATGCATCAGCGATTACCCATGGACTACCCTCCTATTGAGAGATTAGCCTAGTTGAGGCATTTGAGAGTTCTACCAGTTAAAGATCCCCTCACAAACAAAATGAGTGCATACATATTCGCACTAGTTCAATGAGTTAGCTAGACCCATTGGAGATTTTGCATATATATGGAAACCAAGTATGAATTCAACAACATTTGGGGTAGATTCCAATACTTCGCCCATGAATTTAAGTAGCTTTAGAACACACTGTAGCTACAAGACATTTGGCAAAGAGTTGGGTTAGCAGAATATTTTTTTGAGCCATTGCCCAAGCCAAACTTCATGAGGTGTTATTATTTGATTTTCACTTTACAACCAAGTATAGTTAAAGATGCATCGGGCACCTCTGTAATTCCTTCTCTATTACATCACAATGAGTTGAAGTGGTTACCTTGAACCTAGTTTTGGGAAGCCCTCAAGATGCAAGGCATGCATATTCTGCTCAAAAAGGAAACCCTAATCCTAGATGTTATGAAGAGTAAGAACATAATAAAGCTTAAGGTATGGTAGCTATGACCCCAAATATATTAGTGCCACTTAGAATGTGTATGTAGCACTTTGCCTTCCTAAGGCCATTCGCTACACCTCACAAGAGGATATGGTTCAGTTTATATTTGGCAAAGACTACAAGGCTACCCATCAACCTTCCACATTGGATCATAGAACATCTTTGTGCCACAAATGCCAGATGGTTCTACAAGCCTGTGTTAAATGGATGTTGTGCCATAAAACACATTATCTACAAGTGCCTATCTTATGATGTACCAATCGAGAGATCCCTGACTTGTTCAAGGATTCAATTTTCTAAGATTTAGAAAGCATCTGCACCTCAATTGAAGGGGATGAGAGGAACACTTCCATGTGCGAAAACATGAGGTGCGGTCATGACTCTAGACATTTCATCGATAGGGGAGAGGATTGTGCAATCCCTCATAATCCGCATTCCCACATGTAGCGTAGATGGAGCCTCCACTACATAACCATCGGCCCCCTCTGCCCACTGATTTTGAGTTCCAAGTACCTGTCATATTAGAGCAATTAGGTACCTTTCACTTTGAGCAGCTTCTTCATGATGTTTCTTTGACAAATGTAGACATAATATTCAAAATAGATCTGAAACAGAATAATAGACAGTGAAGTAGGAAGAACAACACTCAATAGAAGAACAACAATATAGGGAAGAGGAACAACAAACAAGTTGATCCCAAGAATAGGAAAGACAAGAAAAAGAGGAATAAGATGAAGGACAAGGAGAATCTAGTTACATGAGAACTCTCAAAAGGTTATGATAGACAATGCAAGAGGTACAAGCCCAGAGTAGTCTCAATGAGTAAAGGAGTCAGATCATAATGGATCAATTGTTGGTAGCAAAAAACTTGGAGCCCCATTTTGTAGCTTCTTTGCACACCTTATCTGAAGTTGTTGGTGTTGTGAATGCCATTTATCATATTTTACAAATATCACATGTATAGTATGATGAGCTACACATCCACACACAACAACGATCAGTTAAGGACACCTAGATACCAATCACCTCAGCAAAGGTAAAAAAATCTACTCCCATTAGAATTGAAGCCATCACCACCTCCACAACACTAACTACTGTAGAAATTGTAGATCTCACCATTGAAACCCATGCACAAACCCCTCCCATTTCACCCCTTCCCATTCCATCCCCCATTGCAACCCCTGAACCTCAACCCACCACCATCTTGGAAGTAGTCACTCAACCACAAGAACCCTCATTCACCCCCTAGGATTGAAGAGATAGTGATATTTACAGAAGCAACCACTACATTCCCCACATTTACATTCTGCAACCCTCTTCCTTAATCATAGCTTTTCTCCACCATCACCAACCCATTTTACCATGCAAGTACCTCTAAACTCGTAATAGGTCACCCTTCCACTCAACCAATTGTCGCTTCATTCCCACCTACCCAGCCATATTCATAGTCAATGCCATACATATCTCCTTTTTTCTCCATGTTTCAACCCCTACCATCTTGACCCTCCTTTTAGGATTCACTTGATACTTCTTTCATGTAGCAGCATCTGATGTATTTACACCCCAAACCATCTGTATCTTCTACATTTTTTTCAAGCGCCATACCCACCATACTAGCATTTGTAGTGGCCACATCACTCACAATCATGTCCGATTCCATGGACATTTCAACACCTATTGCACCTCCCCAACTCCCCACACTTCCAGCTTCCCCAATCCCCCCTCTGCCAACATCACCTCCACTCATCGCACCCTTCTCCACAACATTACCAAATCAAGAGAACCTAGAGCCACTATTGAGAATGCACCTGGTGCGCTTATAAGTCCATCCAAATTCTAGGCAATCCCCCTAGAGAACATTTGCATCATTCTTCAAAAGTATTCTAATTTGTTGGAGTCACATGACAAATTATCAAAGGAAGTAGCTCAACTCCAATGACAACAATAGGTAGCATTCACCTCAACCAGTTTCAGAACCCATTGTAACCATTGCCAAACCAATTGAATTAGTTGAGTTACAAAAGCAAGTCCAGGAACTCCAAGTGTGTCTTCTCTACTACAGAAGACCACCTTGGATCCCCAAAGTAGCAGAACTTGAAGAAACAATCAAGATCCCAGTTGATCAAACCTTTGAAGAGGAGTACCAACCACAATCGATACCTGGTGGCTAAGCAACCAAAGAAGGATCGGAGATGTTTGAAGCACCAAAACTAGCATGGATCAAATAGGTTGAAGACATTGTCCAAACACATGATGAATGAGTTGCCATTCAGATACAAGCTATGGAAAATATAGAAGAAATGTACTAAAATCTGAGTATTTCCAAAATTTTTGTGACATAGGTGACTCATCATCACCTCTGAGCTTCAATACCAACTATACTTTGTTCTCTTAACTTATTACAATATAGAGGTGAAGCACATCACTGGTAAAGATCCTACATTTTCCACACAATTTCAATCAGAAGATGTGCGAGAACAAACTTGCAGAGGTACTATTTTCCAACCAAATTGGCAAAAGCACTTACTTGAGACTTATCTGAAGATGTTCATAGGTGGTCACATGCTCCATTGAATATTTTATATAACCGGTGCTATGGACCAGTTCCAAGGAGGCACTCATGGCAATCTTCTGTCATCAAAGTCAAGAATAATGCACAGTGTGTAGATTGGTTTCACTACCCTTATCTCACACCGCCACAGGGCAGCCCATAGTTGCCTACATGGTATCCACAATTTTCCATTGGATATCTCACCTCAAGACTACGCCAAATGAAGCTGCTCAAATGATGCTAAAAACATTTGAAGTGATGAGGGTCATATTCAAGACATTCCACAATGCAAAAGCGCCACATATATCTACACCTGGATTTGATAATGGCAACTTTGACTTAGTTTACAAAATGAGTACCATGACTCCTCTAAAGATTGTATATGTCTGACATGCTCACATCAAGTATCTACCATGCTACTATAAACATACATTTAAAGAGATGTTTTCAATAGGCTTTTGGGAATACCATTCCGAGGTATTCATCTCCAAACCCACTAACCTCTTGCAACTATTTGCATTGGAACAAGCTTTGTATTCCAAACACTATAGAATGCCACATCTAGAAGCCCCATGCACTATTGATTGGGAATGCTCAAGATAGATCTCACATGTGGACTAAGATTACAAGAACATGAGTTAGGATCACATATCCTTCAATACTACACATAACAACTGTTGATATATTTAGGTAGTGATGTGTGTGAACACTCTAGGACCGTCGGGGCACTTTTTTCCCTTGTTAGGAGGTGTTTTTCCTTGGCTTGTATATATGCTTACTACCCTAATGGGTCATTAATCTTTGTACATTCTAGTGGTAATACATTCAGTATCGTGTTTTGTGCTCCAAGCTTCTTCTTCTTCCTTGTGTTGTTCGCATGCTTCCGCAAACGTTTAACTCCAACAATTGCTAGCAGAGCAGGTCACCACTTCATCTAGGGCATCGTCGACACCCCTTTGGCCATAGTCTCAGAATCACAAGAAAGCAAATTTCTTGTGATTCTGAGACTATGGCCAAAGGGGTGTCGACGATGCCCTAGATGAAGTGGTGATTAGGAGATCAAAAAAGCTTTGCCGTGTAGTGCCAAAATCACAATTTGAGCTCATTTCGGCCTTCGAATGCACTATCACAATGTTTATGCAAGATATTTTGTCTTTTTGTGCCAAAGATATATACAAGTTTCGGTTCACTAGTATAAGCATCTCGAAGTCTACTACAAGTTTAGCAGAACTCGATAGGGTAGTTCTGTTCAACATTTTCAAATACACATATTTTTTTGCATCAGGGTAAGTGGCCATGGACAAAAGCAATGATGTATTTTGTATGTTGGCTATTGAGGATAAGTTGGATGGTACGAATTAACCATTATGGGCTTATATGATGTGCCATGTATTAGTCACAAAAGGACTATGGAATATTATGTAGGGTGTTGAAAAACATATTATTACACTTGCAAATACATGTAGTGAAGCTGATGCAAATGGCATTGGAGATGATGATATTCTATGGATTTGTGTTCATGTTGAGGTTCCTATTGCACCTACTATAGAGCAAATTCCTTGGCATGGCAGAGATGCTGAGACACATGCGTTGATAGCCTTGTCTATCAAACGTGCCATTATTCCTCACATTCACTCTTGCAAAACAGCTAAGGATGCTTGGGATACACTTACCACGTTGTAGCAGGCTACGAATGAGGCTCATGTTGCTTACCTCCAAAAATAGTTGGAGAGTGAGCACATGAATGAAGGTGATTCTGTGGATAGTTTTCCAACAAAGATCAAGGATTTGAAGGAACAGTTGATTTTTGTTGATGAAGTCCTTCCTGAGAGTTCACTTGTGCAAACTATTCTGAATGGTCTTCCTGACTCATATCTGAGTTTTGCTTCTACTCTTTGTTTGATGATGAAATTCAATCCAAATGTCTTAACATTTGAAGATTTAGTTTGTGTTCTGTTGCAACAAGATCAGTCTAGGCAAAATAGGTCTATTATGTATGTTGCAAATCAAGCTTTCCTGGCTATTCAGAAGGGCAAAGGTAAATGGAGCTCATCTACTAGTAAGCAAAAATTTGCAAATACTGTACATTCAAAGAAGGAAGACAAAGATGAGAAGAAATAAAAAAAAGCATAAATTGTTTTGCAAATGTTGTAAAGGAAATGATCATGTCATTAAGAGTTGTCCAAAACTGGCTGCTAAAGAGGCAAAGAAAAAAGAGGCTGGAATGGTCATTGCAAAGACTACACCAAAAACAGAGTCTCCTAATCTTGTGTAGAATGAAGAATGGGCATTTACTACTGTTTGCAATTTTGATCCATCTTCTCATGAGCAATGTATGTCTATAGTAGACTCAGATGTTTTGTATTTTGATAGTGGGGCAGCCAAACATATTACCTCGGAGTGTAGTTTCTTCACTTCACTTCAGCCTGCCCCTACAGGGAATATTGTCACATGTGCCAAAAATTCATCTTATCCTGTCATGGGAGTTGATAAGATCATTTTGACTACTACTGATGGTAGTTCTTTTACATCATCGGATGCTTTATTTGTGCCAAGGATCAAGAAGAATCTATTATCAATTTCAGCTTTAGCCAAGATTGGCTTGGTTGTGAAATTTGTTGATGGCAGATGTATAGTTCATGATCTGTCAAATGATGACATCATTATTGCTTCTAGCATTTTATGTCATGACTCATGGGCTATATAATCTCATAAACTATGAAAGATCTATGAATGATTCAGCATGTGCAGTACATGATCCTCAGGCTATGTCAGATGCCAAGCTTTGGCATGCACACTTTGGTCATCTCAATTTTTCTAGTTTCCTATGCCTGCAGAAATATGAAATGGTGCCTTCTTTGCTAAAACTTGAGGACCCAAAAAACATGTCTGTGAAGGTTTTATTTTGGTCAAAATGCATTGTTCCTCCTTCCCAAAAGATGGTTCAGTTCAAGCTATTAAAAAATTGGAGCCTGTTCACAGTGATGTCTGTGGTCCTATGCAGACACCCTCTTTTGGAAATTATCTTTACTTCATGACTTTCATTGATAATTTTTCTAGGCATGCATGGGTATATCCATTGAAAGCAAATTCCAAAGTGTTTATGTGCTTCAAATAGTTTTTGGTTTTGGCTCAAAATCTACCAGCATGTAAAATGGGCACCCCCTGTTCTAATAGAGGGGGGGGGATATATGTCTTCTCACTTTAATGCATTTCTGGCTGAACGTGGGATAGAACATCAGTGTATAGTGCCGTATACACATCAATAGAATGGATTTTCTGAATGAAAAAACAGGTCACTCACGGAGATGGTGAGGAGTATGGTCAAGATTCAGGCTTTACCATAGTTTCTAGCTTGAGGATGTTATGTGTGTAGCATATGTACTTAACAGGTGTCCCACTAAAGCATTGCAGTCTATCACTCCATATGAGGCCTGGCATGGTCACAAGCCATCTGTTGTTCATCTACGTGGTTTTGGTTGTCTGGCATATGCATTAGTGCATGAACAACATCGCAAAAAATTGGATGATAGAGCATTGAAATGTATTTTGTTGGTTACAATTCCGAAAGCAACGGCTATCATCTGTATCATCCATAGACTAAATGCATTTTGGTTAGCCCCAATGTTGTTTTTGTGGAAGATGTGTTATCAAGATCTTGCTCACATGCACACAAAGGTTACAAATGCAAAAAAACACACAGAAAAATAGAGATGCCAAGAGATGAGACCGAACACAGTATTGGGTGCAATCTCCTCCCATGCACTCTGTTTCGACAATCCATAGAGTGCATGTATTTATAGGAAGTTTTGGTTATGTCAAAAAGAGTGGTTACATGAGAGCGTCTTCAAAAAACATGTGTGAAAGTAAAAGTTGGTGACTTTTGTAGAAAGCCTTTGCTTTTCATATTAGAAATTGTTGTCTACAATGACCCTTATTCTAACCACTACTTTTCTAACTATTTATAACAATAGAACATTCTACGCGTGTTTATTTACAAATTAAATTGTAAATCGGATTTATTGATGTCTACCCTAAAGTCAGATTATTGATGTCTTCCCTTTCACGCTTTCACACCCTCACGAACCTTTAATTGCTATATCAAAAACACCAAAACACATTAATACATAAATAAATTAACACTCCAAAGATGCATTGTTCAACATATTCCATAATTTATAACATGCCCCTCAATTGAAAAAGCAACTGACCTTAGTTGATAAAATAAAATAAACATGGATGGCCAATCACATGTTCCATCACTGAATGAAAATAAGCATGTTCCATGTAAAAAAAAAACATGCATGGAAATGTTGATGGAGGAATTACATGAATGCGTTTGTGTATGATATGCAGAAATTAAGTGATATGAGGTGTTAATTGTGTTTTATGTATCCATTGACATTCTTCAATAGAATGATTTTTGTACTTAACTAAATATCGATGATATTGAGTACCTATGCACGTACTAGTGACATCATGATCAATTATTTTCTCAGTAACCAAGATTTTAGATTTGTTCTTCAATTAAAGGAGGATCATTAAGAAGTGGAGTGAGTGGTAAAGTTCCTTTAAATGGTTTAAGTAAACTAATATGAAAAGAGTTATGTATATTCCAATGAGATGGTATATCTAATCTAAGTGAATTATAGTTAATTTTTTGTATAATGCAAAACGGTCCATAATAGCATGGTGCAAGTTTAATTTTAGGATGCATTTTTGAGACGTCTTTTAATGATACGCAACCACACAAGATCATTTTCCTTGAATTCCTTAACTGATCTTGTATTGATATTACGTGTGTAGCGCTCTTGACTTTTCCGAATGTGCTCGTGAACATCATGAAGTATAGAAATGTGATCTTGAGCAATAGAATCAGCCATCGGAATGTCAATTTGGGTGAGTAACATGGGATTGGGAAGCTTTTTACCATAAACAATTTCAAAAGGTGCACAACTAGTAGTGGTGTGTGTGGTGTTATTGTAAGCAAATTGAAGCAATGACAACTTTTCATCCCAGTTAGTAGGACTATCTAATGAATAACAATGCAATAAATCAAGAATAGTACTATTTGTAGCCTCACTTTGTCCATTACTTTTGGGATGAAATGCAGAGCTAAAATCTATTTTAGAACCAAAATGTTGAAATAAGGCAACCCAAAAATGATTACAAAATATAACATCATGATCAGATAACATTACTTTAGGAAATCCATGATGTGGGAAAATGCATTTAATAAATAATTTTGAAGCCTGCGGTGGAGACAAAGTTTTTCTACATGGAATGAAATATGCATATTTACTAAACCTATCAATTGTTGTCCAAATCATATCATTATGTGATGAAGTGATGGGAAGACCTGTGATAAAATCCATAGAAATTTGTTCCCATGGTTCGTTCAGAATGGGAAGTGGCATTAAGAATCCAAATGGTTTACCATGATGACGTTTTACACGCTGACAAACAATGCATTGAGAAACATAACGTGCAATATCTTTTTCCATGTGTGGCCAAAAGAAGAAATCTTTGCAGGCAGAAATGGTGTTTTGTATGCCTCTATGACCCATGTAAGATGGTTCATGCATTTCTTTGATGACAAAATCTTTAAAAGCTTGAGTTATGTATAATCTGTGTTGAAAATAAAGAACACCATTATGAAATGTATAATGTTCATCAGATAAAGATGCACCATTGTTGAAGTCATGCCATGCATGTGAGAAATACAAATTAGATACATAAGTGGAAACCATTTCGTGAAAAGAATGTATTTGGATGGCAGAATATTATGCAAAAGAACAGAATGCAAAGGAAATCGACTAAGAGCATCAGCTACAACATTAGCTTTACTACGCTGATATTGGATCATGGGTTGGAAATTTTGAATGAATGATGCTGTTGGAAGCAGCCAGAGGCACAGACGACACGGAAGCATGTAACGACAAAGCAGGGAGCCAGTGGAATCGTTTTTCAAATAATTATGTTTTCAAATACTTTCCAAAACCCTCCAACAGTGATTTTTATCACTATTGTAACATATGTAACATAGAAAACCCCATTTTGTAATCCATAGCTCCATTTTGTGCAAGCCAAGGAGTCCTCGAGCTTGAGGAGCTTAGGTAGAACAAGCGTATCAATTTTTGTTATTTTTAGACATCGTTTACCCTTCCAAATAGCATCTAGGACCTAATTTTTAACTATGCCGGTCACTAGATGTGAAACCGGTCAAAACTAGTCTAGAAACTATAAAAAGAGCTAGAGAGCTCATTTTTGAGGTTAGCTTGTTGGAGTAGAGAAGAGCTTAGAGCTATTTTGAGCTTGTAATAGTGTTCTTGAGTAATAGAGCTAATTTCTCACCTTCCATTGTGTCTTGCTTGTCTCTTCGTAGTGTGTGTGCATGTGTGTGTGCATTTCTATGCTTCTCACCTTCACTCTCACTTCATCTCACATTCACGATCTTCATATCACTCCTATCTCTTCCACGGATTGACATTAAGGAGGTGAAGCTTCTTAACGTGGTTCTCACCATTGTGCTAGAGCAGCACCAAATTTGGTGCCGTTGCCAGGGATCGAGTCTAGGACGAATGTGTGATGGTAAGAGTATAGCAAGAAGTGGCGTTGGAAGGTAAAAATTTCAGTTTTTGTTGTTGTTTTTACTTAGTTTTTAGTGTTTTTCACCTCCCCCACACTCCATCTTCATCACCGCATCATCATCTTCATCTCCAAAAAAATCAGAAAATTCACCATATCCACCCATTCTCCTCATTTCCCCTCATTTGTGCATGCGAGAGAGTGAGAGAGAGCTTTTGTGCTTGTGTGTGCTTTTGCTTTCTTGAGTTTTCTTGTAGGTACAGAGCTCCAGTGCATCAGGAAGGCTGCAAAAAGGTAAAAACTTCACTTTCTGTCAGAAATTTCCGTCTGTGTCAGACCATCGCGATGGTCTGCAAAGTTCGGAATTTGGAGAAGGCGACCACACCAGCGTGAAGAGCACACCTGCGCCTACAGGAATCCATAGCTGCATTCACAAAATTTGCATTTTGGTGGACCATCGCGACGGTCTCTGACCATCGCGATTGTGTCACACCATCGCGATTGGCTCACGCCATCGCGACGGCTTGGCCGGACCATCGCGACGGTCTCTGACCATCGCGATTGTGTCACGCCATCGCGCCGACGGTGCCACGTGGCAAGCTAGACCATCGCGACGGTGCACTTCAGACCACCGCGACGACACCCTCACACCCTCGCGACACTTCAAAAATTCAGACCATCGCGATTGGCTCACGCCATCACGCTCAGACCATCGCGACGGTTCACTTTGGACCATCGCGATTGTCCACGTTGACCGTTGACTGATGCCATCGCGATTGTCCAAGTTCACGCCATCGCGACGATGCAATTTCAGACCATCGCGATTGTCCAAGTTCACGCCATCGCGATTGTGCACTTTCACGCCATCGCGACGGTGCAATTTCAGACCATCACGATTGTCCAAGTTCAGACCATCGCGATTGTCCAAGTTCACGCCATCGCGATTGTGCAATTTCACGCCATCGCGACGGTGCACCCTCACGCCATCGCGACGGTCCCAGACCATCGCGATCATCTCAGACCATCGCGATTGTGCACCCCCATCGCAAATTTTAGGGTTTCAGTTTTTGGCCAATTTTGGGGCTATTTTTGGGAAATTTTTGGGTGATTAGACTCATAGGAGACCCCTTAGCTCATATTTGGAGAAAAACCTGTTTGTCAGTTTTTACCCCCCAGGGCCTGAACGGTCATAACTTTTTCATCCGAAGTCCGTTTTTTGAGCTTAATAGCTCGTTAGAAAGCTCTTACGTCTATTTTTAGACAAACTATTTTGAGGTTGACCCAGTTTGGGACTAGGAAGCCAGGGGGCAAGCATTAAAAAGTTGGGCAAAAGGGAAGGGACTTAAAAGGTGTATATACTTAAGTGCTTGATCATCCAACTGTGAATTGGTCTAATATTGGATTTGTCCAGGTCTAGCAAGGGCAATCGAAGGCAACCAAGGCAAGGCAGTGAAGGGCATAAAGCTTGGGAAGCGCGGCTTCTTGGGCATCAGAGCAACCAGAAAATCTGACTCGAGGTTGGAAGATTACTCAACCCCCTCAGTCAATTCTTAGCTTAGGATAAACGTTAGCATTGTGGATTAAGACGATAGGAACGCCTCAAGTTCAAGATATTTAATTCTTTCAAGTCTAAGACTACAAGTAAAGGTGTGTGTGACGAAAACCTAAAGGAAAGAACCTAAGTCTGACGGAACGAGAACTCAAAATTATAACGGAAAGTCGAATTCCTGACGCATACATTAAGACAAGAATCTAAAGAAATCTAAAAAGGATCAAGACAGTAATAACAAAGAGTCATTGACGATCTGAGCGAGTACTGAGTGTGCAAGGAAGAAAATTAATGAACCTTAGATCGGGCAAACATATAGGTAAGTCAGACCGGCGAAGCCTTAGATCATCAGAGGCAAGTGTAAGAACTACTGCACGATCGTGGGCTCAACAATTGAATAGTAATTATCCCTACGAGAGCTCGGATACTAGCGAATCAGAAATGGCATTTAGCACAGACAGACCAGAAGAAGGGTCGAATGTAGCCTACTTAGAAAAACCAGAAGGACCCTATAGAACGCAACTAGAGTTTCTCCAAACCAACCGATTAGGTGCTCGCATCTATGAGGATGGTTTGCAAAGGCAAGTGGTGCAAATGCACAACCCTGATCAACCCATTGGATTGGAACATCCAGTGGTGAAATTCGAGAGAGACGCGTACATAGACAAGGAAGGAACGATGTACATCTTAAGTATGCAGCCAAACAATACCAACGAGTTTGGCGTGATTCAACCAGAGACGGAAGCAAAATCTCAAGGAAAAGAACCATTAGAAGAGCCTAGAACACCTAGAGGGAAATCTGTACTGACACGAGTACTAATCCCAGACTGGATCCCTCAAGACAACAGAAGCATAGAGTTGTTTGTAAATAAAGAAACGGATGAAGCCTTTTGGAGATACAAGACCGGAATACTTAGTGAGGTAGGTATCATCACTATATACGAGTTCAAGGACCCGGATACACCTGGAAAGGTTGTATACCTCGATAAGACTTCAGAAAGAGTCTTTGTGGTGCCTGACCGCGCTAAAAACACATACACATGGAGAGGTGAATTGGTATTCCCTCCATCTAGAACAAACATGAATACAAGTCAACAAGGGGCAGGAACATCCTCAGCCCATGGAAATCAAAGAGAGGGAAATAAAGAGAGACCGGAAGTAAGCTTTAATCACCCCATAGGGAGAGATAGAACAACCACAGACACTAATAGAGCGGATAGACAAAGAGATCATGGAATACTAGGTGGTAGAGATGATTTTCCTCTACCTAGACCACGTGAACACGCAAGAATATTGAGACCCACTCAATTAGTAAAATCAATGAAGAATTACTTTGATGGGACAGGAGATCCCTATGACCACGTCGCAGAATTCAAGCAAGTACTAAGAGCCGAACAAGTCGAAGACATGTTCACGCAATACAACGCATTTGGACTAACGTTAAAGAATACCGCTTTAACTTGGTTCCAACCTCTGCAACAAAGGCAATTTAGAGACATCCATCACTTTTTAGAGTCATTCATCACCGAATTCTCTAAAAGTGGGATTAGACATGACACGTCTTCGTTGATTCATAGCTTTAAACAGACCCCTCAAGAAACAGTAAGACTGGCAAGACGTAGGTTTAGACAATATGTTGAACGATGTCCAATGCAAGAGCTACCCTCACAAGCCAAGCAAGTGTCATTGTTTCTAGATGGCTTGTTGAGCTCTAAACTACGCTCCTATGTGTACCTAAAAGAACCCAGAACGCTAGAGCAATGTGTAAGAATTTGTATAGACATTGAGGACAACTTAGGAGACGAGTTGGAACTCTCAAAGGTCTATAAGGACTCAGACTGTTCATCTCTAGCATCCACAAAATTGTCTAGCTCAATAGAAGACCTAGCACAAAAAGTGGCCCAAAAACTAGGAGTTTCTAGTAAACCTAGGGTGCTAACAAACAAGCGTTGTTACACCTGTGGTGGTGATCATATGGCAAATGTGTGTCCCAATGCACCACAACCACAAGCCAACCCTAGTGGCCAATACTGCACCATTGAGAGAAGATACACGAATCATACGGCTCAGGACTGCCCATACAACAAACAAACCGTGAGACAGAACTACCCGCAGCCAGGTAGGTATCAAGGCCAATACAATGCTCAGCCTTATTACTATAGGCCTCCTCAGAACTACCCATACCAGGCTCAACAGAGACCTCAACCTGTCTTAGCTCAGCAGCCACCCCCACCAGCGAATGTCATCTCAGTCAAATACGCTGCTGCAGAAGAGAATCTAAGTAGGGCCTTAGTGCCTTCTTCACCTTTGATCACGGAAAGTGACCCGAACTCAAACAGTTTTGACTCTACGCATGTAGATAGTCCACCCACATATTACACGGAGTCACCAGAACACGTGGAGACATATCATTACGATAGTCCACCAGTGGAACCTAGTTGGGAGCCCGACTATGCTAATGTGATGTACACAAACCCAAATCCACGGCCCCAATTGAGACAACAAAGACCACAGGGCCCTAGAGGACCATGCTTTAGGTGCCAAGGAGATCATTTCATAAAGGATTGTCCACATCCCCCGATAGCAGGACAATCACAGTACTATAATATCCAAGGCTTTTGTGTTGATTGTGGCAAAGAGCACATAATCAAAGATTGTCCTAAAAACCCTGTTAATGCTTCGAATGTGACACTGATCAACGTGAGAGGTATTGTAAATAACGCAGATGGATCCAACCCTACATACGTGCCTATCCAAGCTATAACAAGAGCCCAGACGCTCTTACAGAACCAACAGCTTAATCAGGAGAAAGTAGTCGGAAGTAGTGAAGTTGCAGAATCTAGCAGTAAAAAGACAAAATCTTGGAAAGATTCTAGAGAAAGAATTAAGAGAAAATGGAGTAAAAAGATAACTGAGTTGGAAGGAAGTTTGAAGGAATCTAGAGCCAAAACCCAAGAATTGACTTCGCAGGAATTGAATCAAGAGAATCCAGCTCAAAAATCAGGATCAGTTTTAGCGGAACCCATACCAAAAAATCTAGACATGATGTTTCGCGCATATCAGGCTAGATTAAAAGAGGGACCTCAGGTAGCTGAAATGAGTAAAAACTACCCTCGAGCTGATCTAGAAATTGAGAGAACAAAACTTTGCATGAAGATGGTAGAACTAGCACAAGCTTTGTTCGAAGCCTCTAGATATCTTAATTGGAATAACATGGCAAAACCGGAATTACACTTTCAAGGACTAATGGAGAGGCTAGAATATTTGATTGAAAGCAAAGAGAAAAAGGATCAGCACAGGAACCCTATTGTCCCAGAGACACAGGAAAATAACGCACCATCCCTGTCTCAAGTACCCAACTCAGAAAGTCAAGACAACCTATCTTCCATACATAGGTACTCACATGAATTTTTGAGAGAGATCCAAGAAGAGAAATGGAGAAAAGAACAAGGAACCCATCCTCCTATTCAAGAAATAGATGACTTGCAGGAACAATTTCCCCAAGACATTCCCTCTATTTACGATGATGTAGAGGAAGAACAACTGAGTGAACACACAAGATTTGAATCTAATTCTTTACAAGAATTACCTCAGTTCACAGGACCTTGGGAAGCAAAGTCTATTAGTATGAGAGCACCCACGATAATAGTGAGGAATGAAGAATCAGTAATCCCTAGAAACACGGAAGTGATCAAGAATACCAAAGTACAATGTAACTTCACTCTAGAGGAGTTGCTGAAGATAAAACCAGAATTGTGGAAACATGTAGCAAATCAATTCCCCGAGCTTGCTACTACTCCCTCACAAATAGAATCACAAAATAAGGTACCAGAGATACCAGTAGAAAAGATTGGAGATGTAAGTGAAGGAGAGGAAGGTAACACGTATCTTCCAATAACCCATCAGGGCTACACCACGAAAGCCATCTTAGATTCAGGAGCCGGAGTAGCCATAGCTACCACCGCTTTATGGAAACGTTGGGGTAAGCCAGCATTGAGACCCACCAGAATGAAGCTACAAATGGCTGATGGACACATAGAAAAACCATTAGGCTTACTAGAAGGCATATCTCTCACCACTTGTGGTGTAGAATTTGAGCATACCTTTGCCATTTGTGACTTTGCAAAAAATCATGCATATGAGATGATATTGGGACGACCATTCATGCATCAGTTGCAAATTGTACAAGATTGGAGAACTAATTCTTTGTACTTGCAACATTTAGGAGTGAGTACCAAAGTCAATCTTAAAGACTATTCACATAGAGATGTACCCCCAATACAATGGAATACCATCCATAAGACACCAGTAGAGACGGAATCCGTGCACTCATTAGAATCAGATCCTTCTTGGTTGCATGAGGATACTCATTTATGGATGTGTAAAGTAGCCAAACAAGAGGAAGAAAGGTTAGAAGCCAGGACCTTAGGTGCAGAACAAAATCCACGAACCCTTCAAGATCCAGCCTACGCACCTGTAGTATTCCCAGACGAAGAGTTTGAACCCCATGGTTGGGCAGAAATCCTAGCAACCATGGACGTAGCCATCAATGAAGAACAATGGACACCCCACTGTGACGAGGATGGCTATGACATTTCAGTTTTCACGATAGAGCCAATCATGTGCAATGCGATTTTAGAAGAGTGTGAACCTAACACTGATGCTTTTGAGGATGCAAGCGGTTTTGATTTAGAATCAATTATCATGGACCCACCCTTTGCATCAGAGGAAGAATATTTTTTCGAAGTAGAGACTCACACTCAGAGACACGAGGAAATTACGAATGAGGTGAGGTTAGCCACTCAAGTGACTACTAAGAGTGAAGGTAAGAAAAGAAAGAAGAAAGCAACCATGTCAGAAAAAGAAGAATCCTTGTTTGAGGTACCCGAGAATTTCAAGAAATATGAAATCGAAGATAGAAGAATCATGGTACGAATGCCCAATAGAAAGGCGAATGACGGACAAGTATATGATAACTGAGAGAAAACCAAGAAAATAATAGTTGCCATAGAAGGAGAAGAAGAAAAATGTACATACATAGGGCATGATTTGACGAAGGAAGAAGAAGAAGAATTACTTGCCTTATTGCGCGAATATAGAGATGTTTTTGCTTGGAGTTATAAAGATTTGAAAGGAGTAGATCCAGATATATGTTCTCATAGAATCCCTATGACTCCAGATGCAAAACCTACGAAACAGAAACCGTACACGTACAATGATAACTACGCTGCGAAGATTAAAGAGGAGATAGATCGATTGATAGAAGCAGGATTCATTTACGAAATTGAGCATACCGAATGGGTATCTCCCATTGTGGTTGTGCCCAAGAAGAACGGAAAATTGCGCGTGTGTATTAACCTTAAAAAAGTTAATGCCGCAACGATTAGAGATAGTTATCCTCTTCCTATCACATAACATCTATTGGAAAGAGTTGCGGGCAAGGAAGTTTACAGCTTCCTTGATGGATTCTCAGGCTATAATCAAGTAGCCATTGCTCCAGAAGACCAACACAAGACGGCATTTGCCACTGAATGGGGCATATTTGCATTTCGGGTAATGCCATTTGGCTTAACAAATGCACCCGCCACTTTCCAGCGACTCATGTGTCATGTTTTTAAGGAATTCTTACACAAGAGTTTGGAAGTTTATGTCGATGACTTATGTGCACATTCAAATGTAAGACAGACGCATATCCCAGAGTTAAGGCAAATATTTGACAAATGTCGAGAATATCAGGTTTGCTTGAACCCAGAAAAATGCGTTTTCATGGTCAGACAAGGCAAAATTCTAGGACACATTGTGTCAAAAAATGGAATCTCTACGGATGAAGAAAAGGTGAAGGTAATTGCAGATTTACCTAGACCAACTAATGTCAAAGAGGTACAAGCATTTATGGGCCATTGCGGATATTATAGGAGATTCATACACATGTATGCAATCATAGCCAAGCCTCTGTACTCTCTTTTAACCAATTTCGAATGGACAGATGAATGTGAAAATTCATTCAATGAACTCAAACGACGTTTGTGCTCAGCACCTATATTGACTACCCCAGATTGGAGTAAGCCATTCCATGTACATGTGGATGCATCCAATTACGCCATAGGATGTGTGTTAGCACAACCCACGAATGAAGGTAACATAGATCTCCCCATAGCTTACGCGAGCAGACAATTGAACGCAGCAGAAAGATATTACACCACGACGGAACGAGAAGGATTAGGGATGATCTACGCAGTAAAGAAGTTTAGGCACTACTTGTTGGCCAACAAATTCAAGTTCTTTACAGATCATCAAGCACTATTGTACTTAGTCAACAAGCCATGTAACACCGGACGACTGATACGTTGGTTTCTATTACTCATGGAGTATGATTTTGAAGTCGTAGTCAGGAAAGGAAAGACACATCTTAGAGCTGACCACCTTTCAAGATTAACCTCAGGAGAAGCTCCTCAAGGAGTAGTGGATGATCTACCAGATGCATACTTGTTTAATCTTGAGATAGCACCAGAATGGGCTAAGCCTATAGTTCCTATTCTCACATATGGACCCAAGAATCCTAGGATAAAGATCAAAGAAGGAGAGATTACCAAGTCTCAGAGATACCAAATAATGGCAGGAAGCATATATAAACAGGATAATCAAAAGATTCTTGCTTGTTGTGTAGATGAATCAGAACATGCGAATTGGTTGCAATTAGCACACATAGGTGCATTAAAGCAACATCATTCAAAACATTGAACATTATAGACTCTGCATAGGCTAGGAGTATATTGGCCTATGATGGAAGCAGATGTCTACAGGTTGTGTAAGGAATGCAACGTTTGTTGTGAAAGACCACCAGTAGAGCATGCTACATTGTATCACGTGTCTCTCACACCAGACTGGAGTGAACAATTAGTGACATACTTGAGGACGAAGACATTCCCTCAAGGAATGACCTTAGTTCGGCAACGCAGTCTAGAGCAGGAAGCTCACGACTATTCACTTATTGGCGATAATCTATACAAAAGAGGACGAGATGGATATCTAAGACAATGTGTTCATGAGAGCGATTATCTGAGCATACTAGAGACTGCACACCAAGGTGTTGCTGGAGGTCATTTTGGACCCGATAGGATAATCAAAGCCATCCTCTTTGCAGGATTATGGTGGCCCACTCTTCACATGGATGCTCATACCTATGTAAAGAGATGTGATGTGTGCCAAAGAACTTAGTTTCCTACTCGCAGAGATGAAATGCCATTGAAACCCATGATGGGTGGACGTGCATTTTCTAAGTGGGGTATAGACTTTGTAGGACCCATTAACCCCCCTGCAAAAGGTACACATGCGGAATACATTATTGTTGCCACAGATTATCTTACGAAATGGGTAGAGGCAAAAGCCACGAAAAAGAATGATGCACACACAACTGCAAAATTCTTATTTGAGAATGTCTTTACAAGATATGGACTGCCTATAGAGTTAGTGAGCGATCGAGGCACTCACTTTCTAAACCAAGTCATTGAATATTTGTTACAGGATTTTATGGTGATTCACAAGAAATCCACACCATATCATCCTCAGGCCAATGGTCAGGCTGAAAGCACTAATAAGATCCTTTGTAACGTACTGACGAAACTCGTGAACAACAAACGTTCAGATTGGGACAAACAGTTACACCACGCTGTTTGGGCATATCGAGTGGCCTACAAGACCGTAGTCAATGCAACTCCCTTTCAGATGGTTTTTGGTCAGAATGCTGTGCTTCCTTTGGACTTCTTGATACCGACCCTTAAGGTTGCACAAGAACATCAGTGGACCGGCCATGAATTATCAGCAAGAATAATGGACTTGGAACGATTAGGAGAAACCAGGCTAAAGGCAGCAACAGGAATATATGCAGCGAAGAAGCGACAGAAAGCATATTTTGATGCACATGTGAAAGATAAAGGCCTAAAAGAAGGAGATTTAGTTCTAGTATATACGCTGAAACAACACGCACGTAAGTTAGAAAAGCGAGGTTATGGACCTATGATCGTTAACAGACTCTCAACAAGTGGAGCAGTACAATTAGCCACTTTAGAAGGAGATATAATGCCTAATTATATTAGTGGCTGTAGAGTCAAGCTATATCAGGAACCTCTTACTGAGGATATGCTTAGACGACTCACGTTGGCAAAGAAGCGTAAGGAGGAAGAAAATAGAATACGAGCGGAAGCTCAGGCAGAAGCAATAGAATGCATTAAACGCATGAAATTAAGAAGACAAGGACTAGGGAGAGAACATTATAACCATCTGGAAACTACACCCAGATACCCCATGGCCATGTGTCAAGTAAAGTCAACCACTCATCCTAGTATAGTGGACAGGAGACCATTCATTACAGTCAGGCTAGAGCACGGCAATCCTTGCCAAGAGCTCAGGGCTTTAATTGACTCAGGTGCTGCGACTAGTGCGATTAGATGGTCCCACTATAAGGATTCAGGAATAGAAATGCGGCCAATTGAGGCATACCTCGTAGGGCTAGGAGGCATTGAAACCCCTTGCATGGGTGAGGTGGACCTTCCTATCCTCATTAAGGATGTGACCATGACAGCGAAGCTACTAGTGTGCCATGATGACGACCTGATAGAACCCCTAATCCTTGGCCAAGATTGGCTATACGATCACTCAGTGGACCTAAATCTTAGACAAGGCTCCATACAGATTGGAACTGTAGAACAGAAGCGAGTGATACCGCTTGACTTCCCTAACGGCATTCCGATTGAGGTTTGTAACCCTAGACCCTATGAAACGCATGCGACGGAAGATCGGAAGATCTTGGGTCAGACCAGTTACGTTACATCTACACCAACCCACTCGGGCTTGGCTAGGGACGATTGTCAATCAGAAGAACGACAGGAGATCTTCCCTGGGGCTTCCTGCAAACTAGAAGGGGCAGCTACCCAACCGCTAGGGCAGATGAACACAATCAGCGGTCAGGTGGGTTGCATCAGCGGCCAAATGAGCACAACACCCTGCGGTGCTCATCCTTCCAAACTTGCTACGGACTGGCCTAGATTAAAGATAAATAACGAATCACTTCCTAATGGGCAGGTCACGCAAGTGTTGGATCTCCCTTCTTTTCCAAAGCAGAGCATCCAATGGACCTCTCAAACCCAACCACGAACGAGTCAACCACAACAGAGGAACCCAGACCGACAACATCACCAGACAAGGCAAAGAAAGCAGAAGTATCAACATCACGGAACAAGTGGCACGAGACAAATATGGGTGCCAAAAGGACAGCAACCACAGGCTATTGGCAACACTGCAGACGAGAACAGGACAACGTTGCAACAGAAGCAGAGTCAGTATCCAAAGTCCCCTCGATCTTCTTCTACAATTACTCGACAGATTTGGATCGCCAAGAAGTATCTTATCAATCGACCCACACCCATGCAGATTTGGGTACCCAAGCAATGTATTATAGCCCAACCCTCTAGCCATGTAATATATACCCCTCAGAAATCCTTTCATCCTTCAATACCACCAAACCCGATACCACTTTTCGTCCCTCAGCAGAAAGATGCCACCCACTCAAAGACTCTTAGGAAATGGATACCGAAACGTATCCAGACGTCTTCTTGTACCCCCTTATCTAACAATTCTCCCACCCCGTTTAAACTCCACCCTTGTACTAATTCACCCTCAACCAAACCTTGTATAAATTCATACACCCAAACCCCACATCATGCATAATAAAAGCTCATCAAGAATTGTATGCATAATCATGTAGGCGTCTAGAGACCTGCATTAGTTTTGCAAAAAATCATTGCATCAATCACTTCACGACACTTGGCTACACGGGTTACACATCGGTTATGGAAAGGGATTGCGGTCTCACCTTAATGGGATCATAATTAATTTCCATACTAATGTGTTAATCTTTTGTAGCAGATCTTTTCCATTAGCTCATCAATCATCATGCAAACCGAAGCAGGACCATCGAAAGCAGGCCCCAGCGTAGCTGCAGTGCCCCTCAATGTTTTACGAGCAGAACCCCACCCGACTGCTCCACCGCCAGAGTTCCAAGGATTTCCGGGACCCATGCTAATCGATAACCCACCTATGGGATACACAGAGAAGATACGCCGTAACTCTCACTGGTTCCAAGGCCTAGCAGGACCATTAGCTGATGCTGACTTCATTTTTGAAGCAAATATGACATTTGATGACCGCACATGGGGCAAGTATCAATTCTTCTCAAGAGAATTCGAAGGCCTACAGAACACCCAGGACTTAACTCATGTTTGGGCCAGAGCCGGCTTCACGAAGTATTTCAGTGATCCTCTGCCCAAACCTGACTTTTATAGGTGTTATTATTTAATCACCACTTTGCTGGCCTCGGAGAATAAGGACATCCCAGGAATCTTTATTTTGCCTTCTTTAGTGGATGATCCACCTTACAAAAGATTTTATCTTTCGAAGGATTTAATCAGAGCTGCCATCAAGATTCATGGAACACACACTCCAACGGAGAAAGAACGGCTAGTCCCAGAGCAGATGAAGCGTGGTGATGTAACTAAGTGGGAGGATATTTCAGCTATAACCCCTAGGCTCTCTAAGCCATTACGGATATGCATGCAGCACTTTGCTTTCCCAGCTCAGGATCGTTTTACCATGCCCCACAAGAGAATCTGGTTTGGATTATACTTAGCATGTACTGGACCGCAAACGGTTGATCTAGCCAGTTGGATCATTGATCAGCTCTATTTGGGACAACATAGGTGGGAGCGAAAGAAGGTAATCAATGGGTGCTGCGCCCTCACCAGGATCATATATATGTGCTTGGCATATGATTTACCCATAGAGCATGCCATGACCAGTGAGGAACTGAAAGCATTCAAAGGGACCACTAGGAAGGCTAGAAAGTCTAGCAAAGGCAGAGCCGGAAAGCGGATGAGAGGTACTATCCCGTGCCTACAAGTCCCAGAATCACCCTCTCCACAACCATCTCCAGAGCAGTCACCAACAGCAGCCACTCCCACGGTACCACCAATTCGTATACGGTTATCAAGACCAGTTACGCTGGAGGGCACCACCAGTACTGTCGCACCCCAAGCAGCCACAACCACAGAACCTATCACCACAGCAGCTGAACTTCCCACCACTATTGGTGCGGAAGCTTTCTCTTTTCCAATACCGCATTTAGAACCAGGACAAGCAGAGCCACTGGACCAAACTTTTGATTTTGAGATGCCCGATGCATTCTCCAACGAGTTCCAGTTTTCAGAAGGACAAATGTTTTCTCAAGAATTTGAAAGGCCTAGCTACCCTACCACACCCCGGGATCAGCCACAAGGACAGATCGTGTCCAGCTCTGATGACGAAAGAACAGCAACCGATGACGACGAAGGTGACGACGAAGCTAGCCAGGGAACACATGAATCCCAAGAGCAGGAACAGACAGATGGCCAAGGCCAACAAACAGACACACATGGCGATACAAGTACCCATGAAGATGAAACTTACGAGGCCGCAGCTTACACACTAGCTATCAAGAAGTTGTATAGAACTATGGAAAAAGTTTGGGCACGCAAAAAGCTGACAGAGGAAGAGAGTCAAACAATAATAGAACAAGAACTTGTCACAGGCGGATTCGAAGACGCATACATCAAAGGATTCAAAGAGTTAGTCAAATCAGTAGGCTCCAACGAAGCACTCAGGTACTTGCAACGAAAGCCACTGCCACAGTTTGACCCCCGCAGAGTATGACTACTTTCAAAGCCCGGCGAATACATTCGTGTACCAATCGGAGCACAATCTTCAGAACAAGCCAGGGAGGCACGCCTCGTCCCCGAAAGTTCATTGGCCGTAGAAACCATCTTTGTAGATTCCCCACCCTACGCTACAGCTGTACAAACCTCAGTAGCACCGACCACCCCAACCGCTCCTCTCTCACCGCCCATCCCTCCAGCCTCCCCTCTTCACCCTCCTTCCCCCAGACCAACATCTTCATTCGTCGGTGGCGTAGCAGAAATCATCTTTATGACCACTCACCCCACAATTCCCGTACCCATTAGCCCTAGTCTACCCCCACCCACACCCACCTTTCTATCCAACCCATTCCTCCATCCATCTTTTCCATCTTTCCCCACAACTCCAAGACCCCTATTTCCATTCCCACCACCATTAACCTTCTCCCCCGTCTCACTCCCCCGACCCACTGTAACCCCTCTTTCCCCTTTCCACCAAGCTGCTCCAGCCAGCCCCCCTGTAAATTACCCCTCAACGTTTGTAAGTCCCATATTTACACCAGCACGAGCACCCACGATCACACCCATATTCATGGTCACTGCACTAGATACGTCCACTGACATGGACATCTCACCACCCACTGCACCATCACTCACTTCACTCACGGCACAAACATTTTTAGGCACATCACAATTTTCAACAATCACTACATCATCCACCTTCCCATCCCCATTCCCCGTTCCCATTGCATCTACACCAACTGCATCTTCATTTAGCACCCCGTTAATACTATCACCCACTGTAGATAATGTGTTCCGACAGATGTTCATGTGTATGACGCAAGTAAGAGATGAGTTCACATCTCTTGGTGATAATTATCAGCAGCTGCAGAGGACAACCAATGACTTACAGTCGCAGCTTAATTTATTGTCTATTGAGAATGCCTCTCTGAACACCCGCTACCAGGAATTATGCGAGGCTTATCACAAATTGGAACTAGAAAGCGAAGAAAAGACCAAGGAACCCACTGCTGACCTGGATAATTTATTAAGAGCCCAGACAGTCCGCAATGCAACGCTAACACGAAACATGGGCTTACTACGAAGACACCTAGCAGCCGCCAAGGAAGAAAACCAGCGCTTACAGGATCAGAACCGAGAAAACTTAGAAGCAGCGCTCGACCACCCAGACCAACCACTCAGTCCTAGCAGGTTCAAAGCCATTCCTTCAGACTCGATGAGGATGCTGCTAGACGATCATGTAAGATTACTAGATGAATACGACCGCATGAACGAGGAGTTACAAAAACTCAAAGAAGATCACAAATTACTCCAGTTACGAGAACCGGCACACCACGACATACCAGCACCTGTGGACCCCTCTCCTGACCTCCTAGAGGAACTCAACTCATTACGGGCCCAGGTATCACACCTTGAATCAAGGATCGTAGTATATGAAGCGCCACCAAGGCCAGATTCCCCACCTGAGCTTCTAGCTGAGGAAGAAACGGTCACCACCCCGGTGGAGGAAACGTTTGAAGAAGCGTACGAGCCACAACCCATCCCAGGCGGACGCGTCACGGCCGAAGGTCAGATGACGTACGAACTTCCGACCCCCGCATGGATGAAGACTATCGAGGAACTTGGAACAACGCACTCAGCTAGAGTAGAGGCACAATTACATGCCATGGCGATGATAGAAGAACGAATATTATAGTCTCCATTCTTTGCTCAATTGGCCCCGCGACGATACATATCTGGGCACGAGCTACAGTATAAACCGTACTTCATGTTAATGGCCGAATACCAGTTAGCCATTGAGAAAGAGACAGGTAAAAAACCATTGCATGCAACTCAATTCGAGGCGGCTGATCTACCACTAGATGCACAGAAAGGAAGGATCTATCAACCAGAGTGGCGAAAAGATTTACTACAGCAGTATCCAGAGATGATGAGTACATGGGTAAAGGCACCTTTGCATCGTGTTGGGGACCAGTGCCACGACGCCGCTCCTGGACTGCCTTTGCTATTAAGGTACAAAACAATAAGCAGTGCCAAGACTGGTTGAATTACCCCTATTTTAAGCCACCCATTGAGTTACCAACTGTTGGCTACATGATGGCTACAATTCGCCACTGGCTCCCTAGATTAAAGCATATGGACGATATAGCGGCGCATATGACTGTCAAAATCTTTGACATGATGCAAATGATTTTTAAAGTCTTCCGACGCCTCAAGGCACCACATGTCAACACCCCGGGCTTTGAGCATGGCAATTTCGATCTGGTATATGATATGAGTACAACGCCATCGCTACGGGTGTGTTATGCCTGGCACTGCAGAATAAAGTACCTACCGGCGTGCTACAAGCAGACATTCGAAGAGATGTTCACAACCAGCTTCTGGGAATACCATTCAGAGGTATTCATAAGCAGGCCTACACATTTATTACAATTATTTGCCTGTGAACGAATGGTCTATTCCACACACTATCAGCACCCGCCACCGGAAGAACCGCAACCAATCAACTGGGAGAAACTCGAGGCAGACCTGGCCCGAGGCATTCGTATCTCCGAGCACACCCTCGCTCAAGACCTCCTACAGAACTATATCCGGCAGACCTCACAGCAAGGTTCTGTCAAGGACGACAGAAGCGAGAGGGAGGGGGGTGTTGGAAGCAGCCAGAGGCACAGACGACACGGAAGCATGTAACGACAAAGCAGGGAGCCAGTCGAATCGTTTTTCAAATAATTATGTTTTCAAATACTTTCCAAAACCCTCCAACAGTGATTTTTATCACTATTGTAACATATGTAACATAGAAAACCCCATTTTGTAATCCATAGCTCCATTTTGTGCAAGCCGAGGAGTCCTCGAGCTTGAGGAGCTTAGGTAGAACAAGCGTATCAATTTTCGTTGTTTTTAGACATCGTTTACCCTTCCAAATAGCATCTAGGACCTAATTTTTAACTATGCCGGTCACTAGATGTGAAACCGGTCAAAACTAGTCTAGAAACTATAAAAAGAGCTAGAGAGCTCATTTTTGAGGTTAGCTTGTTGGAGTAGAGAAGAGCTTAGAGCTATTTTGAGCTTGTAATAGTGTTCTTGAGTAATAGAGCTAATTTCTCACCTTCCATTGTGTCTTGCTTGTCTCTTCGTAGTGTGTGTGCATGTGTGTGTGCATTTCTATGCTTCTCACCTTCACTCTCACTTCATCTCACATTCACGATCTTCATATCACTCCTATCTCTTCCGCGGATTGACATTAAGGAGGTGAAGCTTCTTAACGTGGTTCTCACCATTGTGCTAGAGCAACAGATGCCCATTTAAGATGGCGATTAGAGATTAAGGGCTGATTTAATAAATGCTTAATAGCCTATTGATCGGTTTTGATTAAGACATCATAGCCCATAAGATAGTGTTTCCAAATTCGTAAAGCATGCACAACTGCTAACAATTCTTTATCATATGTACTATAATTCTTTTTTGAGGCCTTAAGCTTCCTACTCTCAAATGCAAAAACTAGCCAACCCAAGAAAAGAACGAACATCATTGACTGATTGTGGTGTAGGCCATTCTACTATAACTTTAATCTTTTTGGATCCACATGCACACCTTCACTTGAAATAATATGTCCTAGATATTCTAGCTTACGTTGAAAGAAGTAACTCTTTTCAAGATTAGTGCAAAGTGTGTTCTCTCGTAGTAAATGAAAAATTGTTTTAAGATGCTTCTCATGCTCACTATCATTCTTACTGTAAACAAGTATATCCTCGAAAAATACAAGAACAAAAGCTTGGTAATCAAGAAAAATGTTATTCATCATTCGTGCAAATGTAGCAGGGGCATTAGTAAGTCCGAAGGGCATTACCATAAATTCATAATGGCCTGTTTGAGTTCTAAATGCAGTCTTAAAAATATCACTTTGCATCATACGAATCTGATGGTATCCTGATTTTAGATCAATTTTACTAAAGACACAAGCTCCTCTTAATTTATCTAAAAGATCATCTATTCGAGGAATATGGTATCTATTCTTTATTGTGATCTTGTTAAGGGCTCTATAATCAAGGCACATTCGATAAGTTTTATTCTTCTTCTCTATTAAGAGAACTGGTGCTCCAAATGGGGAAGAACTAGGCCTTATAAGTCCTTTCTGTAGTAGGTCTTTTACTTGGTTTTCTATTTCCATTTGGTGTAGTGGGCCATGTCTATAAGGTGCTTTATGAGGAGGAGAACTACCAGGGACTAAGGCTATGCTACGGTCAAAGGATCCTCGAGATGGTGGTAGTTCAAAGGGATACTCAGACAAAAAACAATCCTTCTAAGTAGTTATGAAAGGTTTATGTGCATCAAGAAGTGTATGAGTATAATCATTGATGACATTGACAAAAACAATGCATGAATTGAATCCTTTCCTAAATGCACGTTTTACTTGAGTATGACTAATCAATGGAAATGGCTGAAAATCATGCCATGTAGACAAAGTAATGATTTGACCTCTAAATTCAAAGTTAAAGGTATGTGTATGGTAGTCAATGCATGGGTTATAATAATGATGAAAACGCATACCTGGTATAACATCGTAAGATTGCAAAGGTGCAATTAAAAATATTCATGAATCAACATATGGACCTATGCTAATCGTAACATCTTGCACTTCTCGTGTTACGTTATAATGGTTACCTTGAAATGCAGCTTTTACTTTATACAAAGAAGGAAACGTTTTAATTTAAGTTCTTGTACTAATAAATGTGAAGTGAAGTCATGTGAACTACCATCATCATGTAAAATTTTAACGAGTTTGTTGTTTATAGTACCCTCCATGCAAAGTAGAGAATGAAGAGAGATATCGTTACCCAAGGTACTTAAGTCCTTCTCCAGTGATTCCTCTATCCAAAGAGGAGGAATTTTTTCATTATGGGCCTCCATGTTATGTAATTGAGCTGCAGTTGGTTTCATGTTAAGAGGTCACAATTGGCACTTTGTTTTTGTATGTCCAGGTTTTCCACAATTCCAGCAAGTGATTCGTGGTCGCTTCTGTTGGGCATCCATCGCTGAAGTTTGTAGGGTACGTGGTTTGGTAGGTTGGAGAGATGAAGCAACAGGTGCAGTTGAGTAATTGGATTGGGGTGGACGAGGAAAACTAGGGTAAGATGGGGCATTAAAATTACATTTCATGGGAAGATTTGGTTTAACAAAAATTGGCCGTTGACGTGGTTGTTGTAGACAGAGTGACTTGGTTATGGATTGGAATTCTTTCTCTGCATCAGAGGCAAAAGATATAGCGTCATTGAGGGTTGTAGGATGTAGGGTGTGAAGCTTAGTTTGGATTCCCACCTCCAAACCATCTTCGTATTTCTGCTATAAGCAATCCTCTGGTACAACTTCAAGCATTCGAACCAATAGTAAATTTTGCCAAAACTGCTCCGTGTAGGTAGTAACCGTATCTCCCTCCTTCCATGTAAGTGTCGTCCATGCACATCAAACATGTAAATGATATTGAGGAGGAAGAAAAGAATCCTTCACTTTATCTTGGGAAGCCTTCCACGTTGTTGGACACTCGGTACTGTGTCGCAGGATATTCCACCAAAGTTGAGCTTTTCCTACTAAATAATTAGTGGCAAAATTGACTTTTTCACTTTTAGCATATGTTTCATCAGTATAAAAATCATCAAACTGTGACGGCCATGAAAGGATTAAAGGGCCATCCTTACTGCCATCAAACCATAAAAACGGGTAATTCTTAACAGAAAGCTTGGAATGCGTGCCATCCGACTGGGCAGAGACAATAGCTTTGACCACCCTCGTAAGGTTGTCTTCATCAGTTTGCATCTTTTCGATTATTTCATCGTGTTGTCGGATCTCGTTCTGAGGGCCTTGTAGTTTGTGCCATAGGAGCTCAAGTTGTTTCTCGAGTGTTACCTCCGGTAGAGGTGACTCACCGGAATCCTCCATGTTGTTCATAGGGTCCATGAGGATGTAGAGAACAAAACCCTCTTGCTAGATATGTAAAACATTTTTTGAGATTGTTTGAGTTAGAATGTAAAAGGAAGGGTTGTTCTTGGGAATTGAAAAAGTAAGAAAGAGATGCAAGTTGTGTTAAATATAAGAAAAGAGAAGTAGAGTGACAACACAAAGAGATAGTGTAATGGTAAAACACTTTCCTTGTGTGGACGAGGTTGTGGGTTCAAATTGTCCCACCTTGGTCAATATAAAACTCCTTATTGCCACTCATAAATTAAAATTGGTTCGCACGTAGCCAACGGCTACCAATGGTTGCCAAGGGAGCCTTGGGTGCCAAAGTAATGCCTTAGTTATGCATAAGTTCTATGCCTTAGTCGACACCTTGGAGTAAGCTGAAGGAGTAAACAAAGGTGTAAATGTAGGTGTAAACATAGGTGTAAACATAGGTTCTGGTTCTGGAACTGGAACAGAAACAGAAACCAGGAACCGGAACCGCAATCGGAATCAGATCGCAAATAGAGAACAGCGAAACAAAGATCAATTCACCAAAACAAACAGAAATAGATCCCTCTGTAGTGACGGGTGCAAGGCTTTGATACCACTATTATCAAGATCTTGCTCACATGCACACCAAGGTTACGAATGCAAAAAAACACACAGAAAAATAGAGACGCCAAGAGACGAGACCGAACGCAGTATTGGGTGCAATCTTTCCCCATGCACTCTGTTTCGCCAATCCACAGAGTGCATGTATTTGTAGGAATTTTTTATTACGTAGAAAAAAGTGGTTACATGAGAGAGGCTTCGAAAAGCATGCGTGAAAGTAAAAGTTGGTGACTTTTGTAGAAAGCCTTTGCTTTTAATATCAAAAATTGCGGTCTACAATGACCCTTATTCTAACCACTACTTTCCTAACTATTTCTAGCAATAGAACCTTCTACGCATGTTTATTTACAAACTAAATTATAAATCGGATTTATTGATGTCCACCCTAAAGTTCGATTATTGATGTCCACCCTTTCATGTTTTCACACCCTCACGAACCTTCAGCTGCTATATCAAAAACACCAAAACACATTAATACATTAATAAATTAACACTCCAAAAATGCATTGTTCAACATATTCTATAATTTATAACAAAATATTATTGAGTCATTACTTTCATGTACTAAAGAGACATCAGTTAGCTCCAAAGACATGTATAATACTTTGCTGCCTCTTTTTACAGGTGAATAGTCTAGTGTTGGTCCTAATGAGGCAACTTTTAAGCCTTTATAGGTTCCATGTGATCATGAAGATCATTCCATTTCTTACGCAGATTTACATGATGCACTTATTGATGAGAGAGCTAATATTGAGGAGGCAAACTATGCCAAAAAGGTTGGTGTAGACTTTGCATGACAGCAAATTAGATGCACCTCTATCATATCCTACTCGTTCAGGCTCTCATAGTGCCTCTTTTGCATCAGATTGCTATGTTATGGTTGCCTCTAGTTTCTGTGATGAGAATGATCCTGTTTCGTTTGATGATGCACAAAATTCAAAAAATTGGATGGTTGCTATGCAATTTGAATATGATTCTCTTAGGAAAAATGGTACTTGGTCTTTATGTGACTTGCCTCATGGCAAGAAGGCCATTGGCACTAAGTGGGTATACAAGCTCAAGCATAAGCCTGATGGAGCAGTTGACATTTATCAGGCTAGGCTTGTTGCAAAGGGTTATGCATAGGAAAGAGGCATTGATTTTGATGAGACCTATGCACCTACATGCCGAATGACTACTGGTTGTAGCATCTGTGCACTTGCAGCTCATCATGGTTGGAATGTACATCATTTGGACATTAAAAGTGCATTTTTGAATGGTGACTTGCATGAAGAAGTGTATGTTTTTCAGACCTATGGCTTTGTGCAGAACGGGCATGAAAACTAGGTGTGCATGTTAAAGAAGGCATTATATGGTTTAAAGCAAGCACCACATGCTTGGTATGAAAAGATAACATGCCTATCTGATTGCACATGGTTTTGAGAACAGCCCAACTGAAAGCACCTTATATGTTAAGCGTGGTAATGATGTGCTTCCCATCATTGTTGTGTATGTTAATGACATGTTGCTCACTCGTCCTCATGACAAGCATATCGCTGATTTTAAGGCTGATTTGCATGCCTCATTTGAGATGTCTAATTTCGGGCATTTGCATCATTATTTGGGCATTCAGTTTATGCAAGTTGATGGTGGAATGGCTTTGTGTCAAATAAGAATGTATTGACACATTGTTGTAGCATTTTGGCCTTGACCGTAGTAAACCTATTGCCACTCCTATGGAGACAGGTTTACAATTGAGTCTTCATGATGTTGGAGATGCATTTGATACTATTCTCTATCAGCATGGTGTTGGATGCTTGATTTACTTATGCATTAGTCCACCAAATATTCAGTTTTTTGTCTCACAGATGAGTAGTCTTATGCATTACCCAGGTGTCAAGCATTGGCAGGCAATTAAGTGCATCTTTTGCTACTTGAGTGGCACTCAGCTACTTGGATTGTTTTATCCCAAGGGGGGATAACTATCACCAGATATACATGCCTTTTCTGGCTCTAATTAGGATGTTTTCTATGACATTCATGTGTCCACTAGTGGCTTTTGCTTCATGCTTGGTAGCTCATGTATATCTTGGTTGAGCAAGAAGTAGCCTATTGTGGCCACTTCTAGTTGTGAGACTGACTATAGGAAAACTTTCAGAGTGACTGTTGAGTGTGTGTGGCTCAGACGCCTTATGGCTGATTTGGGTGTTGATCAGTCTTCTACCACCACCATCTTCACTGACAATCAAAGCGCATTGGAAGTTACAATGAACCTTGTGTTCCATGTTCGCACAAAGCACATTGAGGTGCATTATCATTATGTCAGGGAGAGGTTCTTTATTAGAGAGATCATCTTGGCATATGTGCCCACGCAAGAGAACATTGCAGACCTTTTCATGAAGGCTCTACCTAGGGAGAAGTTTAAAGCTTTCTGCAAATCTTTGGGCTTACTTCCTTTTGTGGATTGATTCCACATAGCTTGGTACTTCCTTATATATGAGTACGAGCTCCTTGTTCACCACATCGCTCCCAAGGGGGATTTGTTGATATATTTAGGTAGTCATGTGTGTGAACACTCTAGGACTGTCAGGGCACTTTTTTCCCTCTTTAGAAGGTTTTTCCCCCTAGGTTATATATATGCCTACTATCCTAATAGGTCACCAATCTTTGTACATTCTAGTGGTAATACATTCAGTATTGTGTGTTATGCTCCAAGCTTCTTCTTCTTCCTTGTGTTGTTCACGTGCTTCCGCAGAGGTCTAACTCCAACAACAACAACCCATCCAACAAAGGTCTATTAGGGACGATAAAATCGAGAAGGGGGGAAGTGTTTGCAGCCAAAGAGGACTTAGAAGACAAGGAAGCATCAGACAAGAAGGGCAACAAGAGATGCAAGGTTCAGGCCTAGGATTGAGCAGATAGCGTAGTCAATGTAGAACTAGCAACAAATAGGCCTAACCAATTTTTTCAAGACTAATTTCTAACAAATAGTGATTTTCATCATTACATTTTAATGTAAATACCTATTTTTGATAGTTTTGACTCTATTTTGAGAAAGCCGATGAGTTCTCAAATTTTAGGAGTCTTAAAAGAGCTTATGTTTCAAATTTCATCATTTTTGGAGCTCGTTTGGTCCTTCAAATTAGCTTAGGAACCTATTTCTAACTAGGCCAAAGCCTAGGTCTGAACTAGGCCAAAAAGTAGTCTAAAACTATAAAAGGATCTAGAGAGCTCATTTTTTAGGTTGTCTAGTTGGAGATTGAGCTTTCCTTTGATCATTGTATACTTTCTTTTTGTTCTTAATGAGAAGATTCCATTGTTCTACTCCTTTTTCTACCTTGTGTATGCATGTGTGTGCGTGTTGGTGTGCTTTTCACTCATGTATGTGCATCCGTCTCGCTCACGATCATCATACCATCCTCATGTCTCCACGGCTTGACATTTACTAGGTGGATCTTCACTGCAACGGTACTCCCACTGTGCTTCAGTGACACTGGACAAGCAAGCAAGCAAGCATATGCATCCACAGTAAGAGAGCAGCAAGGACACTGAAGCATGCATGCATACTCATATGTAGACAAGAGGCAATGTTCTCTAAGAAGCTCCTTGTATTACTCAAAGTAGAAGTGATCCACGTGAAGTGAAACCTAAAATGAGAGAACCCTTTCACTTTTTAAAATTTTTAAAGGGTTGTGTCCACACTAAAGTGTCCATCTTAGTTTAAAAATTAGTTTATAAGGGACTATTTGGAGGTCAAATTGACATCAAAAAAATATGATAAAAATCATGATGGTTATTCTAATTCCTTATTCTAATGCCCATGAGGCTTTTGTACTACTCTTATTTGACAATGTGGACCCAATTTATGCTAAAATTAGGATTTTCTATAAAAAATAGGCCTTTTCACATGTATTTTGCATATAATTTGGTAAAAGCCTAATGTCGAGTGGGTTTTAGTTGTAAAAATTAGTAAAAGCCTTCTTCCTTTACTTTCATGCTCATGCTCCCCTTTGATCATAGTCTTTACCCTTTGACTTTATCTTTGACCACTTTGATTTTGCTTTCTTGGACTCTCTCTAAAGCTTTCTCCAACACTCTCCCCTCCTTGGTTGTTTTCATCAGCATTTGTAAGACTTCTAAACGAGTAGATGCAACTTCCTATATAATTTTTTGGAACTTTTTAATATCCTTTGTGTCCCTTCAAAAGATAAAATAAATGATGTGCTAAAAATAAAATAAAATGATGGTGGAATGAGGGTGTGAACATGTGGCCAGTTGAAAAAGGAAAATAAAATATGAATGAAAAAAAAATAAAATAAGATGGATTGGGTTGAGGGGTTGTGCATGTAGTGAGAAAAAAAAACAAAGATACTTCCATGACTTAAAAATAGAGAGAAAATTTATTAGAGACTGATATGTGGAAGTAGTCATAGGGGGAGCACTTAGGTTATTGCATGGGTAATCATGAAAATAGTTTCTAATACCTTGTAGGGTGGACCTATGAATGCAAGTTTAGATGCATTTATATAAAAAAATGTGAAAGATGCAATTCTTGGACAAGATTTCCTAGAATAAAACAATGGTGAGGTTTCCTAAAATACAATGGATGGGTTTCTTTTTTATTGGTCTAGATGAGGTATGATGGTAAAGATGTGAAAGATGGCACCTCAACTATGACCCCTCCCTTGTTTGTTATAGATATGAATTCTTGAAAGATTTGATAAATCAACATACTCTCTAAGTGTTGCAAAGAGAGTTTCACTTCTTGATGTGTACCACAATAACCATGAATTGTGTCAATGCTTTTATAATCTTAAACGTGGACATGCAAGAAACCATCATCACTAAATGCATGTTGAAGAGGAATGTTTGACTCTTCAAAGAATTGACACTTAATAGGCCATAACCCTTCTAAATTAATTACTCTATGAAAAGGAATGTAATCCCTTTTCTTTATATGGCCTCGATTTCTAGTAAATAGCTTGTATCATTTAAGAAAGGAGTCATCAACTTCACTTAGTGGCATGTATTCAACATCGGTAAAGTTATCTCGGTTAATAGTAGTGTTCCACTATTCCTTTATCACATCTAGGAGAACATAGATAGTAGTTTCTTCTTATTGTTGTAGTATACCCAAGGGGAGTCAAGACCCACACCACCTTGCATGGAAGCAATAGGAAAGTTCAAGAAAGACTATCCTTTCATCCAACCAACCCTCCGTCATGCTCAAGCCATTGGCCATCAACTCCAAGCTATGCCACAAACCCTTGAGAACATGGAGAGGAGGGTCACCAAGGAGCCTTGTCCACCAATGGAAAATACAAGAAATGCAACACATTCTACTCACACACAAAGGAGAGACAAGAATGCACACACACCTCACTATCACACTCAAAGACAATATACACAAGTGCACATAGTGTAAGAGTAAAAGAGTTCTTCCTTCATTTCTAAAAGATATGTACATGGAGCTCAATGTGAACCAAAAGCTCCCTCCCCAAAAAATGAGCTTCTCTATTTATAAGCTAAGCTATTTTCCCCATGTGCTCCTAAGACTAGTCAAAAAGTAGACATATGCCCAACTAACATATCTCAAATGTAGGCATGGGATTTTTGCTATGTGGCTGCTTGCCTATTTCTTGTAATGACTAAAAAAGGGGTTTATTTACAAGCTTCCATACCAAGTATTGTTGGTGCAAAACGAATTGATGCTTATAAAATGATAATGAAGTAAACCAAGATCATGGACAAAGATAAAGAGAAGACTGGTGCAAACAAAGATAAAAAAGAATCAAGAAAGCAATGGAAAAAAGTGTGAGACATGACTAAGCATATATTCACTTCAAGAGGATCCTAATTATTGTAATATAGTTAGATTATTAATAAAGCAAGTGAATAAAAATGTATTAGTCATGATCCACTTACGAATTCGTGGATATATAAGTCAATTATGATTGTAGAAATCAAGAGAGTTCATTATCATAGATGAAGTAGAAGTGTCGAGGGAAATCTATAGATTTAGATTTCATTCTATTTCAAATTTATGTCAACATGATCACGTGGATCAGAAATCCTTGTATACATATCCAACTCAAGAACGTATCAAGCTATGGTTAAAGTTTCATAGTCCAATTCCTTTCGTAGTGTGTGAATCGTTCATAGGAACATTCATATGTCAACTCTTTGAAGTGCAGACTCAAAAGTTGTGCATCTCATCGACCAATGTTTTTCTTAGATCTCAATGATTTGTGTAAATTTCTTAGTGTTTAAGCATTCAAAATCTAAGTTGAGAGGTAAGGAAGCTATGGCTAAAAGCATTTTTGTAAAATGGATTTTATTTTGTGAAAAATCACAGTCGCCATTTCTGAACATTAGTTTCAAACATACTCTTGATCTTAGTGATTAATCAAAGTTTTAATCAATGTAATCAAAGTTTTATTGTACCTCAAGGCTGCACAAGGATCTATGAATATTCTAATATAATTTAAATTATAAAAATCCATGACATTTGCAGAAAATGAACTTGAATCTTGAGACACACTGTTGAAGAAGAACAAAAGTGCAAAAATTGAAGAAGGAAGTATATTTCACTATTGAACTTGAAAGATTGGAAATGATTGAGGTAAATTCTTGTCTTCATCCAAGGTAGAATTGACATTGGGGATTTGAAGATATCCATCAATGATATCAGAGCTAGAGAAGAAGATTAAGCCAAAAGACTAAAGAACAAAGTCCCGACTACTGTAGATTTTCAAATTGGAGTTAAAGAAAGGATTAGAAGGCTACATTTGTGCAAAAGAACTTTAGAGTCACATAAAAGACATCCAAAAGAATCAGATGAAGCAATGAATCATCTCAAGAGGTGTAGTTCTAACTATTGAACACTTATTTTCTGACACAGGCAACAGAAGGATGGGAGAAAGCATCCAAATAGAGAAACTTGATACAGAAAACTATCCAACATGGTCTATGAGAATGGAAGCTCATCTTATGGGCAAAGATCTGATGGGATACATCATAGGAGAAGAAGAAAAGCTAGAGTTTAAAGATTCTAGTCTTCCCACTAGGGAAGAGCTTGCAGGTTTTAAAGCTTGGATGAAGAAAGATGCTCAAGCAAAGAGCATTATCTACATGGCAATCAATGACTATCTCTTGCCACACATCAGAGGGCTAGAAAGTGCAACTGATATATGGAATGCCTTGGATGAACATTTTCAAAATACAACCAAGTCATGGAAGGCCTCACTATGGGCAAAATTCACAACCTTCAAGAAGAAAGCCTCACAATCAATTTTTTATTATGCAACAAAGATGAAAGATATTTCTGATTGCTAAGATAAACCAAGGTTTGATCCAAAGCATGATGAATCAGAGACTTCAAGGAATGCAGAGTTAAGAAGATATTCAAGAGACAGAAAGCAACATATAAGGTATAGCTATGACACTTCTTACATCACAACTAAGGATTATGGATACATATTCCATCAACATATGCAGAAGCTAAAGGTAAAGAGAATTGGGAAAAATCAATGAAGGAAGAGCATGATGCTCTACTTGAGAATGATACATGGGACTTGGTACCTAGACCAAGGAATTAGAAGGTAATAAATTGGGTGTATAAAACAAAAATATTTGCAGAGGGAAAGGTGTCTAGATATAAAGCTAGACTAGTGGTCAAAGGATATGCTCAGACACAAGGTGTGGATTATGATGAAAACTATAGTCAAGTGGCTAAAATGTCTACTATTAGAGCATTGATAGCTATTGCATCTTGCAAAGGATGGAAGCTATCAAAGTTGGATGTTAAAAATGCTTTTCTAAATGGATACATTGCAGATGAAGTATACATGGAGCAACTAGAAGGTTTCAAAGATTCAAATGAATCAAATGGTGTGTGTGAGCTCAAAAGAGCTTTGTATGGGTTGAAGCAGGCCCCAAGGCTTGGAACTATGGACTTCTAAAGTTCTTAAATGAATTTGGATATTAAGCATCAAAGGTAGATAGTAGCTTGCTAGTGAAAGCAAATGAAGATGGGTACATATATATTTGTATTTATGTTGATGACATTACAATTATAGGAACAGATATCAAAGGAATTCAAAATCTTAAGAAGCAAATGGAGAAGGAGTTCAAGATAAGTGACTTGGGAAATTTATCCTATTTCCTAGGCATGGAGATAATCTACACTCGACATGGAGTGTATGTTACACAAGAAAGGTATTTGAAGAATCTTTTGTTAAAGTTCAATATGGAAAATTGTAGAATCTCAACAAGCCCATTGGAGGTAAATCATAAGCTAAGCAAATATGGAGGTGAGGAGAATATGAAGATGTATCAAAGTTTGGTAGGTAGTTTGATTTTTGCTACCTTGACAAGACCAGATCCTTCATATATGCAGTTGGTGTTTTGCCACAATTCATGCATTGTCCAAAGAAAACTCATTGGATTGCAGCACAAAGAGTGCTAAGACACATCAAAGAAACTTCTAGTGAAGGTTTGTACTATGGTTTCACTTCTAACACTAGAATCAAAGTGTTCATTGATGCATATTGGGCAAGTCGTATAGATGATAGAGTATCTACTCATGGATACTTATGCTATATTGGAGATAAGCTTGTATCATGGTGTTCAAAGAAGAAACACACAGTTTCTTTGTCATCCACAGAAGAAAAGTCTAAAGTAATGATAGAAGCAGCAAAGGAAGTCATACGGATGAAGAATTTGTTGAAGAGCCTTGGATTTGAGCAATGGATTCCAATTATACATGGTGATAACATGAGTTCACTTTACTTGATAGCTAACCCTATTATTCATGCCATGACTAAACATATTGAGATTCAATATCATTTCGTGAGGGAGAAGGCACTTGATAAAGAAATTGAAGGCATATATACTTCAACAAAAGAATAGGTAGCAAATATGTTAACCAAGAGCCTAGATGGACCTAAGTTATAGAGATTCAAAGAGCATCTTCGACAAAAACAACATCACGGCCAACCAAAATGCGTTTAGTATGTGGATGATACAAACGATAGCCTTTACTTTCATAATTGTACCCAACAAAAATACATTTTACTGCTTTATCATCCAATTTTCTGCAATGTTGTTCAAGCACTAATGCATATGCCAAACAACCAAAAACACGTAGATGAGCAACAGATGGCTTGCGATCATGCCAAGCCTCATATGGAGTGATAGACTACAGCGCTTTAGTGGGACACTTGTTAAGTACATATGCTACACACATGACAGCCTTAAGCCAAAAACTATGTGGTAAAGCCTGACTCTTGGCCATACACCTCACCATCTCCATGAGTTACATGTTCTTTCATTCAGCAACTCCATTCTGTTGAGGTGTATACGACACTGTACACTGATGTTTTATCCCATGTTCAACCAGAAATGCATTAAAATCACAAGACATATATTCCCCCCCTCGATCAGAACGGAAGGTGCCCATTTTACATGTTGACAGATTTTCAGCCAAAACCAAAAACTATTTGAAGCACATGAATACTTCGGACTTTGCTTTCAATGGATATACCCATGCATGCCTGGAAAAATCATCAATGGAAGTCACGAAGTAAAGATAATTTCCAAAAGAAGGAGTCTGCATAGGACCACAAACATCACTATGTACAAGCTGCAATTTCTGAGTAACCCAAACTGAACCATCTTTTGGAAATGAGGACCGCTGCATTTTGCCCATGTAATAACCTTCACAAACATGTTTTCCAGGTGCCTCAAGTTTGGGCAAAGAGGACACCATTTCAGATTTCTGCAAGCGTAGCAAACTAGCAAAATTCAGATGACCAAAGCATGCATGCCAAAGCTTTACATCTGACATAGACTGAGAATCATGTACTGCACATGTCGAATCGGTTTCCAAATACATAGCAATCCCATAAAGTAGTTCCTGAAAAAACTTTCAACGAACAAGTATTATCTTGAAAAATCAGATCAGCAAGTTGCTTCGTCTTTAGTGTTGAGTGACACAATCCTCCTAAGAGGCAGTTAGCCCAGAAACCTAAAGCAAAGCATGAAGTTGAGAAGAGGTCCAAGTCTTCACATATCCAAGATTGAAACTTCCAATGCATTCCAAGTGATGAAGAGTCTTTTAGGTGTTGAGCAACACAATCCTCCTAAGAGGCATTCATCCCAGCAACATAAACAACAACATTAGGTGCTCCTTCTTGCCACTTGTACATACATCCTACTCAGTAGTTCTTTGGAAGACCCACCATCAGTCAATTTTTCCCCTTGTGGAGGTATGGAGTTTTGGACACCATCCCCATATGGGGCAATCACAAGAACTCCAAACCAATATCAGTGCATTGTATGCCAAACCTGCATATGAATTGAAACTCATAGAATTATGGTTTAACATAAAGCTTATAGCATGAAAAAAACCCATGATACTTGTGGGATGACCTTTTGAGCCATTTTTTGTGCAACCCAACTAGATGAGGAGACCTAGAACCTATCATGGTGCATAATATGATGTAGCAATCAATCTTCTATTAGAAGTATCCTTCAAGTGGCCTAACATGCATGAAGTTGTCTCAAGCTCAAGTGCCTCAGAGGAGCCATACCACCCTTGAGAAGATGCCCACCTTCACTGGTCGATTAATTATTGTAGTGAGCCGGGTTTAAGAGCCAAAGCTCAATCCCAAAATGCCTTGACAAGTCTGTCAAAAGAACATGCAAACTATAACATCCTTAACTATTAGTGTGATTCTCAAATCAAGTAAATTTCCACCTTGATGATGCTGAAATTGGACACCCATTGAGAAGCACAGAAAACTTGTCCAACACAGAGACAAGTTCTAATCATGGAAGCAATGGCATAGGCATTATACTAGAATCATCAAGCATACAAATTTGAGAGCCTCTTGTTGGCAGTGCAATCGGCAGTGGCCACAGGCATCGATGCAGAGGCAATATGTGAAAGGGGAACACAGTAAGTTCAGGGGGCCAGACATGTTCATTTTTCAAGGAATATGTTTTATAATACTTTAGTCGAAACTTCAAAGAGTTATTTTCATCACTTTTGTAACGTATGTACCATATAACACCCAATTTTGTATAAAAAACTCCATTTTCTGTAAGTCGAGGAGTGCTCAAGCTTGAGGAGCTTAGGTAGAATGCTCATACACAGTTTGGTGATTTTTAGACTTCATTTGGACCTCCAAATGATCCCTAGAACCTAATTTTTAACTAGGCCAGACACTAGGTTTGAAACCAATCAAAACTAGTCTAGAAACTATAAAAAGAGCTAGAGAGCTCATTTTTGGGGTTTAGCTTGTTTGAGATCTTCTAAGAGTGTTCTTGAGTAATAGATCTTATTCTTCACCTTCTAAGGCACCCTCCCTTGTCTCTACCATGTGTGTGCGTTCGTGTATGTGTGTATGCATTTGCATGCTTCTCACCTTCACCATCACTCATTCACGATCTTGATATCAACCTATCTCTTCCACAGGTTGACAATTAAGGAGATGAAACTTCTTAACGTGTGGTGCTCAACCTTGTCTAGAACAACAATGAGGCACGAGCCCAGGACAAAAAATGAGGGATAAATCTAGGAGGGTGGGGATACCCCTGCCCCCAATAATTGCATGAATGAATGCCCTACCACGACTGTTCCTCCATGTGGTAGGTATCCATCTATATTTGTGCCTCTATAAGTGAGGAAAGAGATCAAATTCGCTAATACTCCCCCATTTAATGCCCATCAATGAAGGCTCAGATAGGAAGTGGGAAAGGTAGGCTCTTGCCCCCCCAGATGTGCATATGAGAATGGTGATGGCCTCCTTCCACATCCCATAAGGCACCTCAATGGCCGGCTAGTTAGCAGCTTTGAAGCTCACTTGTGTGGGATGAAAGAAATCGAGAGATGATATGTATTAGGAGATGATGGGTTGGAAAAACACTATTCACATTTCTTTTTGGTTTTCTTGAAATTGAAGAGAGGGCGGGATAAACAAGGGTACCCATCCCCCTACCCAAGGCAGTCAATCAGTACAAGAAATGTCAATGGTGATAAAGTGATGCCAAATGTGTGTGTGTGTGTGTGTGTGTGTGTGTGTGTGTGTGTGGAGGTGTGTATGTGAGAGAGAGTGAGAGAGAAGGGGGTTAAGGGGATGTTCTTGTCCCAAAAGCAAAATTGAAATAAAAAAACACTACTAGAACACAAATAATGAGAAGCTAATGTTCCAAAGGAAGGTTGCAAATGCCATGCAAGAACTCAATCCTACGTAAATGAGTAGAAAAATTGCAACACAATACTCTACCACGTGCTCTTGAGATCTCCAAGTGATGAAAATCCATTCTCCCTCACAATGATGCCAAAATTGTTGTTGTAGTATACCCAAGGGGAGCCAAGACCCACACCACCTTGCATGGAAGCAATAGGAAAGCTCAAGAAAGACTCTCCTTTCATCCAACCAACCCTCCATCATGCTCAAGCCATTGGCCATCAGCTCCAAGCTATGCCACAAACCCTTGAGAACATGGAGAGGAAGGTCATCAAGGATCCTTGTCCACCAATGGAAAATACAAGAAATGCAACACATTCTACTCACACACAAAGGAGATACAAGCATACACACACCCCACTCTAACACTCAAAGACAAAATACACAAGTGCACATAGTCTAAGAGTAAAAGAGTTCTTCCTTCATTTCTAAAAGATATTTATATGGAACTCAACGTGAACCAAATGCTCCCTCACCCAAAAATGAGCTTCTCTATTTATAAACTAAGCTCTTTTCCCCATGTGCTCATGAGACTAGTCAAAAAGTAGACATGTGCCTAACTAACATATCTCAAAGAGATATTTTGACAAAAAAAAGGTTTATTTACAAGCCTCCATACCATAGTATTGGAGAATTATCAAAAAGGCTCCTAAGAGGGTGTTCTCATGTGCAAGTCCAAATATATACAAAGAGGGTATTTTCATGATCAAGGGATGGCTCCCATGCACAAAAGAGAATATCTGCACACCATACAACCCAACAGTTCTCGAGAGTCATGATCACTAGTATAAATTAGAAATTTGATAATGTGTCTAGGAGAGTGCCCTAATTCAGTATCTATATGCAATCTTTGATCCTTGATTGGATTTTTGTTATCTTGCACTTGGCATATATCCATGGCCATGGCTTGTGGTTCAATAAATGATTCCATAGGAATTTCCTTATATGCAATAGAGCACATGTTTTGATATGCGTATTTCAAGAGTAATTTTTTCTTATGGATGCAATCTAAGGATTTTTCTTGAGCCTATTCTCTAATGTGGCATTCTTTTTATTTGCGATTCTTAGCTTGTAATCATCTAAGCATATTTGCAGTGAGGGGTTCTCGGTATACTTTCTATAGATATTGTTATAATTAGGAGATATATCACCTTCTAGTGTGGATAATTTGGTGGCACCACAAGAAAATATATGGTGGATCACATGGGTCCATTCCCTCTCTTCTACAACTTTTTTGCATGTTTTTTCAATGTATAAACAAGCACGAAGTCACCTTCTTGTAGTTTTTATCCTTTATATGGACAAAATAAATAAGGATTTTGTCTCCTTTTATGAGCATAGATGCCAATTGTAGCCCGATGGTTTCTTTTTTGCAATGCCTTGGGTTTATGTAATAAACAAAATGACTCATGACCATTCCACTCATAATCTCTTGCTAATTTGAAGTCAGAACAAGAAATTCAATAAGAAAAATTGTATGTTGTTCATATACCAAATTGAAAGGATGGGATCCTAGATGGGGGATGATTCCAACACCCCAATGCAACTATAGAAGATGGTTGCCCTCCACTAGGCCCATAAGCAATGATATATGCTCACTATTCTGAACTTTTCTCTATACCTATATAAATACTTAAAATGGAGCTTTTCAAACTTAAACTAGTTTTTGGAAGCTATCCAACAAGCTTTAAGTCATGCCAAATGGATATTCTAGTTGGGATAACCATTCATTGCAAGACATGCTATTTGTTTTCAACACTCTCTGCTTGTGTGGAGATATAGCTTCACAAACTTGGCAATTTCTCACAATTCACTAAGTAAAAGAACATGAAACTTTGTCACACTTTGGGCTGCTATATTAGAGACCAAATGAACCTTGAAATCAATGAAAATGAGTACAATGAGAGAGCAAAAAATGCTCTGAAATATAGTACTATCATATTTATGAAAGCTAACTACATCTCTAGATAGACAAGAGCAAAATCATGACAAAATGAGATAATCAAGAAAAGGGGCTTCTTTTTGGAGTTTAGGATATCGCTAAACTAAGTGTAAAACTTTTGGAATTCATAGAACTCAAGAAACAAAGGTGGAATGATGTTTATATAGAGCTTTTAGTTTTTCTTTTGTGGAGCTCCTAACTTGATTCCACGACTTTGGATCCTCCTTTTTTAGTGGTCCACAAAACTTGTGGATGAGTCCTTTTGCATGGTTGAGACTTGATTTTCAAAAATTCCTCTCAAGTCTCAATAGCTAGATCCTTCATTCCAATGCATGCCTTGAAGTCTTGTAGCTTTACTCCATCCAAAGCTTTGGTAAACATATCTACATATTGGTCCTTTTTATTGACATGCTCCACCTTTCACTAATCCTTTGAGGTATCTAAGTACCCTTTCGTATGCAAAAATATGAGTTACTTTCGGTGCCTAAAAAAGTTGAGATAACACTCCAACTACATGTGCAATATCTAGACTTGTCATAGTAGCATACAAAAGAGAACCAATCATTGACCTATACATGGTCACATCCTTCACTTCTTCACCTTCATGAGCACTTAGATTAACATTTACTTCTAATGGATTTGAAATGCGCTTGCACTCACACAAGAAAAACTTCTTCAAAAGATCTAGAATGTATTTCCTTTGCATCAAGAATATACCTTCTTCTTTATGTCATACTTCCATCACAAGGAAGAACCTTAAAATCCCTAAATCAGAGATTCAAACTACTCCCATCTGCATGCCTCTTTACCTTGTACACCCAATTATTGCCAATCACTTTCATGTCCATTGTTTTTGGCACCAATGAACAAGTATCTTTTTCTTCAAGTTCCTTGAATTCCTCCTCCATGCTTTCAATCCATTCCCTATGTGTATTTGTGTCTTCAAAAAAGTTAGGCTCTTCACAAGCTCTAACTTGACTCATGTAGGCATAGTGACTTGCAATGAATGAATCATAAGTTAACCTTTGAACATGGTATTTAACCCTATTGGATGATTTTACTTCATCATTAAGTGGTAAAAATATCCTACTCCTTATTTTAGAAGCTTTAAGTCTTGGAGTTTCTAATTTCTCCACATCTTTGTCACTTGTAGAGTCCATTTCTACCCATAGATTATTTGCCTTTTCTTTTCCTTTGCTACTTCCTTCACTTGAATAAGCTTCATTCCTTTTCCTTCCTTGCTAAGCTGATGTAGTACTCTCCTATGGTGGGGTTCTTGAAGTGGTTGGACCACTCATCTCCATTCTTTGTTGTTGCTCTTTGAACTTCTTATCAGCTTCATATGCATCGTCAACATGTAACACAGCTTTGCTACCATACCAAGGTATAAATTCATCAGATATTACATCCCTAAATACCTTAATCTCTTTGGTGCTAGGTTTATAACATCCAAAACCTTTTTTTTCTGAAGAATGTCCAAGAAATATACATCTATCTGCCTTTGGGTCTAAATTGTGTCTCAATTCTTGAGGTATGTGAACATAACACACACAACCAAATACTTTGAGATGTGAAAGGTTTAGTTTCTTACCACACCAAGCTTCATATGGTGTAACTCCATGTACTCGTGAGGTTGGACATCTATTCATAAATGGTTATATTTGCTACATCAACCCAATAAGAATTAGGAACATTCATTTCATTTAACATAGCTCTAGCCACTTCCACCATAATCTATTCTTTCTCTCTCCCACCCCAATTTTTCGAGGTGTATATCCCCAAGTGAATGGCCTTTTGATGCCATGGTCATGTAGAGAACCTAAAAATTCATATTAAAAGTACTCTTCCCCTCCATCTGATCTAAAATTTTTTATATACTTCTTTGTCTCCTTCTCTACTAGTTTTATTAACCTCTTGAAGTGGTAAAGCACCTCTGACTTTTAATTCATGCTATACATCCAAAAAAACCTTGAATGATCATATATAAATGTGAAAAAATATCTATTACCTCCAATGGATGGCTCCCTTGTAGGTCCCCATACATCTGTGTATATGAGATTTAACACTTCATTGCTCACATGTGCTCCCTTCTTGAATGGCAATCTGCTTTGTTTCCCATATTGACAAGCATGGCACAAATGTTTCATATTTTGATATGTAATCTCAAGTAGTCCACTCACCAAGCCATTCCTTTGCATGTCCTTTATCCTTTGTAAGTTTATGTGGCCAATTCTTTTCTGCAACAAGTCGATCTCTGCAATCTTTTTATTTCTAATTAACAAGTAGATAGTGTGAGGGGTTGATGGCTTTACCTCCATGGTGAAGAGTCTTCCTTGATTTTTTCCTTCTCCTATGAGCTTGTAGTCCTGCATGGGGTCTTCAAAAAAACATCCATGATCACTAAACCTCACTTCATAACCTCTTTCAACCATTTGACCTATTGAAACCAAGTTCTTGGTGTTGGTTGGCCAATGCAACACATCCTTCAATGCCTTGGAGATTTGAGATCCATTCAATGCAACATCTCCCACATGTGTAATCTTGTGCTCAATTTCATCCCCCCTCTCTAACAACCAAAAATCCTTTGAGTAAGGACTCTATGAATTCATTTAAAAAATGAGTGCCTCTATCACTAATTATCTCAATAGAGAGACCAAATGTAGTAAATAATTGGTCAAAAAAAATTAATATAGGGGTCGTTTGAGCATCATTCTTTATTGTTGCGCATGCATCCACCCATTTGGTGACATAATATGTCACTACCATTATGTGCTCAGCATGAGATTTTTTGACAGGTGGGCTCAGAGGACCAATAAAGATTATTCCCACTTTGCAAATGCATTTCCTTCCACCATAGGCCTTAGAGGCATTTGATAAATAGATATTTTACTCTTTGGCATGTATCAAACCTTTTCACAAATGTTTAAGCATCCATGCATGGTGAGCTACTACAAAGCAACAAATAAAATCATATGTACTATCCAATCTATAGAAGAATGTCCACCACAAATACCTAAGTGGGTAGCTTCTAGTAGTGGCAAATAGTCATCTTCATGTACACTAAGGTGTAGGAAGTTATGATTACCTCACTTGTAGAGCATATTGTCAATACTAGCGAAGTCTCTTTGTCTGAGTGATGTCATATTTGTAAGATAAGTTCAAAATATCAAGCAGTCTACTATGTGCGTGCTCCAAGATGTGCATGCAAATACATAGTAAAGAGTAGCATGCTCAATGGTTGGAATGACTTGGCAAGTTGCATAGGCATTGACATAATCATGTACAATAGGTTCCATGTGTATCTAATAAATGCCATTTTTTGCATGTTTTGTAAATTTTGTGATTTTGGTAAATGCCTTCCAAAGGCATCCACGTGATCTTGAGCTACCAATGCCATATGTTATTCTTCCAATATGCAGTAGGAAAGTATTTCTTGTGTGTCTTGATTATATAAGAAACTAGCATTGATTATATCTTCTTTAGTGAATTGCACATAAGGATGGGCTAGTCCAAAGGATAAAATAGGTATGCATGAATCAGTCCATTTGGGTGTCATTTTGTTCTTGAACAAGTACATGGTTGATAACTCATCAGTAATTGCTTTTACAGGGTAAGCACTAGGTATCATCAAGAGATGATCATACGTGTATGAGCGTGCTTCTCTTCTTGATTATTACCTCAAAATTGTATTCCATGAGAAGGAATCAACATAGCACAAGTCTGATTGACAAGGTATAGCAAGTTGGGATTGATGATCTATAAAGATTTTAACTTTATTTCTAGTAAATAGTGTTTAAACTTCTTTATCACATAGACCATTCCTAGACCCTCTCCTTCCATGGCAGTATAATTCCTTTACGTGGGAATGGGTTGTTCGCTTGCATACACAATTAAACCTCATCAGCATGTTGTGCTAAGATGCAATCAATAGGAACATATAAGAATCTACATGGATATGGAATTGTTTGTTCCAATATGGGGCTTTCAATATAGGTGTTGATATGAGACGTTTTAGTTCTTGAAAGGAGTTCTCACAATCTTCCATCCACTCAAAATTCTTTAGAAGCCCATACATGAGCTTAGTAATGGTTGCATACATGTACATAAATCTTCTATAAGAACTGCAATGTCCTATAAAAATCTAGACCATTATCATTTTGTGGTCAAGGAAGTTTTATTATCGTTGTGACCTTCTCCTCATTGGTTGATATGTCATTTTTCGAGATTATATGCCCAACTATTTTGCCTTCGTGGAGCATGAAATATTTTTTTTCAAAATTTAAGCTTGCTTGAAAAGTCAACTTTTTATTTAAGAATTGAATCAAGCATCAAGAGTAGGTTGTTGTTCTTACTTTGTAGTGCCATGAAATTGAGCATTATATTGCAATAAAGTCTCCATGCTTGGTTGTCCTGAAATGCTTTAGTACAAGAGGTTTTTAAGATGAAAAAGAAGGTAATGCTCAAAACCCTTTTGATACACAAAACAATGAAGACTTTGAAAAAGTAGAGATAGAACTTACGCCTTTTAAGAGATGACCATGTTTAAAACTTGCCCTAAAAAATTTGTGAAAGTTGCTTTTTTGTGATTTTCAATTGATTTTTAGTAGTGCTTTTGGAGGGAACACAAAACTATAAAAAGACAAGGCTTGGAACACTTTACCATCACCAATTGGAGAGCTAGGATTAAATCTTGGCGAAGAGATTTTCTTCACCTTGGAGAATTGGATTTGTGTTCATCTTTAAAAAGGAAGGTAGTAGCTGAGTTATGAGTTCTTTAAGATGAAAAAGAAGGTAATGCTCAAAACCCTTTTGATACACAAAACAATGAAGACTTTGAAAAAGTGGAGATAGAACTTACGCCTTTTAAGAGATGACCATGTTTAAAACTTGCCCTAAAAAATTTGTGAAAGTTGCTTTTTTGTGATTTTCAATTGATTTTTAGTAGTGCTTTTGGAGGGAACACAAAACTATAAAAAGACAAGGCTTGGAACACTTTACCATCACCAATTGGAGAGCTAGGATTAAATCTTGGCAAAGAGATTTTCTTCACCTTGGAGAATTGGATTTGTGTTCATCTCCAAAAAGGAAGGTAGTAGCTGAGTTATGAGTTCTTCATCTACAACAAGGGTGTGAAGAGATGGATTTGTAGTTGATGAAAATGAAGTGGTGCTGCAAAAACTTTGCACTACACCCGCCAAATGGACTCTATAGATATGTGGTGGGCCCTTTTAGCTTGCCAAAGGATGTATTAGACACCCTATGTACCTTGGAGGATCATTTTCAAAAAGTTGAATCAAAACAGATAAGTTGGAGTAGATTCAAGAGCCAAATATGTTCATACTCTTGTCCAACGTTTTGAACAATTCTCTGGCCACAGCAGAAATTAACTTAATTCCTTTTGGGGAACTCTTATTAGCTTAGTAGGCTAACAATCAAGAGTTATTTCAACCAAAATGATGGACTACACAAAGAGAAAGAATTTTAGCAAGTGATAGGATGACCCCGATTTTCTCGGGCTACAACAGTACACAGACCCGTGCGCAGTGAAATAGAGCTATCTCACGATTTCAGAATTCAATGCTCATGAAAATTTGTAGGCATATACTAGACAGTATGAGGATTCTAAAAAGCTTTAAATCATGGAAAATAGTGAATTCCACACTGAGAAAAAGCTCTAACAAAATGACTGTTCTGAGAGAGTGCTAGCAGAGAAGAAGAAAATGAGGTGACATAGTTGACTTCAAATGATCATACTTGAATATTGAAACATCCAAATACAATGAAAATTGGTGAGCACATAGTAGACTTAGAGAGATATGTGTACCAAGAACAGTACTATTCACAAGAACATGAAAATATGAACTCAAATGATCATGAAAATGAAATTATATTGATTGTACAATACAATTTACTTGCTGATACATATGTGTGCCTTGAAATCACACCTTGACATGGCATAAAGCTCAGCTCTTGGAGGTCTTCTCTTGACCATGACTAAAATTGCCATGTATTTATAGTTGATCTTGGGAGCCTAACTTCCCACAACCACTCTTCAATCTATTAGTGATTGATTTGATTCTCCAATACCATCAATCACAAATTCGTGGCTTATCTTTCCTCTTTTGATCAAGTGGACTCAACCACTTAAGATTCTTTCACTTTTACATCAAGTAAGACTAAAAAATTACAAGAGGGAGTTCACAAGTGAACTGTAGAAGGAGTAGACATTTCCTTCAAGTTTCTAAGCCTTTTCATGACTCAAGCCAATACTTAGGCTTGTCATCGACTTGCTCCAATAGCTCCCCCTCAAGCCAAGTATTCTTGAGGTCTTCAATCCTCCAAGATTACCTGCAAACCTATCATAGCATTGAATTTGCAAAGCTTTGTACCATCCAATGCTTTGGTTAGAATATTTGAACATTGTTGATGAGTGGACACATATGATATTTGAATCTCCTTGCTCACAATCTTCTCTCTTACATAGTGATAATGAACTTCAATATGTTTAGTCCTTGCATGAAAAATTGGATTAGCAGCTAAGTCAATAGAACTCATATTGTCACCAAAAATAGTTGGAGTCCCAAATTCCAATCCAAGATCCGTGAATAGTGTCTTCATCCACATAGTTTCTTGAGTAGCTATGGCAAGACCTGTGTATTAAGCTCAGTAGAAGAGAGAGCAACTGTGGGTTGCTTCGTTGATGACCATGAAACAAGTTTTGAACCTGCAAAGGTAAGATAACTTGAGGTGCTCCTTCTGTCTTCCTTGGAGCCAGCCCAATTTGCATCAGAGAACAATTTCAAACATAAATCAGATACATAGGGGTAATATAAGCCCTCATTCATGGTCCCTTTGAGATATCTAAGTATCCTCTTGGCAGCCTCCATGTGAGGTTTCCTGGGTGTTTGCATAAATTGACTTAGCACACTCACACTATAACATATATCAACCCTTGTCAATGTGGCATAGTTCAAACTACCCCACAAGGCTTTGATAACCTATCACATCTTCTATGACTTCACCTTCATGTGAGCTCAATTTATGATTAACCTCCATTGGAGTACCTGCAATCCTGCAATCTTTCATCTTGAATTTTGCCAACATGTCTTTAATGTACTTTCTTTGAGTAAGAAACAAACCATGATCTTTGTAGACAACTTCCAATCCTAGGAAGTAGGTAAGTGAACCCAAATCACTTATCTTGAATTCTTCTCTCATCTGTTCTTTGATTCTCTTAATGCCATCTGTATCATTTCCTGTAAGTATAATGTTGTCTACATACACACACAAATAGATGACTTCGGAATTACTCCTCTTTATGAATAATGATGGATTTTCCTTGCTAGGTTGAAATCCTTTGTCCTGCAAGAATGAGCCTGTGATTCCAAGCCCTTGGGGCTTGCTTGAGTCCATATAAAGCTTTATTAAGTTTACACACATAATCAGGATATATGTGATTCTCAAGACCAGGTGGTTGTGCCATATATACCTCTTCTGTTATCCATCCATTAAGAAATGCATTTTTTACATCCAATTGAAGTATGTTCCTATTGGAGATAGACGTCTGCGGAAGCACGCGAACAGCACAAGGAAGAAGAAGCTTGGAGCACAAAAACACAATATTGAATGTATTACTAGAGAATGTACAAAGATAAGTAGCCCATTAGGGCAATAGGCGTATATACAAGCCGAGGGAAAAAACCTCCTAAAGAGGGAAAAAAGTGCCCCGACGGTCCTAGAGTGTTCACACACATCACTACCTAAATATATTAACAAATCCCCCCTGGGAGTGATGCGGTGAACAAGGAGCTGGCACTCATGTATAAAGAAGTGCCAAGCTATGTGGAAATCACTCCACAAAAGGAAGTAAGCCCAAAGCTTTGCGGAAAGCTTCAAACTTCTCCCTAGGCAGAGCCTTCGTGAAAAGGTCTGCAATGTTCTCCTGCGTGGGCACATATGCCAAGCTGATCTCCCCAGCAGAGAACCTCTCCCTGACATAGTGATAATGCACCTCAATGTGCTTAGTGCGAGCATGGAACACAGGGTTCCTCGCAACTGCCAATGCGCTCTGACTGTCAGTGAAGATGGTGGTGGCAGAAGTCTGGCCAACACCCAAATCAGCCATAAGGCGTCTGAGCCACACACACTCAACAGTCGCTGTGAAAGCTGCCCTATACTCAGCCTCACAACTGGAAGTGGCCACAGTAGGCTGCTTCTTGCTCAACCAAGATATACATGAGCTTCCAAGCATGAAGCAAAAACCACTGGTGGACACACGAGTGTCATAGCAACCAGCCCAATCTGAGTCAGAAAAAGCATGCAAATCTGGCGGTAGTGATCCCCCCTTGGGATAAAACAACCCAAGTAGCCAAGTACCACTCAAGTAGCGAAAGATGCGCTTAACCGCCTTCCAATGCATGACTCCTGGGCAATGCATAAACCTGCTCATCTGTGAGACAGCAAACTGAATATCTGGCCGAGTAATGTATAAGTAAATCAAGCATCCAACAGCCTGCTGATAGAGAACAGCATCAAATGCATCTCCAGCATCATGAAGACTCAATCGTAAACCTGTCTCCATAGGAGTGGCAATAGGCTTACAATCTTCAAGGCCAAAACGCTGCAATAATGTGTCAATATAGTTCGTTTGACACAAAGCCATTCCACCATCAACGTGCATAAACTGAATGCCCAAATAGTGATGCAAATGCCCCAAATCAGACATCTCAAATGAGGCATGCAAATCAACCTTAAAATCAGCAATATGTGTCTCAATAGGACCAGTGAGCAGCATGTCATCAACATAAACAACAATGATCAGAAGCACATCATTAGCACGCTTAACATATAAGGTGCTTTCATTTGGACTGTTCTCAAAACCATGTGCAATCAGATAGGCATGTATCTTCTCATACCAAGCACGTGGTGCTTGCTTTAAACCATATAATGCCTTCTTTAACCTGCACACCTGGTTTTCATGCCCTTTCTGCACAAGGCCACGGGGCTGAAAAACATACACTTCTTCATGCAAGTCACCATTCAGAAATGTTGTTTTAATGTCCAACTGATGTACATTCCAACCATGATGGGCAGCAAGTGCACAAATGCTCCAAACAGTAGTCATACGGCATGTAGGTGCAAAGGTCTCATCAAAATCAATGCCTCTTTCCTGTGCATAACCCTTTGCAACAAGCCTAGCCTTATACCTGTCAACTGTACCATCAGGTTTACGCTTCAGCTTGTATACCCACTTAGTGCCAATGGCCTTCTTGCCAGGAGGCAAGTCACATAAAGACCATGTACCATTCTTCATTATAGCATCATATTCAGATTGCATAGCAGCCATCCAATTTTCTGAATTTTGTGCTTCATCAAAAGAAACAGGCTCATTCTCATCACAGAGACTAGATGCAGCCATAGCATAGCAATCTGATGCAAAGGAGGCACTAAGAGAGCCTGAACGAGTACGATATCACAAAGGTGCATCTAATTTGCTGTCACGCAAAGTCTTCATTTTGGCATAGTTTTTGCCTGCTCAATATCAACTCTCTCATCAACAAGTGCATCATGTAAATCTGCATCAGAAATGGAATGATCTGCATCATCATATGAAACCTGCAAAGGCTGAGAAGTTGCCTCATTAGGACCAGCACTAGACTGTCCACCTGTAAAAAGAGGCATCAAAGTATCATACATGTCTTTGGAGCTAACAGATGCCTCCTTAGTACATGAAAGCAATGGCTGAATAGCATCTTCCACAAAGACAACATCACGGCTAACCAGAATGCGTTTAGTCTGTGGATGATACAGACGATAGCCTTTACTTTCAGAACTGTACCCAACAAAAATATATTTTACTGCCTTATCATCCAATTTTCTGCGATGTTGTTCAGGCACTAGTGCATATGCCAAACAACCAAAAACATGCAGATCAGCAACAGATGGCTTGCGGTCATGCCAAGCCTCATATGGAGTGATAAACTGCAACGCTTTAGTGGGACACCTGTTCAGTACATATGCTGCACACATGACAGCCTCAAGCCAGAAACTATGTGGTAAAGCCTAACTTTTGACCATGCACCTCGCCATCTCCATGAGTGACCTGTTCTTTCTTTCAGCAACTCCATTCTGTTGAGGTGTATACGGCACTGTACATTGGTGTTTTATCCCATGTTCAGCCAAAAATGCATTAAAATCTGAAGACATATATTCCCCCCCTCGATCAGAACGGAGGGTGCCCATTTTACATGCTGACGGATTTTCAGCCAAAACCAAAAACTGTTTGAAGCACATGAACACTTCGGACTTTGCTTTGAGTGGATATACCCATGCATGCCTGGAAAAATCATCAATGAAAGTCACAAAGTAAAGGTAATTTCCAAAAGAGGGTGTCTGCATAGGACCACAGACATCACTATGTACAAGCTGCAATTTCTGCGTAGCCCGAACTGAACCATCTTTTGGAAAGGAAGAACACTGCATTTTGTCCAAAATATAGCCTTCACAAACATGTTTTCCAGGTGCCTCAAGTTTGGGCAAAGAGGACACCATTTCATATTTCTGCAGGCGTAGCAAACTAGCAAAATTCAGATGACCAAAGCGTGCATGCCAAAGCTTTGCATCTGACATAGCCTGAGAATCATGAACTGCACATGCCGAATCATTCACAAATCTTTCATAGTCTATGAGCTTATACAGCCCACGACATAAAATGCCAGAAGCAATAATCACATCGCCATTTGAGAGATCATGGACTGTACACCTGTCATCAACGAATTTCACAACCAAGCCAATCTTGGCTAATGCAGAAACTGATAACAGGTTCTTTTTTATCCCTAGCACAAATAAAGCATCTGACAAAGTGAAAGAACTACCATCAGCAGTAGTCAGAATGATCTTACCAACTCCCATAACAGGATAAGAGGAGTTATTGGCGCATGTGACAGTATTCCCTGTAGGGGCAGGCTCGAGTGAAGAGAAGAAACTGCGCTGCGAGGTAATATGTTTGGTCGCCCCACTGTCAAAGTACCAAACATCTGAGTCTACTGCAGACATGCACTGATCATGAGAAGATGGGTCAAAACTGCATACAGTAGTAAACGCCCATTCTTCTTCCTGCACAAGATTTGCAGACTCTGTTTTTGGTGTAGAGACCTCTGCAACAACCATTCAAGCCTCTTTCTTCTTTGCCTCTTTAGCAGCCAATTTTGGACAGTTCTTTATTATATGATCATTTCCTTTACAGTACTTGCAAAACAATTTCTGCTTTTCTGATTTCTTCTCATCTTTATCCTGGTTCGTCGATTGTGCAGCATTTGCAGATTTTTGCTTACTAGTAGAAGAGCTCCATTTTCCTTTGCCCTTCTGACTAGCCAGGAAAGCTTGATCTGCAACACGCATAATGGACATGTTCTTCCTGGACTGATCTTCTTGCAACAGAACAGAGACTAATTCCTCAAATGACAAGGCATTCGGATTGCCTTTCATCATCAACCGAAGAGTAGAGGCAAAACTCTGATATGAATCAGGAAGACCATTTAGAACAGTCTGCACAAGTGAGCTATCTGGTATAACCTCATCAGCAGAAATCAATTGTTCCTTCAGGTCTTTGATCTTTGTGAGAAAACTGTCCATAGAATCACCTTCATTCATGTGCTCACTCTCCAACTGTTTTCGGAGGTAAGCAACACGAGCCTCATTCCTAGCCTGGTACAAAGTGGTAAGTGTATCCCAAGAATCCTTTGCTATTCTACAAGAGCGAATGTGAGGAATAATGGCACGTTTGACAGACAAATGTTGAAGGTTCCTCTTGATTTATATCCTGTGCTAGATAGATTGAATGTTTAGTGACTAGAGAAGTATCAAACCCATACCTTTCTGGCTTCCTTTTCTCCCTCATGGACCTTCTTAGGCCATGATGTGATGATTCTACCTCTTGTCCAAGTTCGTGCATTTTTTATTTACCTTTAGACTTCCACATTTTGATTTTTTCATACTGAGTTGCCTCATCATCTTCTGAGGTATCCTCCTCTTCAACTTTAGAAGAATTATCCTTAAAACGTTTTGGAAAATCTTCTTCAAGATCATAAGGTAGGTTGACCTTTCTACATGAATCTTCATACCAAGAACTATTCCCATCAAATACTATATCTCTACTCACCAAGAATCCTTTGGTTGTTGGGTTGTATAATCTATAGCCCTTTTGATTGTTGTCATATCCAATGAATACACACCTTTCTGCTTTGGGATCCATCTTACTCTAACCTGTGAAGGAACATGAGCAAAAGCAACACATCCAAAAATCTTACAATAATCCAAGCTTGGTCTTCTTCCATTCCAAGCCTCATATGGTATCATGCCATCAAGTGATTTTGAAGGTAACCTGTTAATCAAATAAGTGGCTGTGGATATAGCCTCAGCCCATAAGTAATTAGGTAAGTACTTTTCATTTAGCATAGACCTTGCAGCTTCAACAATTGTCCTATTCCTTCTTTTTGCCACTCCATTTTGCTCAGGAGTGTACCTTGTAAAGATCTCTCTTTTGATTCCTCTTTCTTGAAGAAAGGAGTCAAATTCATGGGAGAAGTACTCTCCCCCTCCATCTGACCTTAGCCTTTTTAGTGTTTTACCTGTTTGATTCTCCACAAGAGCCAAATATCTTTGAAGCATGAAAAGACTTCATCTTTGTGTTTCATAAAGTATAATATAGTCCATCTACTGCAATCATCAATGAAGGAGACATAATACCTTGATCCGGATATTGAAGCATCCTTGCTAGGTCCCCATACATCTGTATGAACCAACTCCAAGAGATCTCCATGCATATATCCTTTCTTCATGAATCGTAACCTGTGAGACTTTGCAAATTGACATGCACTACACTTATAAATCATGTGTTGTTTTGACAAGTTAGGGAGTCCAAGTACACTTTGGTCCCTGCAAATTTGCTTTAATGATCTTTCACCAATATGTGCTAACCTTTTGTGACATACTTCCAATTCTGTGAGTGTCTGACTACCATAGTTAAAGAGAGCAATGTTCCTAGTGTCTTGTAATTCAAATGTGAAGAATCTATCTGTCTTTTCACCTTTTGCAATTCTCTTGAATCCTTGACTTGGATCTTCAACAAATGCTCCTACTTTTCTGAACCTAACTTGCAACCCTTTCTCTACTATCTGCCCAACACTTATCAAATTCTTTGTAATGGTAGGGACATAGAGTACCTTACTGAGTAAGTTGATGTTTCCGTCAGGTGCTTTGACATTTCCTATTTTCTCCACAAGGTGTCTTGTATCATCTCCTATTTGTAGCTCATGCTTGTTCTTTGGATCTTCTGAATCTGATAGGAGTGCCACATTTCCTGCCACATGTTTGGAACAACCTGAATCTATGTAGAAAACATGCTCATCAGATTTACCTTGTGGCATGGCCATATTCATGATTAGCAATGAGTCCTCTTGATTTGAGTCTTCTCTGTAGTTATTGAAGTCTCTTCTTCCTCTATTGCCTCCTTGATAGTTTGAATGGTTGTAATTGTTGTAGTTGCCATGGTAATTGTTGAACCTTCCTCTTGAGTAGCCATAAACTCCTCTATCGTAGTTTTTGCCTCTTTGATTCCTGGAATTCCTAAAGCAATTTTCAGTTGTATGATTAGTTAATCCACAAATAGAGCATGAATTAGAGACTTGGGATCTCCCCCTACCTTGTCTTCCTCCTCTTCCTCTACCTCTACCATGTCTTCCTCTACATGCATAGTTAGCTTGATGTGTACCTGCTTCATCATCCACTTTCTTTCCTCTTCCTTTGTTTTCTTTAGACTTGCATTTATCAGTATACAAAGTTGAAGATTGATTACCTTTGGAGCTTTCTCCATTCTGGATAAGCTTGGCCTCTTGAGTAAGTAGTTGTCCTATGAGTGCGTTGAGATCTGGTACATGCATATCCATGTATAGATCCATAGCTGTGGTGAATGCTTCCCACTTGTCATCTGCCTTCAAGCCATTGATGACTTGCCTTACAATTTGTTCTTCATCTATTACCTCTCCAATGCTTCCCAACTGATATGCTATGTCCTTGAGCTTTGTGACAAAATCAATCACATTTTGTTTGGGAGCTTTCTTGAGAGTTGTGAAGTCTAGCCATAGTTGATGCTTCTTGGCCTTTGTACTTGAAGAGAAGAAGGCTTCAAGTGCATTCCACACTTCCTGAGATCAACTTCTAATGTGAGGCAACAAAAAATCTAAGATAGAGTTGAGGAGATAAGACCTTGCAAGTGCATCCTTGGAGCACCATGTGCTCAATCTTTCTTGCTCTTCTTGTGTTGGTTGACTTTTGTTCCTGAAACTTGGCATAACTTCATCTCCAGCTATATAACCATATAAATTCCTTCCTTGAAGATAAGCTTCCATCCTTAATGACCAGACTGAGTAGTTACCTCTATCCAATTTGTCAATTGATGAAGGAAATCCATCTGCCATGTTGTCCAACCTTGCTCTGATACCACTGTGAAGAGATTGATTTGTAGTTGATGAAGATGAAGTGGTGCGGCAAAAACTTTGCACTACACCAACCAAACGGACTCCAGAGATATGTGGTGGGCTCTTTTAGCTTGCCAAAGGATGTATTAAACACCCTATGTACCTTGGAGGATCACTCTCAAAAAGTTGAATCAAAACAGATAAGTTGGAGTAGATTCAAGAGCCAAAAACTTGCTATTTATGTTCATACACCTATCCAAAGTTTTGAACAATTCTCTAGCCACAACAGCAATTAACTTAATTCCTTTTGGGGAACTCTTATTAGCTTAGTAAGCTAGCAATCAAGAGTTATTTCAACTGAAATGATGGACTACACAAGGAGAAAGAAGTTTCGCAAGTGATAGGATGACCCCGATTTTCCCGGGCTGCAATAGTACACAGACCCGTCACAATAAAATAGAGATATCTCACGATTTAAGAATCCAATGCTTATGAAAATTTGTACGCATATACTAGACAGTATGAGGATTCTAACAAGCTTTGAATCATGGAAAATATTGAAGTACACACTGAGAAACAACTCTGACAAAATGACTGTTCTGAGAGTGCTGGCAAAGAAGAAGAAAATGAGGTGACACAGTTGACTTCAAATGATCATAACTGAAGATTGAAACACCCAAATACAATGAAAGTTGGTGAGCATACAGTAGACTTAGAGAGCTAACTTTACTAAGTTAAATCACTGAAAATGATGCACCGAGATCAGAGAAATCATCTCTGCAATCTGATTGAAAAAACTGAGAGATATGGTAGTGAACAGTACACTTCACAAGAACATGAAAATATGAACTCAAATGATCATGAAAATGAAAGTATATTGATTGTACAATACAATGGACTTACTGATACATATGTGTGGCTTGAAACCACACCTTGATATGGCATAAAGCTCAGCTCTTGGAGGTCTTCTCTTGACCACGACTAAAACTACCATGTATTTATAGTTGATCTTGGGAGCCTAACTTCCCACAACCACTCTTCAATCTATTAATGATTGATTTGATTCTCCAACTACCATCAATCATGAATTCATGCCTTCTCTTTCCTCTTTTGATCAAGTGGACTCAACTACTTAAGATTCTTTCACTTTTACATCAAGTAAGACTAAAAAATTACATGAGGGAGTTCACAAGTGAACTCTAGAAGGAGTAGACATTTCCTTCAAGTTTCTAAGCCTTTTGATGACTCAAGCGAATACTTAGGCTTGTCATAGACTTGCTCCAACAAAGGGTAGCACTTTGAAGCTTATTTAAACTAGGACGAGATCATCTTAGACTTATGGAGATTGTGATATTATGAAGAAGAGCAATAGCAGCATAATATCATGCTTCTTTCTAATTTCATGTACTTCATGTTTAGAATGTATGACAAATATGTGGAGCTATGCTCCATCTCTCGCGTCTTATCTATTCTCCATTTTATCTCTATTTTCTCTATGTTTTTATACTTATTATAGACCTAAAAACCAACTATTCGTATCAAAGTAAGTTATATGATGGATATGGACATGCAACAAATGGTATGCAGAGAATGCATGAATGTTTGCAAGACTCGAGAGCATTGCTTCTATCTGCAAAGGTGGAGTAATGTTCATCCATCTAGTCAACTTTCTAGTACTCCTTGGCGTTTGTCACTCAACCATAGTTATGGGAGATGGCATGGTCAACTTGGTGGTCATGAAAGAAAGCTTATGTGAGCAAGGAGGGGAAAGAGATATGGTGAACAAGTTTTCACCTTCTTTTATATGTGTACATTTGTTTGATAGGTGTAGATAAAGTCATATGACTAATACTAATTGGTTTGGCCAACCTTGATAGTTGATTTGTTAAGAGTCTCCACACCATCTATTGGCATTTTAATATCAATACTAGCATCCCTTTGTTTATCTCTATTCTTTTAAGTAGTACTTGGTTGAGAAGAGTATAGGATGAATGAGTTCTCTTGGAGATCTGTTGGGGGACAACTCATCATGATCAAGGCCCTTTTGTGTGTTTGTGGGCACTTGCATGACACCACGTGGAAGATCAAAATCAAAAGTATACAAGTATCTACATTAACAAAAAATATCAGCCAACAAAGTATACCTACCTTAGTATTAAGTTAGAAGGGGATTGTTAGAACTCAAAACCTTCCAAAAGAGGGCTACACATCTTCAAGAAAAATTCAGAAGTATGCAAAGTCAACTTTGATCAAAAGAACTCAATAAAATGGACAAAATTGATAGGTCAAAATAAGGAATCTCTAGATAGCACTCTTCAAGAGCAATCTAATGGTATAAGACACCCTCTATTTGGACAAGTTTAGGAGGGCCAAAACTGAAACCCTAGTTTGCAGTTTTATGTGAAAAGCAACATAAAGTTGAAAAACAAAAATAACACGTGGCAAAATCACATATGTTGTATCCAATGGTTAATAATATCCCATGTGTCACATTCAAAAGCTGACTGCAGCCAATCAAAAGCATAATTTTAAAAAAAAAAAGAATCAAAAACCCTAGATTGTACTTGTGCTATGCGTTTTAGTGATTTTTGCCAGATTTCGCTAGTGCTACTAGAGGGATCACAAACTATAAAAAGCCAAGACTTAGAACACTTTACAATCATCACTTGGAGAGCTAGGCTTGGAGCTTGGCTAGGAGGTCATCTTCTTCACCTTGGAGAAGTGGAGTTGTGTTCGTCTTTAACAAGGAGGGCAGCAGCTAAGAGTTGCGAATTCTTCATCTATAACAAGAAGGCCAGCAGCTTGAAGCTTATTTGTACTTAGAGGAGATCATCTTCAACTTACAGAGATAGTAAAATTATGAAGAAGAGCAGAAGCAACATAATATGATGCTTCTTTGTAATTTCAGTACTTCATGTTTGGAATGTATTATGCTCCATCTCTCTTACCTTGTCTATTCTCCATCCTATCTCTATTCTCTATGTTTCTATATTAATTGTGGGCCTAAAAACCAACACCTTTCCCTACTGTCTCACGAGTCACATCTATAAAAGAATCAGTACTCCATTTTTAAAGAGACAGTTTACTGATAAGCTACAAACAAAGCTATTCACTTCCTTCAGATAGATAGCCCTTAATATGCTCAAGCAGGAAACCAATCATTGATATCCTTCAATAATCTTGAACCATTAAAATAAGCTAATAGTAGTAACAATTATATTTGGGAATAGAAACTGTACACAATTTAGAAGCCAAACAACCAATCAGCTATGATGAATAAAATAAATACCCCCTACATGTTTCTCAAACTCTCATGGTCTTCGAAACTCATAACCCAATAAATATCCCCAATACATGTTTCCTGCATGTTCTTCGAACGTTATAACAATCTGAAAATTTCAACATGCCAGGCTTCCACAAGGCTTCCTATGCACAACACTAAAATTTAAACAATGTAAGCTGGATTAGGAACCATCATTAACCAGACGATGAGCAAAACACAGAGGTTACTCCTATGACATTCCAAATCCTTTGACATTTAAAAGCTTCAATCATAAATCTGGTCTCCATGACATAAAAATGCAACACAGAAATCACTCCTACGACATTTGAAGTTTCGATCATGAATATGATCTCCATGACAGCATGTCAGAGCTGTCAATCACTCCAGCCAAGGAAGACACAAATGAACCTGTCACAGAAGTTCTGCCGTAACATGATTATAATGTGTCAATTCCTCTCAGAAGCCCAGCATACAGTGAACTGAAGATGTGGTGAAAACAGAAGATAGGCAATCTTAATCACAAAGAGACAGTGAGTTAAGTTTTGAGCACAGCATTCAACCGCATTATAAATGACAGGGGATTGGAAAGTAACTACAGATCAATTTTGGCTCAAAATAACAAATAGTACGTATTAAGCAAACCAATGCAACACCTTGTAGATTGCTGTGCAATTATGGTTCTTAGCTATTCTTTTGGCAAGATGAACAAAGAGTGGAACCTTCGCCCAGTTTGTTATCTCCATACAATTCATATAACCAAAATAACAAATCGCTGCACACAAAACTGTAAATCTTTAAAAGCTGCTTTACAAGCTTCCACATCTAGGCTGCTGTTCGAAGAAAGGCCACTGTGCACACACGTGTCCCTTCACTGCCTCCAAACCGAAAGGTTGGATACGTTTTGACATGATCAATGTAATGAAACACAGGTTGAACATCTGAAGAACAAGATGATGCAGATGAAGTCGAGATGGCATCCTCCGCTCTGAGATAAAAGCAGCCCATCGTTGGACTCTGCATGTACGAGCATGCCTCATCAACCAATTCATCTTTAGTACTGTTGCATGATGTTATGATCTGGCCAAATACACAAATACATGTAAGAAATAGCATAGGTTAAAGATAGGGACTAGCATTGCTTGTTCTGTTTAGAAGATTCATAATGGTACTTACAAACACTCCCCCTGGAGCAATTAGCTTTGATATGGACTTCCAATACATGACCCTGCCAAACCACAAGTAATTATCATCAGCAAGCATCCCGAAAAACCAAAGCAAGAGACATCTGCTTGCATCTGCAACCTATGTAGTATGTCCTTGCAGATGATCTGTACTACAGATCTTGACACAAAGAAAAGATGCTTCTTGATATTCAAACATAGTTAGATGACCAAAGGAGCAGTTGGGCTTAGCTTTATCCCATAAATCTTCTAGTTCATATTCATATTACAATCAGGTACAAAATAATAAGGTTCGCAACATTTGTCACCTTCTCTGAGCACCATCTGGGTGAAGACCAATTGCATCAAGAGTACCTTTATCTGTAATCAGTTTAAACCGGGACTGTAATTTGGTCTCAAGGATATCATCAACCTGCATCAGACATCATGATTGGGGATCAAACATCCAGAGAAGATGTATCATTTCTGTATAAAAGATGACATGTAGAATGTCCAGAGTCCAAAGAGACTTGCAGTTCAATCTCTGTAAAGAAAAATACCATGAACTTTATGCCATGGAAATTGTTTCTTTCAGCAACTGCTTTAGCCAGCTCAATTGCACCTTCACAATAATCAGTGCCCGTCAGGTTGGAGAACCTGCCAACAATTTATCCATTTAATAAATTAGAAGGAACATAAATTCTTTAAAACATTTCATCACATCAGAGGCTTAACATTTGATTGTCATGAATAAGATAAAGCCATGCGAGGCTGCAAAAGCATTGGGGAAGTATCTTTAGTCATTGGGCATCATAGAGAAGAAAAACAAAAGCTTAAGCTGAAACATTCAGAATGACAGAAGCAAGAAACCATAATACCCCTGCTTAGCAAGAGCATGCAGCAACACTCCATTGCCTGTTCCAATATCCAATACACTCCAATTTGCCAACTCAGATGCCATTCGAGCTTCAGAAAAAATATCAAGGTCTGATATCGACAGCAAAGAAAAACCGTCCAGATTGTCAGCACAAAGGCCAGCAGCTACACTAGTACATATTTTTGCTGTCCATGAAGCCATTGTCTCCATAACACCCTCACCAAACCTGTTTTCACAAAATTCCATGACAACGTAAAGCAAACACAAGATTGTTTACTTCACCAGAATAATAAGATCAAACTCTTCAAAAGTCACTTCAAAACATTACCAGATTTCTCCTGCATCTCCATGCTCGTGGAAATTTATCAATTCCTCTGCATATGCTGCATCCCAATGACTCTGAAACCCTAATACTGATGTTTCCAATTCATCTTCATCATAACTGCACATGAGCATCTCAGGTCAAAGACATAAGAAAGCCTTTTCGCAAGTGCAAATATGATACATACACATCTACTGCAAGAACCCACATAAAAAAGAATGTGAACACACACACAAACATGCTTTATTATATCCATAAATATACATTTGTGATTTCAGAATTACCTGATATTACAAACAAAAGATATGAAATACAGACAAGCATGCATAGAGCCCAATTTTCTTTTTTTTTTTTTCTTTTGGGGGGGGGGGGGGGGATATATAAACGATAATAACAGCTTCCTTATATAGATAGTAAATTTAAGGAAATTTAATTTTAAAATAACCTATACATACACACACGTGTGTGCGCGCGCCCGTGCCTGCACACATGCATGCATGTTTCGTGTGTGTGTGTGTGTGTGTGTGTGTGTGTGTGTGTGTGTGTGTGTGTGTGTGTGTGTGTGTGTGAACGAAAGAGAGAGAGAGAGAGAGAGTCTCTGTGTGCACGCGCGCATCATCACATGCATACATCCATACATATAAATATGTATGTACATATATGTACATACATACACATACATAGACATGTGTGTATATGTATACGTATATGCATATGCATACATCCATATATATAAATATGTATATACATATATATGTACATACATACACATATATATACATGTGTGTATATGTATACAGTATATGTATATATGCATATGCATGTATGTGTTGAAAGAGGCTGCGGAGAGCTACGTCGTGGTGTGCTCGGTTGCTCCAAACGCCAAGGGAGTGGGCTGCTGCGTGAGGAGAGAGAAAGTAGAGAGAGAAACCTGCGCAGAAATTTGGAGAAGAAGATGGAGAAGAAGATGGAGAAGCTGAAGTTGAAGAAGTCCCAATCAAGTTATAAGAGATTTGGGACCAAGTCTTATTGATAAGTGACTTTTAGGTCATTTGGGCATGTTCACACATGGCCAATGACCAAAAGTCATAAAAATAATGTAAATGCCTATAACTCCCCAATTTGGGGTCCAAAAAATACAACAAAAATATGTCTGGAAAGCTCTCGAAGAGAGCTTTCACATGGAAGGGTCAAAATATACAAAAGGAGAGTCCTTGGGGCCTTTATCCCCAACAACCTCCCACTTAAAGGACCAAGGAGGCTCCTTTAAGCTAAGTAACTCCCACCATCTGTATACATAGCTGATGTTGTGCCTTGGGTAGACACTTCGTGAGAGCATCTGCAGGATTCTGTGAAGTATTGACCTTGATCAAAGTGATCAGGCCATCCTCTAACACCTCCCTGATGAAGTGATATCTCACATCAATATGCTTTGTGCGAGCATGAAACATGGCATTCTTTGCCAAACATATGGCACTCTGGCTATCGCATCCAAGAAGAGGTGCCTTTTCAAGCATCCCAAACTCACTGCAGAGCCGAGCTAACCAAATGGCTTCTTTGGAAGCCTCTGTGGCTGAAATATATTCAGCCTCTGTTGTAGATAGTGCAACTATCCTCTGAAGTCTAGAGCACCATGAAATAGCTCCACCTGCAAGGATGTATACATAGCCACTTGTGGACTTGCGTGTGTCCACATCACCTGCCATGTCTGAATCACAAAATCCTTTTAACTCCAATGGACCCTTTCCATAACATAAGCATTTACTTTTGGTCCCTTTCAAATATCTCAAGATAGATTTGACTACCTCCCAATGAACTCTACCAAGATTAGCCATGAACCTGCTAACAACTCCCACTGCATGAGCAATGTCTGGCCGAGTGGCAACCATAGCATACATAAGTGAACCACAAGCTGATGCATATGGAACACTCTTCATGTAACTGGCTGCATCATCATTTTTGGGACAGTCATCCTTGGAAAGCTTAACATGTGGCTGCAATGGCACTCCAAGAGGCTTAGCATCAGCCACATTAAATCTGTCCAGCACTTTTTCAATGTACTTTTCTTGGGATACCTGCAAAGTATGCTGCTGTCTATCCCTTTTTATACGCATACCAAGAATATGCTCAGCTTCCCCAAGGTCTTTCATTGAGAATGCAGAGTTCAGCTGCTGTTTTAGAGCATTCAGAGTGCTCTTTTTCTTCCCAGCCAGCAGCATATCATCTACATACAGTACAAGAATAATTGGGCTGCCATCTTCATCCTTTTTCGTGTACAAACAATGATCTGCATGGCTTCTTTTAAACCCATGTTTGAGCATAAATGCATCAAACTTCTTATACCATTGTCTGGGGGCCTGTTTCAGCCCATACAAGCTCCTTTTCAGTTTGCATACCAGATGCTCTTTTCCAGGAATGGCATATCCTTCTGGCTGTTTCATGTAAAGCTCTTCATCTAAATCACCATGCAAAAAGGCTGTTTTAACATCCATTTGGAATAATTCCAAATCCAAGGCAGCTGTGAGAGCAAACAACACACGTAAAGTGGTCATTTTCACCACTGGAGAGAACACTTCTTGGAAATCAATGCCCTCTTTTTGGGCATATCCCTTAGCAACCAGCCTTGCCTTATACTTGGGTTTGCCATCAACAGTTTTGATTTTGTACACCCACTTGTTTGGAATGGCTTTCCTTCCTTTGGGTAACTCAACCAAATCCCAAGTATCATTTGCATGCAAGGCCTTTATCTCTTCCTGCATGGCTAACTCCCACTTCTTCTTGTGCTCACATAGCTTTGCCTCTTTATAAGTAAGAGGCTCACCCTCATCTGATAACATAATATAATGTATAGAGGGATCATATCTATTCACTCGCCTCCTAGGACGTATAGATCTTCTTACCCAATGATCAACATTACCAGGCAATGGATCTACATCAGGAGGTACATTAACTTCTTCATTGTTAACAGGCTGCTGTACATCATTTCCAGCCCTGTTTTCAGCATGAATAGGTGGCTGCATATGCCCTTCAGGAGCATCATTTTGCTGTCCAGCATCATCTGGCTCAATAACCACGGGCTCATTGTCATTTCCAGCCATATGTGGTGCATCCCGAGGGTCCATATCAGATTTAACTGGTGGCTGTACATGCTGAAATTTGACTCTTTTATGGTCATCTTTAGAGGCACAATTGTTTTTGAGCAGCCTTGCCTCATTAAATACAACATCTCGGCTGCGTATTACCTTCTTGAGTTTAGGTAGCCAAATCCTGTAGCCCATTTCACCTTCATCTCCATAACCCATGAAGATTCCTTTCATGGACTTTGCATCTAACTTGCTTCTCAACTCAGGCCTTATATGCACAAAAGCATCGCAACCAAAGATGCGTAGGTGGTCATATGAAGCTGGTTTGCCAGACCAAACCTCTTCTGGAATGCCACCTTTTAAGGACATATGAGGGGATCGATTGCAAACATGAACTGCAGTTTTCAAAGCCTCTCCCCAAAATCCATGAGGGAGATTAGCTGTGACAGCATGCATCTCACCCTCTCACATAAAGTCCTATTATACCTTTCAGCCACACCGTTGGAAGAGGGGCTGTATGGGACTGTTAGCTCCCTCTTAATACCAAGATTTTCACAAAATCTATTGAATTCAGCACTTGTAAACTCACCCCCATTATCTGTACGTAAGCATTTCAGCTTTCTACCTGTTTGAGTGGTCACAAATGCATGAAATTTCTTAAATGCAGCAAAGGCTTCATCTTTAGATTTTAACAAATATACCCAAAGCTTCCTAGAGTAATCATCTACAAAAGAAACAAAGTAAAGAGAACCCCCCATAGATTTTGTGGGCATGCTACAAACATCAGAATGAACAAG